>OY757905.1:20325116-20387616 GCA_963585895.1 Sepioteuthis lessoniana
TTGTTCTTTCAAACAAATTGGTACACGCCCAAAAACCAGAATAAGAATGAGACGCATGAAAGTCTCTGGTATTTTAAGACTCAAGCAGATCATTTAATTCCGACCGGAAGCCGTGCTTAGTGTTAATTAACAAGAAAAAATAATTTGCTATTTGGTGGGTTTTCCCGTTCTGGTGGACCACTGCGTGAAAATAAAAGAAAGCGAAAAGACAGAAAAATACCTGGACCATGCCAGAGAACGAAAAGAAATTGTTGAACATAAGTTTAACGGTGATACTAATTATAATTGGTTCACTTGGAAAGTTCCTGAAAGTCTTGAAAAAAAAACCCGGAAGAATTCGTTAAAGCAAAAATAGATAAGACGCAGCAAAGTAACAAATGTAAGTTTTGTGGTGATAGAGATTAAACATTCAATCACATGATAAGCGAATACAGGAAATTTGTTCAAAAAGTGTATAAGACTAAACACGATTGGGTGGGAAAGTCTATCCACAGGGAATTGAGCAAGAATTTTTAATTTTACCATACGAACAAAAACGAACGGGTGGAAAAAAACCAACATAAAAAACGAAAGTCACATTAAACCGAACATTATAAACTTATCTTCTCACAAGTTAAATAGAGACCAAATAAACCTACTCAAACTAGGTCTTAAATTTTCCCCATTCCAAAAAGCAACATAGGGGAACTTAAAAAAAGACCTCAAAGAATTTGAAAGAAAATTTAGACTAATAGAAATATTCAAAAAAGAAAAGAAATAAGATACAGATTACTTCCTAGTAAAAATAAGACCAATCAATTCTTCCCAGGCAAAAACAACAATAGTGAACGGATGTGGACCCAAAGTCGGGATCGCGGAAGGAAAACACGGAACACGGGTTTGAGATAAGAAAGATATATTAACAAAAGTTACAAAGGATTGTGTAAGGGTAAGCGGAGCTTACTATCCGGTGGTGTCCAATATTGGTAGTCGTACTACTAGTATTTCTGCTCATCCTACGGTATTAGGATACAACGACACACACGGAAAGTGTTATCTCACATACTAGTATAGTGCTGGAAGAGTCCATGATGCAAGTAAGTTTCGGTCTCACAACAGAACTAAACACATTCTTCGAAAAATTATGGAATATCAATCTAAAAGAAAAAACAACAAAAAATAACCTCTCACAAAAACAAAAACAAGCCTTTAAAAATATGCAGGAAAATGAAAACATAATTATAAAAGAAGCAGACAAGGGAAGTGCTATAGTCATCTTAGATAAAACGTACTACAAAACAAGAATCTAAGAAATATTGAAAGTTAAACCAACTAAAAACTAATAGATACAAATATAGACAATGATATAATATTGAAAATCACAAAATTCTGCAAAGTACACTATAAATCACTCATTAAAAAAGAAAAGACTTCTTAACAAACTAAATCTCCATAACCAGTAACTTCTACGGACAACTAAAAATTCACAAGTCCAAACAAATAAAAAAAAAACGCCGTAGAAACACAAAAATCCGGATATATAGAAATCCCAAACCCCAATGACTTCAAATTCAGACCCATTGTTGCAGGCCTTTCGTGCTCGACTCGCAGACTTAGCAAACTAATAGATATTTTACTACAACCATTCCTTGATAAAATAAAAAGCTATATTAAGGATAACATAGATGTTCTAAACTGCATACCAGAAAAAAATGATCACAACAAACTCATAACCACATTAGGCGTTACAAACCTATAGAGCAATATATATGAATTTCAAAATAAAAGAAAACAGAAAATTAAATGTCTCGAAACACCTATACATTTAATTTTCTGTTTTCTTTTATTTTAAAATTCATATATACTGCTCTATAGGTTTGTAACGCCTAATGTGGTTATGAGTTTGTTGTGATCATTTTTTTCTGGTATGCAGTTTAAAACATCTATGTTATCCTTAATATAGCTTGTACAACACCAATACCACTCACTGAATCCTCGCAAATATAACCCAATGACAAGCAAAAGCAAGATGATTGGTAAATACATTGATTGCAGGTTTTAGATCAGAGGTTCCGTCTCCTAGATGGATGTCACACCAGTAACTCAAAGGCCCATCTCTCCTGGTGGTTTAAATGCGCCCCCAAACACCAGCCAGGGAATTTCTGTGTATATATATATATATATATACACCAGCCAGGGAATTTCTGTGTGTATATATATACACAAAAAAATCTCAAGACACACGTTCACATACACAAAGAGAAAAAATGATTACAAGTGAAATCCGAAACCACTCCAACACACACACACATAAATCAAATATCAAAAGTAAATGAGGGGTAAAGTAGGCAAAGAGAAACACTCTCTAAGAAAAAAGAAGGACCGGCATTCATTTAAAAAACCCATAACCAACTAAAAAACATTCTACCTATAAACACAGGTGAGTTCCAGTCTCATTGAATACCTCATTAACTAGGCATTGTGCCATACATGTTTTCTGACGAAAGCACAAGACTGGAAACATACACGTATGTAAGAACAAAATAAATTAATTCTAAAAAAATACAAATCTTTTCGTGGACCTGCTCATTTTAGAATATTTTTATTCACTCTTCGGACCTACAACAAAAAACTTATATATATATATATATGTGTGTGTCGATTCAGATATCCATTGAAGTAATAATTAATCTTTATTTCTCTCTGCCTTTTTTCTCTATGTTTATACATTTTTTCTTCTTTCTTCCTGTTTTTCATTCTGTTCGTCTCTTTTTTATGATGTCCCTCTTACGCAATCTATCGAGCAACATGTTAATAAAAGAAGATTAAAAGAGCTCACTCTTGTATCAGAAGCTATTAAGAATGAATTTGAACTTTAAAAGACTTTTTGAAAACTTGCACATATCCAAGACTGAACTATGATCAGTAAATATCAATCAGTTACGCTCATCTCTTATTTTTTTTATTTCTCACTACGAGGCTAGCTGGCAGTTGGTTTTACGATATCCCAATTATTTATGGGTTATTTAAATAGCACACACACACACACACATATATATATAGAGAGAGAGACAGAGACAGAGAGAGAAATAATAATGAGATAACTGGAAATGGACACGGCAACCCGAGTTCAAAACCTAGACGAGGCTGCATTTCATATAGCGTTCATAGGAAAGGTATGAATTCCAAGTATTCTCGCTCCAGCTATGGGTAAATAGTAGGGCAGGCTGTATTTAACTTGGCTATTGTAGCCAGTCTAGAAGGAAAACGCTAAATTCAAACCTGTTAATATCTGCTCAAAATTGACCTCGAGTTGAATCATACCCATGCGGAAGGGTTATATATATATATATATATATATATATATAATCGGCAATAAATAAGTACACCTCTATTAATTTTTTTTTATGAAAAGTTTCTTTTATTCTAAATTGAATCTTAAGATTTTATTATTTTATTATTTTTTGTTGCAAGTGATAAAAAAAGAATATATCCACAGTAAACTTTCTAAAGCCAGCCAAAGCATTTACTCAGCTAAATAACCATCGCTGGAGAGAAAAAAAACTCTCAGAAAAGACAGAAAATTAAACGTCTACAGAACTGTAGTTTTGTCTATTCTCGTTTACAAAATCTTTGCATAATCAGTCAGCTATAAGCGTCATATATTTTTCATAGATATCGCTCGACAACATTAATGATATTTTTAATGTACATTAGGTGATTTACATAACAAATATTGAAACCCTTAACATGGATCCACAAGCATTAAAACTCTATTAGAAAGACATAGCTGATATCTGGGACTCCCAAAAGAGCTATAATTTTTGGCAAAGTTTTGAATGTAACGCAACCAAAGTTGTCGAAATTATTATCATTATACAATCGGAGTTTCTTCTTGGTTATAGAACTTTGTGAACAAACTTATCCTGTGTGAACTATTATCTTGCGTCAGGTGCCCGTGGTGTAATGGTTATAGTCGTAGGAAATAGACACGGCGACTCGAGTTCAAATTCTGGACGAGAATGATTACATTTCACATAGCACCAATACCCTTGGGAAAGGTATGAATCCAATTATTCTCCCTCCAGCTACGGGTAAATAGTAGGGCAGACTAGGTTCTTCAGCCTTGGTGAGGCAACTAGTCTAGGAGAAGGAAAACTCTGAATTCAAACCTGTTAAACTCCGCTTAAAAACTGACTTTGTGTCATATCCTGTCTGAGCGGAGGGGTTGGTAAATAGGATTATCTTGCATCAGTGGGTATATAACAAGCGGGGAAATTCCACTATATTCATAGACTCCAAGATATGCCAGTTTTATACTTCATTTCTTTCTTCGTTTAGACCAGACCTCCTTAGACAGTTTTTGTCTCATGAGTTGTAAAATAAGCCAAATCCAAATCAAGTATTCTGGCAAACCCATTAAGAAAAAATAGTTGCCAATATATGTTAAAACTGGAAATTACTCATTTTGAATTTAGATTAATTGATTGGCTATAACCACTTGTCAATCAATGTGGGGTTATTTTATGTCTAGAGGTTAGAGAACTGTATACATTCTACATTTATATTCATATTTTTTCTTTGATTTAGTTTCTTTGTTAAATGGCATACCAAAGCCATCCTTTTAGAAGAACAGTAGGGATACTATTTCACCCTTAACTGGGGGGGATAAGATAATTCATACTTTTTCTAAGTGTTTTAATCTGAAAGTGAACGTAATAGCGGCTGGAATTTGAACTAGCTTACAACGATTTTACAGTCCAGCTCATCAGCCTCTACACAACTGGAACTTTCCCATCAATATTTTTTGCCTTGTTTTTGAAGTTTTTGTACACGGTTATATGATGGCAAGTATTTTTATCTAATACAAATTATTTGCAAACAGATCTATTTGATAGGATTCTAACATGTAATACAACTCAGGCTCTCAGAGTAATAGTAATGTAGGGGTAATCCTCTCTCTCAAGATCTTCAGAACTGGTGCCTCACCATCAGATGCAGTTTATTGTTATAAGCAGAAGAAACTGTTCTAAATATAAATGATTTGTATGCAGTGATATAGTTGGTGCTTTGTGGGGTGTTGCCGCCAGGACCTATTTAATATTGCTTTCAACATTCTTGTGTAATTGCCATGGAGAAGAAGCTAGACGGCAATTACACAAGAATGCAGAGAGCAATATTGAATAAGTCCTGGCGGCAACACCCCACAAAGCACCAACTATACGGCCACCTGCCTCCCATCACGAAAAACTATCCAAGTTAGACGAAACAGATATGCAGGACACTGCTGGAGAATCAGAGACGAGCTCATAAGTGATGTACTCCTATGGACCCCCACATATGGCCGAGCAAAAGCAGGACGACCAGCTAGAACAGCAGCTATGTGAGGATACGGGATGTAGCTTTGAAGACATGCCTGAGGCGATGAATGATAGGGAAAAGTGGCGAGCGAGAGTCAGGGATATCCGTGCTAGCGGCACGATTTGATGATGATGATATAGTTTCAAGTATTCCTATCAAATACTAAGAGTTTATACACAATTATACGATTTCAAGTAATTATTTCTAGTCTGGTTTCTTTGTGTGATGGCATATCAACACATGGAAGTTATCAGCATGACAGCCGTGTTAACTAAATGTCAATTACAAAGATGTAGCGCGAAAAAAAGATTTCATTTTTTTACTAAATATCATGTCAACCTTCGTGGATTATTTAAAGCCAAAGCCATCTTTGTAGAAAACAGCAGTGATACCTTTCAACCCATATCTGGTGAGAAATAAGGGGTTCCATGCCTTTCCGAAGGATATGAGTCATCAGGGGACATATTAGAGCCAGTGGATAATTATTTTTTTTTTACTTCGACGCTACATCCATCACTTTAAACATTACCCCATGGAGACTCCGCATGAAATATTTCTATTCAATAATAATTCATAATACAGTTATATGGTTTCAAGTATTCCTCTAAAAATCCAGCTAATTCATAGATCGTTTCAAACAGAGGGGTAGAATATATAGTTTGCTGTTGTTGGCATAATTACAAGGATCATTTAATAAGTTTCCAGACATTTTTATGGGCACTTTTATTGATAGTACACACATGAAACTCTAGTCCCCTTCAGAGTAATCTCCTCCAGCTGCATAGAACTTGTTTTACCGTTCCAACAACTTCTGGAAGGCCCCATGGAAGTCCTCTTGTGTGAGCGTGTCAATGACCTTCGTCTTGACTATAGGGAGGGTGAGCAACTGTCTTGATGCTCATCTTGGTCAAATAGTCTGTGACAAGGATGGAGTTGTGAATTGGTGCATTGTCTTGCTGGAAATGCCTCTGACCCGATTTGAAGAGTGCTGGCCTCTTCCGACGGAATATCTTCCTGAACTCCCTTAAAATCTCAACATAGTAACCCTAACCCTTTGGCCAATCAGCTCAGGTGTATTGACTTTCTTACTCCTCCCACATCTCTCATCATCCCTCACAGACTCCCTGCCTTCCTTGAATTTCTTATATCACTCAAAAACTGATGCTCTATTCATGCAAGATACTCCAAAAGCAGTCTGAAGCATTCTAAACGTTTCTGTGGCATTTTTTCCAAGTTTAAAACAGAATTTTATTGCATATCGTTGTTCTTCTAAAGTGTCCTCACGTCCAGATTGCATTTTTGAAATTCACCAGCTGTGACAATCAGGCTTTAGTAGGGTGTATTCCAATTGCTGCTGTAGTTGTTCATTTGAACCTGAAATCATAAAAATTGGCCAGTCATCTCATAAGATGTATAGCAATAACAGTGAATTTTCAAGAGTCTACGACAATTTTAAATGCCTGTATAAAAAAGTCTGGAAACTTATTGAAGGCACCACGTATATTTGATTCGGTCGATATTGGCCTAATATCACGTTTAGAGAGCACGCAGGATTCTTTGTTACTCATACTTAGTGGCTTGCGAAACTGGAACATATACAACTATACTACCACGAGCTGCCTTTGATTTATTCTCCCAATAGCCATTTAGCGATCAAGACGTTACAATTTATCCGCCCAGAACGGGATGTCTTACTCAGACTTATTTTAACGTGCCGTCTCATCGAAATCTTTCTCGTATGCCTACATTGCGCGGAAAGTTAATAAATCTGATAAAATAAGTGACTATCACTAATGACAGCAATTTGTCAGCGTCCCCCACGCACTTCTGATAAAGGAAAAAATATTTATAGACACTCCGGAAAATTAACTGCCCGAATCTCTTGAAAATTGATTCATTTCTGAAATTGCTGTGACCAACACTTACAAATATCTGTCACTAAGCCGAGGTTATCGTATCCTTCGACCAACTGTGGAAGCGGGGGGCAACGATATGATTTGGTGAGGATTTTTCTTCTTCTTTTTCCAATCTGATATTGAGCTTCACATGTTCTCCTCAAAAAAGGTTGAGTACAACATAACCAACCAGTTCAGTCTTTACCCCTTTAATGTTAACAGCTTAATTTTATTTGGCCTGGTTTCTTTGTTTAATAAGACATATCAACCTTTGTGGGGTATTTAATGCCAAATCCATTTTTATGTAAATAATTTGTTCTATTTCAAACAATTCAGTTTAGCATAAGTACACAGTTTAATTGTCAAAAACATTTCCATTTCAAACTATTCAAGCAGTTATATGTAACAATTCAGTTAAGTGTAAATACAGTTTTAATGTCGAAAAACAGTTCCATTTTAAATAATTCAGTTAAGCATAAGCACGCAGTTTAAATGTAAGTACAGTTTAATTGTCACAATCATTTCTATTTCAAGCTATTCAGTTTACTCAAACAATTCATTTTAGCATAAGTATGCTGTTAGTCTTATCTAACCCATAGATAGGGCCCTATCAGGTGCTACCACTCCGGGCCAGAGTGGACCTGGGAGCGATGGCAATGAAGGGGTACTCCGCACTCCCCAAAGCTCCAGCACTGCTGAAACCTCACCATCAGATTGTTTAGTGTCATATCCAGGACACTCGTTAGGGCCGGGTCTTACCCCTCTGCAGAGGTGCAGTCAATGTATTCTACAGCCCCAGCCGACTGGGCAAACGAACAACAGATATACTATTAAACCCATAGCGGGAGTGAATAAGTGGAGGAGGTCATACTTTTGTAAAAGAACAGTAGAGGTACTATTAAACTCATAGCTAGGAGAGGAATAAAAGGTTTCCTCTCTTTCCCTATCAATAATAATCATTTTAACGTTTGGCTTGTATTTGTTTGTTTATTTAAAGTTATAACAATTTTCTTGGGTTATTCACTGCCAAAGCCCTCCTTGTAGAAGAGCAGTAGTGGTATTATCTAAACCATAACTTGGGGAGGAATAAGGGGTTTTATACCTTTCCCTAACAATAATAATCAATTTTCCTTTGGGTTTTTTTTGGAGGGGGGGATTGGTTTGTTCATTTAATGTTATATCAACCTTCCGGGGTTATTTAATGCCAAAGTCCTCCTTGTAAAAGAACTGCTATTTAACCCATAGCTGAGGAGAATAAGAGAGTTAATAACTTTCCCAAGTGTATAGTTCTAAAGTGAACGTAATAGCATGGTGTTCGAACTCATTTACACAGATGTCACGTTAACCACTAAATCAGGGGAACTACCCTCCAAATTATGTTTCATGATGAGAAGTTAAAATAAGTTTGGGAGCACGTTTTTAGATGTTTGTGCTCTCCAGGTTTCGTTTTGTACAAAGCTAAATAACAATAAACCACACTCTTGGTGGGTCCTAGATTACGTTGACTCTATCGCCTGCAGAGGGGTAAGATCTCACCCCCCCAAAAAAAGACGTTCCCTTATGGGGGGGGGGGTTCCAGTTCTGAAGTACTGTAGTATGTAATACCCTTTTTGTAGCCATTAAGTCCAGCTCTACTCTGAATCAGTTGTACCTTTTAGGATCTCATGTATATGAAGCAAACAGATCTGTTTTCAAATCATTTGTATTAAATAGGAATACTTGATATCATATAATTGAGTACAAAACCTTTCAAGAAACTAAACAAAAAAAATAAAACTGAATACAAATGTACAATGAACACAACTCCTATACCCTAACGCACAAAATAACTCGAGACATTTTGACAAGCAGTTAAAATCGATCGATCAATCAATAAAATATTACGTTGTATCAACACACACATTCATATCAAAATTATCATGACTAGAAAATCCGACAAACACCTACGTGCGACATACGGAAGCCTGAACAGCATTCGACCATTTTGGATTTCATCACCAGTGCACACCGTAATCTCCACCATTGGAGATCGAACCAACAACCACAACATGCAGGTCATTTGTTTGTGATTGATTTAGACAAGGCTTATTTCCATTGTTTTGAGCCATATAAAGAATAGTGTGAAATGGCTTGGTTTTGGTTTTCATAATTCTAAGAGTATGAGAGTGTGTGCGTGTGCATGCGTAAGAGTTTATGAATGTTAGTGTGTGCGTGAGTGTGTATATTTATGTGTACGTATGTGTGTATATGAGTAAGTGTGGATGTATGTGTATAAGTGTGTATGTGTATGCGTGTGTTAGAATGTGTATGTATGTATGTATGTATGTGTGTGTGTGTGTGTGTGTGTGTGTGTGTGTCTGTTTATCAGAGAATTAATATTAAAATATTTAGAAGTATTGTAAAACAGTATTGGCAAAAACAGCTTTAAAATAATTTTAGTTAGTGTTAAAAAGCGCCATCCACTCAGTATTGGTCGCCTTTTAATTTGTGATCTAAACTAAGTTGGGTCAAAGACTTGCCTAATGGAGTATTTATGACAACTGGATTCACAAGAAACGATTTTCCACACAAGTATGCAACTGTCTTTTATTGGTCAGTGCTCGTTTTCATGTTACAAAGCTCTAGCAATTCTTAAAAATAGATTCCATCTCTCTCTCTCTCTCTCACACACACACTCTCTCTCTCTCTCTCTCTCTCTCTTTTCTTCTATCTCTTTGCTTATTTTTGTTTATGTTTGGTCAGTGAGTGTTATTTGTCTGACCGTGCGCATGTGCGGATGTTTTCCGGGCTTTACGTCAGTCCCAGTGCTTCATTTACATTCTTCAAAATGACAGTTTCTGGCCGAATATCGATCATTTGACTTGAACACCACTCAGATTTATTAGCTCCTTCTCGAGTAGCAACAATCCACCAAAAGGCTATCTTTCATTTGCACAAAACCCAAATCGAACCCCATCCTTTTTGCCCAATTCAATACTTTTCCCCACTTCTCGACCTGATCATTATCAAAAATCAAATCACGTTATATACTTGACCTTCGCTTTGTACATTATTAAATCTTCATTCAGTGCAATTTCTCGAGGGTTTTCATTGTCTTAAAGTTACAGCAGTCCTTTTTAACTTTTAAGCATTTATCATCGCGATTAACTTAATCAGTTTGTCTCTGTGGTCGCAACACACCAAGGGGAATATTATATTCCAGTTTTTCAGGCGAGGAAAAGGTTGCCGGACGTAAATCTGGATAAAGAGGTCATAGCATAAATTAGTTGATCCCAATCTTGCTGACCCAGATTATTTTAATATTTAGAAAAAAATAACTACTGTATTTATAAACTGGAAGAAATATTTGTTTATTTTGATTAACGGGTTATTTATTGGTTTAGTGGGTAGAGTGTTCGCCAATGGTCCGGGAGACCTGGATACTCGATACTTCCTTGCTTAACACCCAGCAATACCCAGTAAGGTACAAGTACCCAGCAAGGCACGTATCAAGGGTAAAGTGGAGCAATTCAGGGAAAGGAGTAGCGCCCTCCCCTACACCTCGATGTAGTAGCTATTGAAAAGGGAGCCTTCTGGTCGCCCTCGACCAAGATCACTTGATTTACTTTTACTGAGTATGGTATATGTAAAAAATACGGAGATTATTTTCAAATAGATCAAAATTTCGGTTTCGGATCAAATAGTTGTACCTGTCCTCTTGCAGATCCTTTACATAGAATCAGAGCACTTCTTCCGCAGCCTGAAGAGGAGAATGTAGTATCCATGATATGTATCCTCCATGATCTAACCTACAGTCAAAATGTTGATCCAAAATTTCAAATACCTATTTCGCCTTCTCTTTCTTTTTTCTCTTTTCTTTGTAAGCTGTGACTGAATGTCTGTTTAACTATAGTAGTCATTATGTATTTTCTCTCTGAATTTCTTTTCTAATAATTTTTCTATACACATATATCAATATTTTTCAGTACAATTTCTCATTCTCTGTATATGTCTTCTCTTTCGAATAACCTTAACTAATATTCGAACTCCAGTCGCTCTATTACTTTCAGTTTCGGACTAATATCCTTGATTATTAGCCCCTTTATCCCCTCCCGACTATTGGTTAAATAGTACCACAATTGTTCTTTTACGAGGATAGTTTTGGCATTCAATAAACCACTTTATTTCTCTCTCTCTCTCTCTCTCTCTCTCTCTCTCTCTCTTTCATTTTGTTTCTGTCCTATTGGTAGGGGTTGACTCTATCCCCTGTAGAAGAGGAATACGGCCCATAAAATGCATGTCCTTGCTATGACACTATCTGCATCAGATGGTGAGGCTCCAGTCCTAGAGATCTGGGAAGTGTGGATGACTCTCACATTGCGATTAATCCCCACCCCAGTCCACCGAGAGTGTTCTATGAGTCAAATGGATATGTTTGACAATTAATCTAGTTTGGTTGTGTTTCATGGCACATCAACCTTTCATGATTATTTACTGCAAAATCCTATATATAGATAAATGATTTGGCATATATATATAATAAGTGTTTGACAATTATTTGTATTTGATAGGAATACTTGATATATAACTGTAAAGTATTTGTATTAAGAATAGTTACTTGAAGTTATAATTGTTTATTAAGGATTATCATCATTTGTCATTTGAAACTATTATTAAATATAAGTCAAGTAAAGTTAGCGACCGTAGTCGAGGGTGACCTGAAGGCTCCCTTTTCGATAACTACTACACCAATGTGTAGGGGAGGGCGCTAATCCTTCCCCTGGATTGCTCCACTTTCCCCTTGATCCTTACCTTACAATGCTGAGTGTTAAGCAAGGTAGCATCAAGTACCATTTTTGAGTCTTTGGTATGACTCGACCTAGGATTGAACCCAGGTCTCCCGGGCCATTGGCGAACATTCTAACCCTTATGCCAATGTCCGGTTATTATAATTAAATATAAATTATTAGTATTAGATAGGAATACAGAATATATTGCAAAAGAAAACTTAAGAAATAGCAACGCAAAATACAAATGTGCAACGAATGAAATTTCCAAACCAGTAGGTCTAAAATGACCCTTTACAAGTTGACGTGTCGTTAAACGTTAAAACTAATCAACCAGATATTTTGCTTACACTATTAGGTGTAATCCTTATAACGTTTATAATTAAGAAATTCGTTCCGGCTCAAAAAGCTCGTGTTGTATTCTACTGTTGGATCTTGACAAATATCAAGGAAGACGAATATATAAAAACGTAATCTTATATTTTTATTCTTCGACAGTAACACTTATGTGGAGCAGGAGAGCTATCGGAGAGAGTTTGTACATACAAAGGAGCTGTCGGTAGTCGAAACAGCCGGCAGGAAATGACTTCAAATCTAAATTCTAGATTTTATATAGTTTCAAAGCTCCTACACAACCCACATGGTCATGCCTCTTCACACTCGTATTGCTTGTTCTCCATTGGTCACAGATGTAACTATTAACTACATTCACTGGCTTCATCGTGGGTCAGTGCAATATATTACATTTGCATTGTTTTGTTTTGAATACAACGAATTTGCAAGGTTAGAACTTATGATATCCATTTTCCCTTTCGGGGATGAAAGGGCAACAAAATAATCTCCAAAAATGTCTTTTATGATATCCTAACGTGATTAATTTAGTCGTCTAGGCTTTGTGTTTAATTTTGTTTTGACGCTTCTAAGTAACGCCCCACAACAAGAAAAAAAAAAACCTAACAAATAAAAGTAAGCTAGGCAATCGAATATACAAGGAATAAATGTGTATCTTACAAAATTACCGTATTTTACGGCTTATTAGATTCACCGGCGGAGAAGACATTTATTTTTGCAGGCATTAAAAGAAATAAAATAAATGGGTTTAAACTACAAATATCAGGTGATGAATTTTCGCCTGTATTCGTATTCGTAAACCTCGTTATTTTAAAAATCTTATATATACCCAGACTTTGTTTACATTTGTGAATTATTTTAAATAACCCATTTAGGCTGATATGCCATTAAACAAAGAAACTAAACAAAACCATCCATTATTACCAAACCTTGCTCTGTGTGAAGTTTTTTGTGTTTCCAAAACTGAAAGTTCATCTCATGAGTAAGTTTTGAGGACTTGGCCTGGTATCATATCGATCAATGCAAAACTAAGTTTAATTATTATATTCAATAACTAGGGGACTATTTCTCATACGCGGAAGCGAAACTCATAAACAATTCAACTCTTAGCATTTCATATAACACCATTTATTTCATATTTTCATTCGTAGAAATACTTTTCAATTTTTTCCGTGTTGATAAAAGGAATCAACACAACACTAAGTTCTACGCCGACCAGATTTATATATTTATCTGTAAGTCTCATGTATTTATATTCGATTTTTACCGTTATCTATTATCATACGCTTTGCTCTGTTAGCGGAGCTTGAAACACGCTGATTGTATCTCACCCCAGAGGAGTGGGACTCCGCCAAAGAGATGTTCTCTGTGTGGCACTAAACTGAATCTGATGCTCCAGTTCTGGGAAGTGTGAATTACCCTTTGATTAACATTACTCCCAGGTTGTATTTTTAGACCTAATCTATGGAACAAATAGATTTGTTTAAAAATGATTCGTATTTTATAGTACTGTGTGCAAAACAAAATAAAATGATATAAAAACATTCTTCAGAAAAAACTATATAAAAAATGTAAATATGAACGTACAATGTACACGATTTTCTAACCTCTATACATAAAATAACTCTTGTCGAGTTGACATGCCATCAAAATAAATCAATTAATTAATCATCATAGTCTGAACTATTAACTGTTCTGTATCCGTTACCATGGTCTTTTGTAATGATACTGACTATTTTCAAATAAAGAAGTGTGAAGAGAACTCAACCCTTATAAAGCGTGCCATATATGTTTGCTTCTTTGTTTGACGGCATATCAACCTTCGTGGTTTAATCAATGCCAAATCCACCATGGTTTCGTTTTCTGGCATATCGACCATTAATCGTTATTTATTGCCAAATCCTGTTCATCTATATATATATATATATATATATATATAATTTGTAAACACATTTTATAGATACACACAGTTAAATGATCAAACAATTATATTTCTTGCTATTCAATTTAGCATAAGTCATTTGTTTACACGCAGTTTAACAGTTCTATTTGACCCATAGATATGACCCTACCAGGTGCTACCACTCCGGCCCAGAGTGCACCTGAGAGCGATGGAAATGAAGGAGTATTCTGCATTCGCCAAAACTCCAGCATTACTGTGGCTTCACCATAAGATTTTTAATATATCTCGGACACTCGTTGTGGGAGTCTTACTCCCCTGCAGAGAAGAAGTCAGTGTATCCTACGGCCTCGGCCAACCGGCTGTCTAACCAATAGATAGTGGGGATAAGGGGTTTATGCTTTTCCCGAGCGTATAAGTCCGAAAGGGAACGTAATATCCTGACAGAAATTGGAACTCGCATACTACGATGTCACATCCCAGTACGTAAGCCACTACGCTACGGAGACTTCTCCATCCCATAGTTGTGATCTTGTGTAACATTAAGCCAAGCATAACAGCCCTGTCATCTTGGGCTATCAAATACGCCGGCTGTATCGCAGCAGTTGTGTAAGACCACCCACCCCACTACAGTGAGTGTCCTAGATATGACGCTAAACTATCCGATGGGGAAAATCCAGACATGATGTTCCAGAAAATGAGGAGTACTGCTTTATTGCCATTACTGCCAGGTCCCCTCTGAACAGGAGCGATAGTACCTATTTGAATCTCATCTATGGATCAAATAGAACGGTTGGGCCATTTAACTGTGTGCAAACAAATGAACAAAGTTGAATAGAATTATTAGTGTGGAACAGCAATAGTTGAAACCCTTTGACTGCAAAAAATTGAATTATTGGTATTACATAGTAACACGTGGAAGCATTTGACTGTGAGCAAGTGAATGAATAATTGTAACATATTGACCCCGGCCAAGCTGTCAAAAGAAAAAATGCACCTGTGTAAATAACTGGTGCATCCGGTCGAAGATATCAGGGGATAACTTTGACTGTCGACGGGTTGAATTGAGTGCAAAATTGATACTCACAAGAGGCAGGTGGACATCAAATAATTATATAACCCGGGTGCGACAGGAAGTCAGATCAATTGGACTGAAGATGCTAGAATGAGAACCATGTCCCAGCAGAGGCTGTGCCCCCAGGCACCCGGTTGAGCAGCTCAGGAGAACGGGAAAAAATGCTGATGTAGCCAGAAGAGTTCGGGGGTCAATATGTTGCAGTTCTGTTCAGTCTCCAACTCACCTCTCACAGATAATACCTTTCGTAACCCTTTCAAACCCTTTCAAATAAAGTGAGAGGTATATTTTTCTAAAGAACTGTATCCGCTCGTCCTTATTGTGTTGAATATGTTTCTGAATGCATCTGCATATGAGTATGTTACATTATGTTGAATAGAATTATTAATGTTAAATCGCGATACTTGTAAATACTTTACCGACTGCAAACAAATGATTAATATCAAATTGAGTTATCAATCAGTTTTAGGTAGCAATACTTGAAACCCTTTAACTGCGTGCAAACAATAGCAATATTTAATTGTGTGCAAACAATAGCGATACTTAATTGTGTGCAAACAAATTAGCACTAACTTTTTACAAAAATAAAGTTACCTACAAAATATTCCCTTACAAATCATATATGTATATCTATTTAACCGTGTGCAAACAAATGACTGCTGTTGAATTAAATTGTTAGTGCTAGATAGCAATACCTGAAACAATTTAACTGTGAACAAAAATGAGCTCTGGCTCGTTTAAAAATGTTACCAACAAACTATGCGTTGACAAATCATATATTTACTATATATGCGTTGGGTATCACCCACCTTTTTCCACACAATGAACTAGTCCATCTGCCATGTATAGCAGTAGCTACTAATACCAGGGAAGACTAGAAGATGAAGAGCAGCTTCTTATAGGAATAGTATTAGAGCGTTGGAGACTGGAGGTCGCACTAGATCCCCTTACTTGCTACCGTAATAACGGAAGCCAATACTATCGTTGGACTATATCTTTATTCAGTATTCACTAATCCTATGTTCTTGTCTACTAATAGTCTCTCTAATGTATATACTTTTTCCTGAGAATATATCTCTATTTCCTCTCATATCGTAGTTTGTCCTTTATTTAATATTACAAGCGTTCACTAATCCTATGTTCTTGTCAACTAATTGTCTCTCTATTGTATATACTTTTTCCTGAGAATATATCTCTATTTCCTCTCATATCGTGGTTTGTCCTTTATTTAATATTACAAGCGTTCACAAACCAGAACGCAACAATATGTATAAGAAAGACTTGGCATTAAATAACCTACAAGGGTTGATATGCCATGAATACCAACCAACCAACCAACGAGATCAACTTAAAGAACCTGACCAATCACATGCTTGAAATAGAAGCCAAAAACCTATTGGCTATCATTTCTTTATTGGACCACTTCATCCTGCCAGTAAACGTCAATTCCGTTTCCAAGTAGCATTGCCATAAAAAATGAATGATGTTTGCGAGCTAGTCAATTCTATATTTTTTCCTGTCATCTTTACTGAAGCCCGGGGCTCAAAATGCAACACAGCAGCTATTAACTCGTCGACAGTGTCTTCCAGTCTGGTTGATATCGAGAACGCTACATGTCGGTGGATAATGTGACCTGTTCAGATGCAATTCTTTATCTTTATGTTCCTATGAACGACTCGCTGTCGAGAAGGATCAGAGAAGCGGTGGATAGCCGAGAGGAATTGTATCACAGTGATTGGACTCTTCACGATGATAGACTATCGACTCGAATGCCAGTCTATATGGTCACTAGTTTGTATTGATCATAGTTCTTTTTCATATCCACCATAAACGAACGGCCATAATACTTCCTTCTGTATTTTTTTAAACTTATGCGTCGCAATGCTAGAAACGTGCCAGTGTAATATAATGGCCCAGGGATTTCGTTTCATATATCTTGCCTTTCAGTTTAGTTAGGCTGAGAACCTTTTGCTTAGCGTATGGGTTAGTTAGGTGCAACATGATCGAAGGTGTTCCCGCGCGTGCGCGGGGAGGATGTGTCATTCAGAGATGTCAAAATAAAAGTCCTAGATAGGACTTGGGGATGTGAATGACGTCATGCACCGGAAGCGTGCGCGGAGGATTTGGGGGGGAATTTGAAAAAAAGTCAGTTGAGTTGAGTTTTTGCGGCCGAACGGAAGAGTTGAGTCTTGCCGTCGGAAGAAGGGTGACTTTTGCTTACTTGCCGAGGCCTTCTGGCGGGTGCCACTCGTGTTTGGTGGCGGACAGATGGAAAAGCTAGCATAGAAAGATTTTGCCTCTCTCCTTATGTCGAAGAACCTTTAAACTCAAAGGTAATAAAAAGTTTCGTACCAGAACTAAGAAGTCGTAAGTGTTTTTCGTGTTTCGGGATTCCTATGTTCTATGTACATATGTTATGAACATTTTATGTACGTTTCGCATATTCTATCATGGGTATGGTACACCACTTCGGAAAAGAATATATTAACTTAGCTTATCATAGTCTGAATTCTCATCTCTTGGGTCATCAGTAACAGTGAGCGCTGTCGGCTGGGGCTGTAGACCACAGTTCCACAAGGAGTGTCCTTATATAACATTAAACCATCTGAGAGCGACACTTCAGCTTTGAAGATTTGGGGAATGCAGAGTACCCCTTTATTGCCATTGCTCCTAGGTCCACTCTGGCCCGGAGTAGTAGCACCTGAGACGGTCCCATCAATTGGTCGGCTAGAATTGTTTGGCATTTAAACTATGAGCAATCGAATGACTATTGATCAACAGAATTATTAGAAATAGAACTGTTTGATCATTTAGCTGTGTGTAAAGAAATGACTGACGTTTACTTGAATTGTTTGGGACACATAAATAGATTTTTTCTATTTACATTAATTTCTGTGAAAAATTCAATTTTTGAAAATAATTACTTGGAAGGATTATATTTGATGCTTCGACAATTCAGTTTCTTGCAGTCTTCATGAAAATATCAACGCACATCTCTCAAATATCGGAATAAAATGTAAAGTAATTCATATATATAGAAAATTGTTGTACAGTATCATTCTCAGTTTTTGATAGGGACTTATTAAATCATATGTTAATATAACGTAACGAAATAAAATCATGGACATTGTTTTTATTCAGAGTGATTTATAGAGAATGCTAGTTATTGGAAATGCAGGTCGTGTGTACTGTCAATCAAGCTAATTCATTATCACACACGAAATCAGTCAATCCAAAGACCAAAGGCTCCGACATTTTAACTCCGATTGATACCGAACATTCAATAATTATAAGAGTCTGTAATGGTGATATACCCAATGACATCACTGCATGGACCCTCCCCGACACTATAATGAGTGTAACCGTTACTGTCTGTATTTCCGTAAATATATACTGCTGTAAACTTTACATCTCTTAGTGTTATTCATTTCTGGCCCTTCAAGACCACAACAGATTCATGCCTTAAAATAATTAACACTGTTCTCAAACATACGACTCAGATGGCTTTTAAGATCGGATATGGCCCTCACCCTTCATGTTTTACTGTTTCTCTCACCGTAAAAGGGTATCCGTCTCTCAGTGCTTACCCACTCTTTTAGTAATCGGTTCTTTCATTATTAGGTGTCGAGCCGCTAAGAGGGAACTCACTTCCTCTCAAAGGTAACCCTGCCTAAAAAAAACCAACTATTTAAAAATTTCTGGTTAATACTACCACCCTCAAGTTTTGAAATTATGTCGATTTTTAAAGGTTTTTTTAATGTAGCTGAAATTTTTGATCGCACCGAGGCCATCTCCCGTTACACTCGCTGTAAATAAGGCAGTTACCCATATTAAACAAGCAAGTAAAACAAATAAGACATCTGTTAAGTATGACCCTATTTATTGTGTCATATCCTGCCCTCCGCTCGGGCAGGATATGACACAAGGTCAACTTTTAAGCGGAGTTTAACAGATTTGAATTCAGAGTTTTCCTTCTCCTAGACTAGTTGCCTAACCAAGGCTAAAGAACCTAGTCTGTCCTACTATTTACCCATAGCTGGAGGGAGAATAATTGGATTCATACCTTTCCCAAGGGTATTAGTGCTATGTGAAATGCAGTAAGTTTCGTCCAGGATTTGAACTCGTGTCGCCGTGTTCATTTCCTACGACGATAACAATTACACCACCGGCACCTCCTCCGACTGTTAAGTATGACTGATTGTCCTAAATTCTAAGAAAAGTTGATCTACGCCTTGTTTTTTTTTAAATATTTCGTTGGGTAAATATTAATCGTTTTTACAATACATTTCTAGGTAATTTGATCTTCATTAACGGCTCCATCCATGCGACCTTATGCCAAACTTCGTAAATATTTACATAATTGTCCATCCATATGTTCTTTTGGTGTTAAAGAGATTTT
This sequence comes from Sepioteuthis lessoniana, assembly GCA_963585895.1. NCBI lineage: Eukaryota > Metazoa > Mollusca > Cephalopoda > Myopsida > Loliginidae > Sepioteuthis > Sepioteuthis lessoniana. The sequence goes on from OY757905.1 coordinate 20,344,843, forward strand.
TATGGCCCAGCCTGGATCCATAAAAAATATTTTATTTCACATTTCACATCAAAGAAATTCAGACAAATTTAGCAATTAAAATGACATTAAACAACTCTTCTCTTATCTTCTTCCGATTTTTTTAAATCCCCAAATGCTTTCTCCTCGTTCAGACTGAAACATAAAAAACAATTTAAGTAGCATTTTCACAGCAGTTCTGCCTTGTGTAATCGTGGGAAATCGTAATTATGAGAAAACATCCCAATATCATACAGGAAAGTCATCTTAGATATGTGCTATCAGCATTTTAACTTTACCTCCTCCTAGCGAAAAGAGTTCCATAAAAATTACCTCCCGTATTGACTTATTCAGAGATGAATGTGCTGTTACCGTATTGGCGCCACTTGTTGAAAATACAGCTTTGAAACGTTTGACGTACTTGTGTAAACGCATATCTACATGGGCTGTCTCCCCAAATTATTTGTATGCTTTATCTGGCAATTTGAACACTTAAGATTAGCGTATCATATAAACATAAAATTTTTAAGGCTTTTAGCTCTAATTTTTATTGTGGCTCTCAGTCAGAAAATGATTAATTTCAGAGAAAATAAGAGCAGCAGTTATTAACTAATAACGTGCGCATATACTTTGAAAACACTTTATTTCCTTAGTTCTCTCTCTCTCTCTCTCTCTCTCTCTCTCTCTCTCTCTCTCTCTCTCTCTATCATTCCTTGTTTTTCATCCTTTATTCTTTATCTAAGTCTTCTCTTTCGATATATATATATATATATATATATATATATATATATATGAGAAAATAAATATATGACAATTTGTAAAGAAAAGAACAATGTTAAAATCCAGACATGTTTCGCTATTTATTATAGCATTATCAAACGGAAATAAACTTAAAATTTAAAATTTAATTCCGTTTGAAAATGATACGATAATCAGCGAAACATTTCCGGATTTTAACATCTTTCCTTTCTTTCCAAATTGTCTTAGATTTATTTTCTCATTCGGTTATATATATATATATATATATATATATATATATATAATGTGTTTGTGTGTGTTTATTCCACGAAGGGTTACGAACAGCTTGTTGCACGAGGTAATATTTCAAGCGGAGTAAAGCTGGTTAGATTCAGAATTTTCTTTCTCTTAGAATGGTTAACTAAGCAAGGCTAAATAACGAAGTCTGCTGAACAGATGGGTTCATACCTTTTCCAAGAGCGTTAGTATGAAAGGAAACGTGATCAAGATTTTAGCTCATGTTGCTGATTCTTTTTCCAAAGCTGATAACCGTTAGGCTATGCATGTCTCCTTACCCTTCCACCCATAATATGGTTTTCGAACACTAGTTATATCCCACAGTTTTGAAACAGAACGCCACTGATTCAAAGAGAATATTGAAAAGTTTCTGATTTTTTTCTTACCTCAAGAATTCAAACACCCTGAAGAAGGTTTGACGTAAAGACTAATCATTTAACGTTGGCACATCATTCAACTATAAAAACAGGGTGGAACGATAAAATTGTCGCCCAAGAAAAGACGACATGATTCCATTTCCGTTAATGCAAACCGGTTTTCTTTTTTTGTTGCAGACCATCTTCTAGTTGGCCAGTTGTGTACAAATCCCAAGAGCGATAGGAGCCTTGTATCATGTCTGAAAGTGACACAATGTTCAACGAGCGAGATCGGAGATGCGCCGCTGTACAACGCATGCTCTCTACCGATCCAAGTTATGACAACAGGACTATTGCCAGCATCCTCAAAATGCAAATCTGGACGGTTCAACGCTTGAGGGCACAGCTCAACGCATCGGACGACCCTTCGGGCGGCTACGGTTATGGTCTTTGGTGTGGTTTCAAGTGAGGGCCACATCATGCCACCTCACATTTTCGAAGTCGGTTTGAAAGTCAACACCAAAGTGTACATGGATGTGCTGAAGAGTGTGGTGCAATCAGATGGGCGGTGGCAGATCCTGGGCGTGGCAGCAGGACTCGGTGCAGGCCCACAAATCCAAAGAGACCCAGGCTTGGCTTCAGAAGGAGTGCTACGACTTTGAACCCTTCTCTCACTTAGCTCTTTCCAACTACCTATTTACTTGGAAGATATAACGCTAGCCAAGACTAGTACATTCCACGATTAATCCACCCCTTAGCGTGGTGTATATATGCAAAGACAGACTCCAACTAGTGACTGGAAACAAGCAAGAGCGTACAACTAGTGTATTTTCATACCGCTGAAATTAATCTGTAGAAGTCAAGATCGCCCTGACGGCGATCAAAACCAGCACTTGGTGCATATTTCCTTATTTCTGTCTAAGAAACGGGGAAATCTTTGACAATATCAAGAAAATGTGGTCGTCGTTGGAGATATCGATGTTCTTCTTGCCTCACACACACACACACACACACTCTCTCTCTCTCTACATATATATATATATGTAGAGAAATGGTAGATTTTGGTGAATCTGACAAGATGATAAACATTTCCGGATTTTAATGGGTTTAATAGTAAAATATTTCGTTCTTTATTAACCAGAAAAACTTCATCAGACAAAACATTTTTTGCGTTTTTCTACATTTTAGCAATGGAGGAAATAGATAAATTAAGGGAGAAAGTTAAAAAATTAAAGGAAGAGAAAGACAGGAAATAGATAAGGGAAGAATAACGAGGTTTGAGTGGTGGAGGTAAGGGTTAATTTGGTTTTGACTGTGACCTCAAGGCTTGGTGGCACCAAGTGTATCGGGTTTCATTAGAATTGGATTAATTTCTTGTGAAAAAGAAGGAAATATGAGGGGTGAAGAGGTTTATTTAAAGAAAAAAAGAAAGAAGAAAACCACATTTCTCTACTAATAATTTCATGCTTCCATTATCATAAGAAAATACTACATTCTGAAGAAGTATAAGTATTACGAGGGAGTGGCAAATTGAAATAAAATAAATTTGTGAGATTTGTTTTTGGAATCTAGTGCAACATTCGAATTAAATCCTGAGCTGTTAAATGGGTTGAAAAACACAACACGTTTATCAGTATGATTGTCCACCATTGAACTCGCGGCCAGACTGAGTACACGTTGAATGGTTTCGGTTAGGTGACCAAAACAGTTCGAGAATTAAAAATAAATTAGTCAGTGAGATACACTCGAATCGAGAGGTTGAATGTATCATCTTGCTCACCATCTCTCCGTTCAGTCGGACGGTTGATGAAAGGAAAAATCGCAAAGAAATAATCAAATATTATGTGTACGTGAAATTCTGATCGCGTTGTCACTGCATATTCCAGTAGAGAACAACGGCAGAAGACAAGACATGACAACCATTAGGAACAAAGATGACGACAACAGAGTGACAGGAGGCGACAAAAGGACTGAAGAACAAAAGGAAGTAGAGAGAAGTGAAAAGATGCAAGTTGACCAATCGTAGAGAAAGACTAATATATTATAGATCATATTTGTCAAATGGTATATAAACCTTCGAATGCCCGTGGTGCAATAGTTATCGTCGTAGGAAATGGACACGGTTACACGAGTTCAAATCCTGGACGAGACTGATTGCATTTTACATAGCACTAATACCCTTAGGAAAGGTATGAATCCAATTGTTCCCCCTCCAGCTATGGATAAATAGTAGGGCAGACTAGGTTCTTCAGCCTTGGTGAGGCAACTAGTCTTGGAGAAGGGAAACTCTGAATTCAAACCTGTTAAACTCCGCTTAAAAATTGACCTTGCGTTATATCCTGTCCGAGCGGAGGTGTTGGGTAAATATGTATAAACCTTCGTATGTTCTTTAATGCCAACTCCATCTTTATTGAAGAACAGCTGTAGTACTATGTAACCCTTTTCTGAGAGTATTATTACGAAAGTGAACATGAGAGCGCGACTGGAGTTCGAACTTGCTTACTTCGATGCCGTAGTCCAGCAATTAAGCCATTGTTCTTCCGGATTTCCCTAACTGAGAAAGGGTTATATCACAAAATGAGAAGAGCAAAATACAAAATGGAAACGTATTTACATTACAGAAAATCGGATTAAATAATAGGAGAATTGGACGAAAAAAAATATATACTAAAATATTTTAAATCTTAGAATATTTTTTTATTTATTTATTGCGGATTTTTTTCTCATCTTGGTAGGTTTTTTTTTGTGTTGTTTCTTCTTTCACTACGTTTCGGCCAAATTTCACCTCTGGCCTTCTTCAGGTGATTTTTACCGCGACCTCGAATAGGAATGATGAGTCTTGTAACCGTATCCCCAGTAATTACTGCCTTCCATAGTTGTTGTCTATCGCACAGAAGTTTACTTGGTCAAAAACGTGGTGCGATAGACAACAACTATGGAAGGTCGTAATTTCTAGGGATACGGTTACAAGACTCAGCATTCCTATCCGAGGTGGCGGTAAATCACCTGAAGAAAGCCAGCGGTGAAATTTGGCCGAAACGTAGTGAAAGAAGAAACAACACAAAAAAAAAAAAAATACCAAGAGGAGGACAAAAAGTCCGCAATAAATAAAAGAAGAATTAATTCTCAGAAGCCTCATCTCAAAATGATTCCAATTAAAAACAATTTTTAATCTTTATTCAATATATTAAAAAGTTCAGAATTCAGTAAGTTTCTAAAGTAAATTTTCTGCTGATATACATAATTATCATAGTTTGGTTTGGTTTGGTCTTATGGCGTATCACCCATTGCAGTTTATTTCATGCCAAATCTATTTTTAAACATATGAACAGTTCTATATCAAATAAATCAGTTTAACACAAGTAAACAGTTAAACAGCTTGGAAAAAAATTCCATTTTATTTTATCAGAGAGAGTGGCTTAAAAGGAAATGAATAAAAAGAGAGAGGATAAAAAAAAAAAAAAAATGATGCGTACAGCTATGACTTTACCAATATTCTGATGAAATCTTTGGCCAAATAAAGACGAAATGTTAATTGAATCCGGTGTCTATCTTTCGGTTTATACACTTTTCCATTTATTTTTTCACAGTTACATGTGTATTTACTACGGATATTACAGAAGAGCAATTTTTAGATGGAGTTTAGGAGGTTTGAATTCAGAATTTTCCTTCTAGATTAATTTTCATACCAAGTTTAAAGAGCCAAGTCTGCCCATATATTTATTCATAACTGGAGAGAGAATATTTGGAAGCATACTTTTACCAAGGATATAATTATTGCTTTGTGAAACGCAAACAATCTCGTCCAGGATTTGAACACGGATCGCCGTGTCAATTTCCTACGATGATAAACATTACCCAATAAACGCCTCCGTATTATACAGTTATAATTCTTCAAGTATTCTTATCTAATGTAAATAATTTTCATACGGTTATGTGATTTTAAGTATTCTTATCTAATGTAAATAATTTTCATACAGTTATATTGTTCTAAGTATTCTTATCTAATGTAAATAATTTTCATACGGTTATGTGGTTTTAAGTATTTTTATCAAATGTAAATAATTTTCATAAAGTTATGTGGTTTTAAGTATTCGTGTCTAATGTAAATAATTTTCATAGGATTATGTAGTTTTAAGTATTCTTATCTAATATAAATAATTTTCATACAGTTATTTGAGGAAAAATTCAAAATTCTTATTTGAAAAAATACTAATGCATTATAAGCTATTCTAAATGATGATTATTCAAGATGACCAACAATAAATTTATTTCCAAATGCATAAGCATTCTTTCGAAGACGAATGAAATTTGATTAAAATTACGATCAAGAAAAGAAAGAACGCTTTGTTCACAATTTACTTTCAAAACCCATTAGTCTGATAAGCGCACACTGAGAATTAATCAAATTATTCAATGTATCCTTGGTTATGTAATTATCGATTTATCGATCATGCATGTTCGAGTACCTAATTTTCTATCGATGAATTCCTTTTCTGTGCATTAAAATATGATATTTGCCTTTATAACAACTTAACCTCTTCTTGCAAAAATATAACATTTGGCAGTTCGATTTCGAATTACATTTAAAAAAAAACAAAAAACAAAATAAAGTATTTTTATTTACCAGGCTTTTCCCTTTTAATCTATTTACGAAATCCTTATTAGGAATTTTCATCAAAAGTTCGGAAAAATTCTCATCAAAAGTTTGGAAAACTTTGACCATGAAAAAATTACTTACTGCAAGACATTAGTTTCCAATATTCCTTTTGAAGTTTTTCCTTTGAGAGCCAACACAAGAGTGAAACTTAGAATGGAGGAGACAAATATTTTTACTATACTTGGTCAGGGTGTTTGGTTTAGACATATTGATAAAATAATATATTGGTTTCTTTTGCTTAATGGCATATTAACCATTGTAGGTTATTTAATGCCAAAGCTATTCTTCCAGAAGAACAGTAGTGTTACTATTTACCCCATAGCAGGGAGGATAAGGGGGACCATACCTTTCCCAAGGGTAGTTGTCCGAAAGTGAACATGATAGGGCAACTGGAGTTCGAACTCGCTTACTAGGATTTCTCAGTTCATCGCTTTAACCATTTCACCACGAGAACCGCCCCCATAACACATTAAAACATAGGATATGATGGTAGAGTTTTACTCAGAATTCATTCATTTTATTTTCCCCCTGTTATACTACCATCTTCCCAATGGCATAGCATGATGCATATAACTATTGCAAAAACACACCACAATTCCAGACAAAAATATCAAACTATTTTATGACCTATTTGATAACTTCAAACCGAAATCCGGTTTACTTATGAGGGCGTTACACATTAAGTGGGTCTCGGATAGGAATAGCCCAGCGGTGCCCATTCCTCTCCCAGATGCATCACAAGATCAGTTTGATAGGTCGAGTTTAACAGGTTGGAATTCAGAGTTTTACTTCTCCTAGATGAGTTGTCATACTGAGATTAAAGATCCTAGACAATACTACCATACCTGGAGGGAGAATAGTTAGAATCTTATCATTTCTCAGAGGCATTAGCGATTGGTGAAATGCAAACAGCTTCGTTCAGGATTTGAACTCGGGTAAAAGAAGCCTATTTCTACGACGATAAACGTTACGCTACGAACGCATCATTTGATAACTGGGGACAGAAAAATTAATTTCTCATTACGGTTCATGATTAAATTATTGAATAGAATTTAATACTTACCGTGTTCTCTGGGTGTGCGGAGATCACCTAAAACGCAAAGAATTTGCTCCCCTGATAGATTTACATCGTAATATATTTTGATAACATAGGTAAATCTTTAACGATTCGTAGAAATGTGTGTACACAGGAATGAACATTTTATTGCTACACTTACGTACACATTTACTTCAGCTAAATTGCTCGATTATTTCCAAAGTAAATATTTCTGCTGACCCATACGAAAATTCGAGGTCACAAAATAATTCATTTATGTCGACAATACCCATCCATCATTTACAATATAATCACCCAATTCGATCTTGGTAATTGGATTATCTATAATTCTTATTAGATGCGTGTTTACAGATGGTGATAGACAAATGGCTTCTCAGGATAGGAAATGGAAAATTATGAAAATAGAAACTGTGCATATGTAGAAGAGCAAGATAAAAAAAATTAAATTATTTTTTATCTAAATATTAGTTAAATAAAATGGATTTTACAAGGATACAAGTCAAATGAGGATAAACAAATAAAGGAGAATTTCGTTTTCAAAGAAATATAACGAGGCAGCGGTCACATCGATACTGCTATATGGATGCACTACATGGACGCTAACAAAACGGCTGGAGAAGAAACTAGATGGCAATTACACAAGAATGCTGCGTGCAATCCTCAACAAGTCCTGGCGGCAACACCCAACAAGACACCAACTGTACGGCCACCTGCCCCCTATCACGAAAACTATTCAAGTTAGGCGAACCAGACATGCAGGACATTGCTGGAGAAGCAGAGATGAACTCATAAGAGATGTACTCTTATGGATCCCCACACACGGCCGCGCAAAAGCAGGACGACCAGCACGAACGTACATTCAGCAGCTATGTGAGGATACAGGTTGTTGTCCTGAAGACCTGCCTAGGGCGATGAACAATAGGGAGGAGTGGAGAAAGAGGGTCAGGGATATCCGTGCTGCCAGCACGATATGATGATGATGATGATGGATAGCTTACTTTTTTTTTTCAAGATATGGATATTGATAAAATTCTATTTTCATTTCAAGAATCGAAGATTTAGTGGCCATTCGTTGAGAACCTAACAAGATTATTGCCCCCACCCCACAACCGTAAGTGAGGCTTAGAATATACTGAGTATATTCCCTACAGAGGAATAAGATTTCGCATAAAAAGAGGATGACTTCAGTCTGACGCTAAACGACATCTGATAATAAGGTTTCAGTAGTAGAACTCTAGCGGGTGTTTGTCTTTAATTGGAATCATTTTGAGATGAGGCTTCTTAATCTGAGAATTCATTTTTTATTTATTGCGGACTTTTTGTCCTCATCTTGGTAGTTTTTGTGTTGTTTCTTCTTTCACTACGTTTCGGCCAAATTTCACCGCTGGCCTTCTTCAGGTGATTTACCGCGACCTCGGATAGGAATGCTGAGTCTTGTAACCGTATCCCCAGTAATTACTGCCTTCCATAGTTGTTGTCTATCACACCACGTTTTTGACCAAGTAAACCTCTGGCCGGCTTGGGTAGGATTTGAAACTGCTATCCTCTGACAATGCTCACCTGGAACCGTAGAGACTCAACGCCTCTATCCGCTGCGCCACGTGTGTGTTGCCCTGTTGGCTGGAGCTGTGAAATACACCGACTGCACTTCTGCAGAGGGATAAGACCCTTCCACTACGTGTGTCCTGGATATGACACTAAACAATCTGATGGTGAGGTTCCAGTAATACTGGAGCTTTCGGGAATGTGGAGTATCCCTTCATTGCCATCACTCCCAGGACCACTCTGACCCAGAGTGGTAGCACCTGATAGGGTCGTATCTATGGGTCAAATAGAATTAAAATGCATACTTATGCAAAACGGGATTGTTTGAAATAGAGCTGTTTTTGACATATAACTGTATAAACAAAAACTATACTTATACTAAATTGAATTAATTGAATTAAAACTCTTTGACTAAATTGAATTGCGTGAAATAGAAATGTTTTTGACAATTAAACTGTATACTTACATATAAACTGCGTACTTATGCTAAACTGAATTGTTTGAAATGGAACTGATTATTTGTATAAAAATGGATTTGGCATTAAATAACCTATAAAGGTTGATATTCTATAAAACCCAAACACCCAACCAACCAACTAGTGTGCGTGGATTAATTCCTTATTAACATTACTCCTAGGTCCACTCTGACCCGGAGTCGTTGTACCTGTTAGGGTCTCATCTATAGGTCGAATGAATCCTTTTTAAAATTATATGAATTCCATAGAAATATTTTTGTCATATAACTGTGAATTATTTACATATTAAGAATAGTAACTTAAAGCTATAATACTTTATTAAGGATTATTATAATCAGTTTGGTTTGGTTTGGTTTGGTTTTAGGGCATATCAACCTTTATAGGTTATTTAATGCAAAACCCTCTTTATACATATGTATAGCAATGAATTGGTACTCTGCATTCCCAAAAGCTCCAGCATTACTGAAGACCTACTATCAGATTATTTTGTGTCATATCCCGGACACTTGTTGGGGAGGACCTTACCTCTGCTGAGATGTAGTAGGTGTATTCTATAGCCCTATCCAAATTTAGCTGCAGCCGAATAGGCTAGAGTTTGATAGGAATACTTGATAAAAAAAAAAAATCTAAAAATACTTGATAAAAAAAAAACTCTAAAAAAAAACAACTGCACCAAAATGTCAATATAAATGTACTTTGAATAAGATTCCCTAACTGTAACATACCAATGATACGGATATGTGAAACGTACATAGAATGTTCATAACATATATACATAGAACATAGGAATCCCGAAACACGAAAAACACGTGACGACTTCTTAGTTCAGGTACGAAACTTTTATTACGTTTGAGTTAAAGGTTTCGAAATAAGGAAGAGAGATGCACAATCATTCGATAATGACTTTTCCATCTGCCCCCTCATCATGTGCAGTACCCGTAGCGCACAAATTCGTCTGGCCTCAGCGAATCCCGAAAGTCGACCCTTCCCGTTCGGAGTCTAGTTCTCAACTAACTGACTTTGTTCAAATCCCCGAAAATCCTTCGTGCACGCTTCCGGTACATGACGTCATTCACATCCCCTGGTCCTGGGATTTTCATTTTGACATCTGTGAACAACACATCCTCCCCGCGTGCGCGTCAACACCTGCGCTCAAGTTTGCACCTAAATAACCCATGCACTGAGCCGAAAGGTTCTCAGCCTAACTAAACCGAAAGGCAAGATATATAAAACGAAATCCCTCGGCCATTATATTACATAACTTCTTGGCATTGAATAATTCTAGATGGGTTGACATGCCGTTAAAGTCAATCAAACAGCCATAGATTATTACTGCATTTAACATCATTTACCGTTTGCTACTTTCCCTGTTAAGAACAAGATTAATACAAATGACATTAAAGGCTCTTTGATAATTTTTTCATAACCCTAACAAAAATAGTAGTCTGCAATTTCTTATTTAAAAAAAACAAAAAAAAACCTCTAATCTAAATCAGTCTAGATCATTTTCAATAAAATATGACAAGAAAATCTGCTGCCGAAATACGCACGCACGCACGCTCGCTATTCATACACACTCACACACACACACACACACACACACACACACTATATATATATATATATGTGTGTGTGTGTGTGTTTGTGTGTGTGTGTGTCCTGGCTTATGCACGTATATAGACATGCATATATGTGTGTGGGCTGTGTATTTATTCAACCAAACGTAATAGTGTGTATTACATTTATATTGTTTTTATTCAATCAAACTTTAATTTATTCAATCAAGCATTAATATAATTGGGGGAATCTTTTTATAATCAATAATAGATAAATTGATAGGTACTTAACATCCATATTTTTCATGACTGATGGATATGTTGATAATGGTTCAATGAATATAAAATCTTAGAATATTTTCAATAATTAGATTTAAAACCGATTGAGATTAATTAACGTGCCTATGTATTTCTTGAAACATGTTTGTTTATTTAATAGTCTGTTTGTGTTTGTGACTGATTTCTGTTGTTCACGTTTTATTTGTTTTGTTTTTTCTCTGAAGATACGCAGTTGCTTTTATCATTATTTAACTTTTTATCCTGGTTATCTGTCGTGCTTGAGTAAAATACGAAGGTAAAATACTGCCATGCATCCACGGCATCCCGGATCAGTGTAGCGCCTGCATCCAAAAAGTGATGACAAATGACTGCTTCTCGCTCGTTTTTCATCCGGGCAACAACTGAGAAAATCAAGGTCCGAACAAATCGAATTAGAATCTGTATTAGGCAGAGTATCGACAGGAAATATCGACCTCTGTCTCGTGTGCTGCTCCCACACTCAGTTGAGTCGATGGGACGATCGATTCAGGATAGCAGGTGGAATGACCGATACTCTGCTTAATTCAATCTATTTTCATTTGGGAATGTGTTGAGGAAGGCTCTAGAGTGATTCCAGGTCAGTTTTAAGCCTTTATCTTTGCTTGCTACTTTTATATAGTCCGTGATCTGGCTCTGACCAGAAAAGAAGAGAATTAGGTAGATTGGAAATGATTTGAAAATCAACTTGGCATAGGGATATTTGTTTAAGTTACGAGATTATTTTCCAGCCAGAGTTTGGGTGGCCGATTCTGTCAATGAGAATTGGTTTCAATCAAGTGAAAATTTTTTCCTAATAATGATTGAACTCTGTTCACTGTGATTGTAAAATAAATGCTCGTTTTTGTATAATTTGCCTGCAGACTTGATTCACATACACACACACATCCATCTATCTATCTATATATATATATATATATGATAATGATATATATATATATATATATATATATATATCATTATCATATATATATATATATATATATATATATATATATATATATATATATATATATATAAATTAACCAGTTAGTGTCCAAGGACCGCCGAAATAAATTTATTATGACGGCTTAACCGAGTTTGAGTCTCCATTTAATTGCACTATATATATATATATATATATATATATATATATATTATCAGCATCATCAGCATGTCGTGCTGCTCGCACGGATTTCTTAACTCTCTCACGCCATCCTTCTCTGTCATCCATCACTTGCAGCGGGTCTTCTAGACTACATCCTGTGTCCGTACAGAATTCCTAGTAGATCGTCCTACACCGACACGTCCATGTGCAGCCGTGTCCTGCATGTCTTGTTTGTCTAGTTTTGATGGTCTTCGAGGAGGGTGCTTGGTGACCGTACTGTAGCTGTTTTGTGGGATGTTGCTTCCTGGATATATATATATATGAAACTCATTCAATAAATAAGTGGGATTTTTTAAAAAAAGCAAAAAAAAAGTTTTTTTACAGAATTTTAAAAAAAAACGTAAACTGTTGTATTATTTGAAACTGGTTTTTAGCAGAATTATTCTATTCCCCACCAAAAATGTTAAAAAATTCTTATAATAAATGTTCAAACAAAATATATGGAAAGTGTGTTTAAAGAAATACTCCCCCCCAATTTTTTTCTCCACAAAATATACCAAAAATATAATAAAAAATGAAATAACATCAATTTACCTCAAAAACTAAACCGGCATTGAATGACCTCTTGTGGTTGATATGCCGTAAAACAAAACAAAAACAAAAACAAAAAAATTATTTGTTTCGCGGCTTTTCAAAAGTCGACAAATCAAACAGAGCGATACTGACTTGAACAGAGGTCTGTCATTAAACTGTTGGTGGCTGAAAGTGCAAACAATGTGAAATTTACAGAAGAATGCGTGATGTGTACAGAGAAGAATGATTCAATCAAAAACGAGTTTACAAATGAGCTAAGCATGAGTTTGTCACTTCGGACCAGAGTAGAAAAGACAGTACATGGAGTGGAATCACACTCACTGATAAACGTTTTAAGTGCAGCAGTCAGTAAAGAAGGTCATGCTGACGCGTCATCTGAAGCGTTAAAGGACCAATCAATAACGATCTCCTTGAAAAAAAGGTGCAACTATGGCAGTGCCTCCAATTGCCTTTATCTATTGAAGGACTCTCGTAGATATACATATGTATAGCAGTAGTGAATGATTAAAGAGACTTGAGAAACGATGTTCCAATTGTATTTATTTATTTATGGGGTGAATATATGGAATAAAATTAACCTTTTATGAGTCAAGGTATTTATCTTCTGGTTATATGTATACTTTTTTTTTTTTGATTCTGAGTTCTTTAAATTGCGAATGGTTAAAGCGATGGACTGCGGAATCGTAGTAAGCGAGTTCGTACTCCAGTCGCGCTATTACGTTCACTTTCGGGCTAATACCCTTCGGAAAGGTATGAACTCCCATATCCTCCCAGCTATGGGTTAAATAGTACCACTGCTGTTCTTCTAGAATAGCTTAGGCATTAAATAGCCTACAAAGGTTGATATGCCATTAAGCAAAGAAACCATCAAACCATCTAAATTGCGAATGAAGAATAAACTATCAGTAATTTTGATGACGGTTATTTTCTACGGGTCTACCAGCTATTTTCAGGAAGCACAATTCAAGATATTGGTCAGTTAATTGATGTTAATCTAGATATTTAGAACGTCTTCATCAGGATAACTCTTGCACGAATAATAGCAAATGAGACCTTTTACGAACTATTAGATATTAAATACCATCAAAACCCCGGTAATTTTTTTTAATCAAAAGGTCTTCATGAGATACAATTCACGTATTACCCATAAATCTTGGGTAAATCAATGAAATAAGTGGGCCAGTATCACACAGATTTTTTTTAAATCAATGAGGGCATGGATTGTGTTATAACCAAACTAGTTGATCGTAAGAAGAAGATGAGTGTGTGCTCCTGCTAGTCGGAACTAACATATATATATATATATATATATATATATATAAATTTAAAAAAAATCAATTTACTATAATTCCAACCGGTAATAATACCTAAAAACCAGAAGTGGGCGAAATGGGGAGGAAACTCTTCACCCCTCTTCTATCCCCTCCCTTCCTGTGTCTATTCTGAATTATTTTATCCATTAGAACTGAAGAAGTCCTGTTATTTTTGGTGTTATTGATTCATATCAATACCCATAACAGGATGGAAATAAATTTATAATTCTAATGTGACCGGTTTTTGTTTTTCTTAAAGAAATTATTGCTCTGTGATGTCAGTTACATTGAGCTCTTAACCAGGAAAATTCAAATGTTGATAGTTGAATGACTTTTTGTCCAGACGGAATTATTCCCGATTCCGGTTTTACTAGACCGAATAATACTTTTATATATATATATAAATATATATGTGTGTGTGATACCTTCGTTGATTATTTAATGACAAAGCCATCCTTGTAGAAGAGCAGTAGTCGTACTATTTAACCCATAGCTTGGGGAATAATAGACTTCATACCTTTTCCAAGAGTATTTGACCGAATATGAACATACTAGCGTGACTGAAGTTCGAACTTACTTACCATGATGTCACAGTCAAGCAGGTTATCCACTACGCTACGGGCATTCCCCTTCACAAATATTGCTTGAAAAAAAAAACACTAGGTAGAAACTTAGAAAATTATTCACCATATTTTTCTTCGACTAAATTTTCGAGTCACGAGTGTTACTACAGAATTTAATGGAAACTAGTCGAACTATTTATATTTTGTTGGATTTTTCATCAACTCATTCGATAATACACTTCTGAAAAAAAAAAAGAATTCAGTTAATCGTAAAATGTTGTTCTTAAAAATCTACTTTTGAAAGATTTTTAAGAACAACATTTTTAATCATCATTATCTTAGAGAGCAAAAAAAAAAAAAAAAAAGAAAAAAAAAAGCAATAAGAAAATAGCGTACCTGCAAAGCGTGTTTATATTATTGTAAATGTTTAAAATAAACTTAATGATATTTTCTCTGAAAATAGATGAAAACTATTGAAGCCGAGGCAAAAAGAAGCAATCTTATTTTAAAGATTTAGTTACATGTGGAGGTGCCCGTGGTGTATTGGTTATCGTCTCAGGAAATGGACACGGCGACACGAGTTCAAATCCTGAACAAGATTGATTCCATTTCACATAGCACTAATACCCTTAGGAAAGGTATGAATCCAATTATTCTCCCTCCAGCTATGGGTAAATGGTCGGGCAGACTAGGTTCTTCAGCCTTGGTGAGGCAACTAGTCTAGGAGAAGGAAAACTCTGAATTCAAACCTGTTAGACGCCGCTTAAAAAACTGACCTCGTGTCATATCCTGCGCGAGCGGAGTGGTGTATTGGTTATCGTCTCAGGAAATGGACACGGCGACACGAGTTCAAATCCTGAACAAGATTGATTCCATTTCACATAGCACTAATACCCTTAGGAAAGGTATGAATCCAATTATTCTCCCTCCAGCTATGGGTAAATGGTCGGGCAGACTAGGTTCTTCAGCCTTGGTGAGGCAACTAGTCTAGGAGAAGGAAAACTCTGAATTCAAACCTGTTAGACGCCGCTTAAAAAACTGACCTCGTGTCATATCCTGCGCGAGCGGAGTGGTGTATTGGTTATCGTCTCAGGAAATGGACACGGCGACACGAGTTCAAATCCTGACAAGATTGATTCCATTTCACATAGCACTAATACCCTTAGGAAAGGTATGAATCCAATTATTCTCCCTCCAGCTATGGGTAAATGGTCGGGCAGACTAGGTTCTTCAGCCTTGGTGAGGCAACTAGTCTAGGAGAAGGAAAACTCTGAATTCAAACCTGTTAGACGCCGCTTAAAAACTGACCTCGTGTCATATCCTGCGCGAGCGGAGGGGTTGGTAAGTAAGTTACATGTGGCTACATGTTGCTAAAAGTAAGCCCACCTGGTTGAAACAATCGAATACACTGACTGCATCTCTGCAGTGGGGTAGAACCCTTTCAACGAGTGTCCTAGTTATGGCATTAAATCATCTGCTTAGGAAGCTCCGGCCTTGGATATTTGGGGAATGCAGAGTACCCCTTCATTGCTCTCAGGTTCACTCTAACCTGGTGTTGTAGCACCTGAAACGGTCCTATAAATGGGTCCAATAAAATAAAACGTTTGCAAAGAAATGACTGATGTTAAATTGCGACTCTTATATAGCAATATTTGAAACCATCTAACTGTGAGCTCAGGCTCGTTTAAGAATAATAATTAATTGGCATTTGTAAAGTAAAGTTGGCGACCGGAGTCCGAGGGCGACCAGGAGGCTCCTTTTTCAATAGCTACTACACCGAGGTGTAGGGGAGGGCGCTACTCCTTTCCCGTACCTTATATTGCTGAGTGTTAAGCAAGGAGGTATCAAGTATCATTTAAAAGTCTTTGGTATGACGTGACCTGGGATTGAACCCCAGGGCCATTAGTGAACACTCTACCCACTAGACCAAACCATACCAAGTCCTATATATTTAATACATATGTATAAAGAGGATTCAGCATTAATAACCTACAATGGTTGATATGCCATAAAACCAACCAAACCAAACCAACCAAACCAAATCCTATATATTTAATATGTATGTATTAATAGGATTTGGCATTAGATAACCTACAATGTTTGATATGCTATAAAACCAAACCAAACCAAAAACAACTAAAAGTGGCCATTTTGTGCCACAGTAATAATAGGTTTCCATCAGTATTTGAAAAGTTTTTTTAATATAATATCAACAATTTGTACAGCTACATATATCTTTCTAGGAATTAAATATAGATGTGGCCACTTTTATGAATCACTTCATCGAATCAATTTCTTTCTTTCTTTCTTTCTTTCTTTCTTTTCTTTTTACGTTTTTCTATCACATTCTTACGTATCCATGTGGAGTTATTTTCCCTTGATTATGAATTGAATCACTTCCTAATTTTACCTCAGACGACACTTTCTTTTCAACAGCATTTTAAGCTATTCTCCTGATAATATCCTCTCGGCTGAAGTCGGTGTTATCTTCTCCATTCATTTCGTAGGGAGGGGAAAAAGCGTAGGTGGTTCTCAGTGATACTTACAAGATAAGGACGTCGGAGACGGATGTCGCTTCGACTTCCTCACCAATGTCTCATAGCAAAGAAGTTCTCATGAAAAAAAAGTTATAGCAGATGATTCTTACGGTCTGATGAATGGATATTAGCAGCAGAACTGGGGGGGGGGGAAGCAGACATTTTGAATTACAAATAGACAGAGATAGATCTTCATAATGTACGAGTGTTACAGAATTTACAAGAGGCCAAACGTATTGTCGATAAATAGGAAGATACGACGAAAGTGAGATGACCCACCTTGAAAATCGGCATTTCAAAATCTAGCTTTTGCTAAAATGATTCCGGAGGGAGATTCTCTATCATTTCACAATCAAAAGAAGGATATATAAATAGATAAACTGATAAATGGTGGGTAGATAAAGAAGTGGGTAGGGAGAAAGAAACAAGAGATTGAAGGCGCTGAAAGAGAAAGAATACATACGAGAAAGAAAAAAAAAAAGGGACAACCTATCTATAAGACTTGAATGACAAAAGATAAAAATGCATACAAGGAGACAAATGAATGCACGTGCGCTAACACACACACACACACACACACACACACACACACACACACACACACACACACACACACACACACACACACACACGTAAACGTTGTCTTTCTCTCTTTATCTTTCACAATATCTTTCTCCATACTCTGTCTGTCTGCCTGTCTCTCTCTCTCTCTCTCTCTCTCTCTCTCTCTCTCTCTCTCTGTTTCATGCGCGTAAATGCATGCATACGCTAATATGTATATATTTAAAAAATACACAAATACATATATCTAAAAGAAACAACGATCCAAGAAGAAACAGTAAAGTGTAGGAGTTGTCATCTTTGTATATAACCCCCACACAACACTCACGTATTTACCTCATATATATATATATATATATATATATATATATATATATATATATATATATATATATATATATATATATGCGTGTGTGTGTGTGTGTGTAGCGTAAATAAATATTTATAGAGTGTGGGTTTCAAGTTATAGAAGAACAGCGTGTAACAATATATATATATACTATATATATAATATATATATATATATATATATATATATATATATATATATTCGTTGAAAAGTGAGTAAAAATATATATATGCATATATATATTTATATATATGAAGAAATGGTAAATTTTGGTGAATCTGACAAGATGATAAAAAAGTGGTTAAATCAAACACAACGGGGTTTAGTTGTAATATTTAGTATTTATTTAAGAAAGAATTTCAGTTCTTCCTTGAATAAAGAACGAATATTACTACTAAACTCATTGGTAAGTGTTTAATTTATAAAACTTTTCCACTTATTTTATCACACATATATATATATATATATATATATATATATATATATATAATATATATATGAGTATGTATACAAGTAGTTATGTGTGGTATACGTTGGTGTTTGTATATATAAAAGGCCATATAATTCTATATTAATATAAATCTCTCTTTCAGTCTCTCTCTCTCTACCCTCTCTCTCTCTTTCTCCCTGTCACTCTCTCTTCTTTATTTATATATACATATTTTTACATATACACACGGAAACATACACACTTATATCTTCATACACATATCCCTATATATATATATATATATATAAATATATATATGGGGGTGTATAGTCACGTGATTTGGTATATTTATAAAAAAGAGTTTAAATATTGCTAATAGAGCATATGCAAATCTAAGTGTCCGTAACCTAGATACGGAATTACGGCTACTGGTAACTGTCATTTTCCTGCCGATGGATCACCAGGCCAAGAAAATAGTTCTTGAGTAATATATATATATATAGATATAATATATATATATGTGTGTGTGTGTGTGTGTGTGTGTGTGTGTGTGTGTGTGTGTGTGTGTGTGTGTGTACATTATAGATAAGCATTAAGAAAACATATAAATAAGAAGCAGACATTGAATAAATTGAAAAGAGAAATTGAAATATCGAGAAAGAACAGGAAAAAATAAAGATGGAGAAGTTAGAAGGGTAGAAAATTACGGTGAACGGAAAAAAAATTGAGAGAGAGAGAGAGAGAGAGAGAGAGAGAGAGAGAGAGAGGAGAAATCAAGGGTTGATCCTAGCATGAATAATTCTGTAATTTTTGACGGAAAGCGTACAATTCTTAATTAAACCTGAATAAAACAGATCTTTAAGATAACAATTTAGAACTATTTACAAGTGCTAAACAAGAGGCTAGAAATATACAATAACCTTTGCTCAGTAAGCACAAGCGTATGATTTGGGGCATGTGAGGTGATCAAAAGTGTCTCTAATAGCAGCGAGGACAGGTATGAACTTCCCTATCTACCCAGCTTTGGGTTATAAAGTACCACTGCTGTCTTACTACAAGGATGACTTTGACCATCAAGCTATGAAGGGTGTATGCAATTTACAAAGAAACCAAACCAATCGAAAAACACCAATCAATCTGGCGGATAGAAACGAATAAGATCAGCCGTAATTGGTAAATCAATAATTACGAATAGCATAGACTGACACGTAACTAAATTTCATTAAAAGTTTTTGCATTTTTAAATTACCTCGAATGAGATATAAATTTTTTCTTATCTCTACTCAGTTCGAAACTCCAGACAAAAATCAGTTTTTTCTCAATAGAAACCTTACAAAACTCAGTCGCAAAAAAAAAAAGAAGAAAAAGTGTAATACGTCAGCCAATAGATTAACAGACGATGCTAGCGTCAACATTACACCTGAACAGATGTCTTTTTAAGCTAAGCAATTAGAACTATACTCCAAATACACAGTATTAAGAAAAAAAAAAGAATAATAGTGATAAAAAAAAAATTCTTGATGGTCGAGTCTTTGAGAAATTTAAATTTGAATATATATTTTTTACCAACTTCAGTTTGTTCTGTTGCCAGGACGGTGAAGATATATATTCTTTCTATCACTTTGTGAGGTGAAAAAGGAAACTTACTCTGTAAGACAGTCACAAGACTGGGGAGGAATAGACCTATACAAACGGTCAACTTTATGCTGAGGATCGAATATGGATTTTTACCTAATTTTCTTGCTCACCATTGTCGGTAGGGCATTTACCCTCCAGATAGGGGTGTCCTGCATCTGGTGGTGAGGCTCTTGTTCAAGAGATCTGGGTACTGTGAGTAATCTTTCATTACCATTACTCAGGAGTCCCACAGTGAGTTGTCATTCTATGGCTCAAATAGATTTGTTTGAAATTATTTGTATTTGATAAGAACGCAAACTCCCAACCTTTGGGCGTAAATAACCTAAGAAAATCAATCAATCAAGTTTAATCTGTGAAGAGAGAAATTTTACCTATTAATATGTAAGATGAACAAGGCAATTAAAACTGTAAGTTAGGTAGCAGACGAATGAGGTAAAAAGATCTTGATACTTGATACCATATAACGGTGTGAAAATTATTTGTCAGACTACCGATAAAATGAAACGCAGTTTCTTCCAGGCAGCGGTCACATCGATACTGCTATATGGATGCACTACATGGACGCTAACAAAACGGCTGAGAAGAAACTAGATGGCAATTACACAAGAATGCTGCGTGCAATCCTGAACAAGTCCTGGCAGCAACACCACACAAGACACCAACTGTACGGCCACACTGCCCCCTATCACGAAAACTATTCAAGTTAGACGAACCAGACATGCAGGACACTGCTGGAGAAGCAGAGATGAACTCATAAGAGATGTACTCTTATGGATCCCACACATGGCCGCGCAAAAGCAGGACGACCAGCTCGAACGTACATTCAGCAGCTATGTGAGGATACAGGTTGTTGTCCTGAAGACCTACCTAGGGCGATGAACGATAGGGAGTAGTGGCGAGAGAGGGTCAGGGATATCCGTGCTGCCAGCCACGATATGATGATGATGATACTTACTTGAAGCAACAATTGTTTACAATAGATTATTTTTATTATATACTTGAAACCATATAGCTGTGTGCAAACATAGATTATTACAAAATATAAATATTTACTTGATATGTTTCTTTCGTTCTTTAATGGCATATAACCGTCTAGGGTTAGTTAATACCAATCCATCCTTCTAGAAGGACAGTTGTGGTACTATTCAACAAATAGCTGGGCGGATAAGTGGGTTCATACCTTTCACAAAGGGCATTCGTCTGAAAGTGAATTCGCTTTCTATGATTATGCAGTCAAGTACTTTAACAATTATACATAAGGACACCGTCCTACTACTTGTAGCCATATAATTATTGAAATTAGAGCAGAATACTTTAAACCATACTACTGTGTGCAAATTATTTGTATAAAATAGGAGTACTTGTATCATCCCAATGTGAGTAAAAGACTGCACAAAAATGTCAATTTAAATGTACAAATGATCGCTGTTCCTTAGCTTCTTGATATAAAATAACCCTAGACGGGTTGACACGCCGTTAACATTAATCAATCATAAAATGTTACCGCATTTTAGTACCATAAAATGTTATTTAACGTTTGATATTTTCCTTGTTAAGAACAAAAATGCGTTAATTCCGTTAGGTTCCCTTCTTGAAATACACGCCTTGTCTCATATTGCCTTTTTCCGGCTAGTTATGATAAATGTCAAGTTTCAGAGATATTATATATCTTAGCATAACAGTTATCGCTGTAGGAGATGAAATCGGAGACTAGATTTCAAATCTTGTTTGAGGTTGTTTGTGCTTCACTTGAAAAAAGACAATACTTTTAAAGTAAATAAACAAATCTTCGTCTTATTGTATCAATCTTTTTCGCAATATACTTGAGAGCTTAGGTCTATGAGAAATTGGGAGTAATGGGTCTTACTCCGTCATGATGACCCATAAGGTGTTGGAAGAATGATTGAATTCAGCATTTTTTTTCTTCTACAAAGGAAAGATAATTAGATTAATGAGCCAAGTTTTCCAGATATTTACCCAAAACTGGAGTAAGAAGCGGATTCATTTCCTTGTCAGTATAATGATAAATGATGACTGAAATATATATGAATGCATTTAACCAACCCCTCTCCTATAAGCAGGATTGAACTCATAGTCACTCTTTACGCGGAGTAATGCTGGTTTAAATTTAGTGTTCCTTCTATTTGACTGGTTGCCTAACTAAGGCTAAAAAACCCTTTTTGCATTCCTATTTACTCATAGCAAGGAGAAGAGTTAATGGATTTATGCCTCTTGCAAAGAGATTCGCTAAATAACAATAAAATAATTTGCATAATAAGAGAATAAAATTTGCATAATAATAATTTGCATAAAAGTGAACTCTGTAATTTACGTCTTTTTAGTATCCTTGGTATGTCATTGAATTACATCTGATGGTAATTATAAATATAATTATTAGAGTTAAATGGCAAAAACAGTGTGCAAAAAAATAAACACCGATACTTGAAATCCATATTTTTTGCAGTGCAGAAATCAGATTAACTTACAATTTTGGCAACTTTTTCAAATAACAATGTGAGTTCAAACTTTCATCAATAGAAGAGAATTCGGTTTTATTTTGTTTTTTCCCACTCGATCTGTGTTTTTTTTTTTTTAACTTCAGAATCTTGCATTCAGAACTGAAGTTCTGAATGCAAGATTCTGAAGTTTAATATTAATCATTTGTTTGCACACTGATAACATATATTGAAATATATGTTATCAGTGTGCAAACAAATGATAAATATTAAATAGAATTATCAGTGTTAGACTGCAATACTTGAAACTATTTAACTATGTGCAAATATAACTATTACTTTTAGATAACCATACCGGAAACTATTTAACTGTATAAAACCAAATAATTAATATCAAATAGAATTATTAGTGTTGGATAATAATACTTGAAACCATATCACTGTGTGAAAACAAATGAGCTCTGACTCGTTTAAAAATAATTTTACTAACAAACTATACAAATCATATATATATATATATATATATACATATATATAAACAAGATTTTGCATTACATGGGTTGATATGCTGTAAAACACAACAAGACCTAACCACATGTCCTTTTTATTTCAATGTTAAGCAGAATATTTAAATAGTGAACACTAAATAATTGCTGTGTAACTCTTATTAGAAACTATCTTAGTTGTAGAAGTATATACAAATCATTAGGACAGTCGTATATATACTTATACATACTATACGTATATACAAAAGCCTGATATTACATTGGATTCTATGTCTGCTGGGCTAAAGGAAACTGGGTGGGTTAGTAATGTATATATTAACGTCAGCTTTCCAATCAGTATTGGCCAGACATAATTCTGCTCAGTGGATATAGTTAGGTAATCAAGACGAAACTATTTTGCCAAGAACTTACCGCTAAATGATGATAACACAACCTGTAAAGGCGCCACTAGAACATCATTGCCCACGACCCTAATTTAAACTACAGAACTATATTCTGGTTAGACTCTTGTTTTCCGAGTTGTTGACGTGTTCACTTGAGGCGAATCTTGCACGCTAAAATGAACACTAATTCTCTTTCTGACAACTCGACGATTTCAAACTGGACGTGGTAGATATCCTAAGGCTTGAAAGTTTCCAAACCCGGGTCAATACTTAAAGTCAAAGGCCTTAATTGTACGTTGAGCGAGCAAGGAGCTTAACCGATGCTAAGATAGTTAAATCTGAGGCTTCGTTTATGTACGTGAATGAACAAGAATTCTGAGTGTGTAGTTGCTATTACCTGGAGTAACTTAGCACGTAGTTAGGATCTTTGATAAACTATATTTAACAAGAGAAGAGAATGAAAAGTGTATCCCTTAATTGAACAACGATTATTCGGGAATTGGAACATTTAGATTTTAATTAAAGAAAATCTGTACTTTACAGTCATTGTTTGATAGTTGCTTTAGATATTCATATGCATTGTTCATTTAGCTTATTTTATTGTTTCTCTACACAGGATCGAATTGCCACTTTCTTTTAATCATAATTGTTTAAAGGCCTCCCAAAAGGAGCCCTTAAGTTCGATGTTATATTACTTCCTATTTATAAAATTTATATCTTGATAATTGGAAAAATCAGTATCATCAAAGCAAAGTGATAGCATGGATTCTTCTAACTCTCTCTTGGAACCCGTCCTTATTAGCCATCACACTTGGTATGTCCTCTAGACGGCACCCAGTGTCTGCACAGAGCTGATAAATATATATTTTTGCTGGTTGGTCAACACTGGTGAGTCTATTTATGAGTCTGGCTTTACTTCATCGGCAGTGCACAGCATGTCTTGCTTTCCTGGAGGAATTTCAAGATGAGAGGTAAGTGGCCATACAACTGCTGCTTTGTAGGATGCTGCTTCCGGGATTTGTTTAAAACAGTACACAGCACCCTTGTGTACTTACTATCTCGCACTTTCTTTTTGCATTTCGTTAGTGGTGCAACCATACAGTAGTACTGATACGGCTTCAAGTTGGAAGAAATCCCGTTTTATTTTATCAGCGAGATCAGATTCTTTTTTTCCCAAGAACATATTTTGTGCTCCTTCAAATACTTATACAAGTTGAACTTTCTATTGAGCTTTTATGAGCATTAAATAGCGTAATTATTTGAACGAGCAGAAAATCTGTAATTTTTATTTATTCATTAATTACAGAAACCAAGACGGACATTCAACAGTCCGGAAATCAAATTAGCAAACAAGTTTGGCAATTTTTCAAGAAGCAATGTAAGCTTGAACTTTGACCGATAGGAAAGAATTTTTTTTGGGCGGGGGAGATTTTTATGGTTTTTGTTAATTTTTTTACTTGATGTAATTCCATTAATTAAATATTTTTTCAGAAATATAGTATTCAGATGCCTAAGTCTTAATATATACCTTGATATTTGTGAAGCCTTTATATTTCACACACTGACCTTAGATTGCTTACTGTACCCACTGCCGAAAAGTGACCGCCTACCTATATTCTTAGCAGACTTATTGCTGTTTAATTTCGGTGATCTGGCGTGAACCGGTTTTCCAAGCGTGATTTGAACGTAAATTTAAGTCTTTCCGTATGCATAAAGTTTTAAACAAAAGTCAAACTATCAAATATCCTGTAAGAATCGAACTTGCTCGTAGAGATTTGCTAGTGTAGCTCGTTAACCATTATACCACAGGAGGTAAATACATACTTTGTTATGTGATTTCACTAGAATGCGAATTTTTTGTGTATTTCTCAAAAACAATCGATTACAAGCAAATTCTTTCTATATGTTCAAATAATTACATACAAAGCAATATATATATATATATATATATATATATATATATATATATATATATATATATATATATATATATATATATATATATACGTGTTTGTTTGTATGTATCAGTGGGCGGGCTGTAAAATCAATTTAGGAAGGCGCTGTATCTTTTATGAGTTGTCATTTCATTATTCGATTTCAAAAAGATGGCTCCAGATGGGGCTGAAAGTACTTGGGAAAAATTCATTTCATCCAAAATTCAAACGACTCATTCGAAGACTTAAACGAGTCAAAAATAGAATTGGCAGATTCTTCGTGTCTGCCCAATTTAATTAAATATGGTTAAAAGTGAAAATGCTTGTATATATATATATATATATATATATATATATATATATATATATATATATATATGTGTGTGTGTGTGTGTGTGTGTGTGCTGTTCTGTCAGATAAAGAAATATATTCTATCTCACATTAAACAATAAGTTACAATAACAGCACTCTTATTTTGTCTTTAAAACGCTCAACTTATTGACATTCGAACACTCTGATTTCATTATCAATGCTTTGTCTTTTGAATTTCTTATATATATATATATATATATATATATATATATATATATAATCATAAAGAAGAAAATAATCAGTGGTCTACAACAAAGCCAATACGCATTGAAAATATATATATATATATGTGTGTGTGTGCGTTATCACTGCATTGAAACTTACCCAGAAAGTAATCTTGAGTAGTCAGCATTTACGTCAAACATCATCATCATCATGTCGCACCATCAGCACGGATCTCTCTGACCCTCTCTCGCCACCCCTCCAAATCGTCCATTGCTTCCGGCAGGTTTTCAGGGCTACATCTCGTATCAACACATAGCTGCTGTATGTAGGTTCGAGCTGGTTGTCCTGCCTTTGCTTGTCCATGTGAAGTGGTCCACAGGAGTACATCACTTATGAGCTCATCCCTACTTCTCCAGCAGTGTCCCACAAGTCTGGTTCATCTAGTTTTGATAGTCTTCGTGATGGGTGGTTGATGGCTGTACAGCTGCTGCTTTGTGGGGTGCTGCCCCCAGGACTTGTTCAATATTGCTTGCAGCATTCATGATTTACAAAATACGTCTAGATTGCGTATGATATAAATACATAGAACAATGCTTTATGAAATGTTTAATAGTATCAAAACTATTTTAATATTTCATTTCAGTAAGAATAGTAGCATTAGTAACTATAACAGTTGGTGCCAACACCATTGATCTGATATATAGGTATTTTTCACTGTTGTCAGAGGGTGACATTCTAGCCACCGTCAAGGTCATAATTTCGAAAGCTGATTTTCGTGGATTGTAGTTCTTTTCTGCAATCTCGTCTCTCTTTTCTTCTTCCTATTTACTTTGTGTCCTTCGAATGCTAATACGGCCACTATCAATACAACAACTGTAAGATAGGTCGATACTATGTATCGCATTTTTCTAAGGCGCCATGTCGGTTTTCGTAATGGCAATGTCCGTGCCTCAAGGAATCTACATTTGTTTTCTACAATGGCGAGCGTCTCCTTCCCATTCCACAATCATAAACTTCAAACTTTATGTGAGCTACTCGTACCACGGGACCCTAAAGGCTTTGGTCGCACCTTCTAATATCATTCATTGTTCTCTGCTTTGTGTTGATATACTCTCTATTCAACAGACAACCGATTGATTGTTGCCGCCCGAAAGCACTTTTTCGATTAACCATACTGCCGACTGCATTTTAAAATTGCTTTTATCTCGATCGGAAGACTGTTGTGAATGAAACAAGAGTCACCCAATCTGAGATGCAATGTTTGCTATCTGAATAAAGAAAATAGTTATTATCAATTTTTGACTTGTATTTTCTTTCATTTTAGTCGTCACGTATTTTCTGTTATTTTAGTTGTTTTTCTCGCGACTTAACTCGGCTCGCCATTTTACGGCGCTGAATGGACAGCGCAGATCGGAAATAAAGGATAAGCCCCCCAATAAGACATAAATGCACGTCTCTTTTTTTTTCCTCAGGGAAGTCAAATAAACGCAGTGTACTTACCTACTGAGCTAGAAAGTCTCCATGATTCGTGAAAAGATCGAATCTATCTCTTATGACCAATTTTTTTATCCTCGAGATTGGAGCCATATATTTTGTAGTAGCTTTTTTGTTTTGATTCATACTATAAGTGTTAGAAGTAGCAATATTATCTTAAGGTTTTCATCAAATGAAGTATCGTTAACAATTATTGTTAACCATTATTAAGAATTAGTATTTATTAATTAGTATTTATATATGTTAATTAGTATTTATCTTAATTATTAAGAATTAGTATATTAATTAGTATTTATATATATTAATTAGTATTTAGCTTAATTATCAAGAAATAGTATTTATTAATTAGTATTTATATATATTATTTAGTATTTATCTTAATTATTAAGAATTAGTATTTATTAATTAGTATCTATATATATTAATTAGTATTTATATATATCAATTAGTATTTATCTTAATTATTAAGAAATAGTATTTATCTTAATTTTTTTATAGTTTTACTTTACTTTTTTTGCCTATGTGAATGAACTGGACAAATCGGAAAAAAAGAAAATAAAAGTTTTGCAAATTAATAATGGTTTGATTTCTTTGCTTAATGGCATATCAATCTTTGTGGGTCATTTAATGCCAAATCTATCCTTGAAGAAGAATAACAGAGGTACAACCCTTAGGTGGGATTAGGGGAGTTTATATCTTTCCCAAGTCCGAAAGTTATGGGAATAGCGTGACTGAAGTTTGAACTCACTGTCTATGATGTGCCTGTTCAGCAAATAAGCCACTACGCCATTTTGAAAAGCGTCATGTTTTTTCTCTAATCTGGAAACAATCATTTAATATAAGGACTCAGTATCCACAAGCCAACGCATGACACCATTTAGAAAAGTTTGGTTTCCTTAATAGAATATCAATCTTCGTGGATTAGTGAATGCCAAATCTATACTTGTAGAAGGACAGCAGTAGTACTGTTTAACTCATAAGAGTGGGATAAAGAGAGAAGCGACGAGGAGCTAAAAGAAACATGAAACAAACAGAAACATAAAAACTAAGATGTTGGTTGATTGGTTGTTTAGATTTTATGATATATCAAACTTTGGAGGTTATTTAAAGCTAAATCCATTTTTATACAAAGAATCAGTTCTATTTCAAACAATTCAGTTTAGCATGAGTACACAGTTTAATTACCAAAAACATTCCTGTTTCAAGCTATTCAGTTTAGTCAAACAGTTCTATTTCAAACAATTCAGTTTAGTATGATAAAATATTTTGTCCACGCACAGTTAAATGTCTAAATAGTTCAGTTTCGAACAATTCCTTTTAGCATAAGTACGCAGTTTAGTTCTATTTGATCCATAGATATGACCCTATTAAGTGCTACCACGCCTGGCCAGAGGGGACCTAGGAGTGATAGAAATTAAGGGATACTTCACGTTCCCCAGAACTCCAGCATTACTGAAACCTCACCATTAGATTGTTTTGTGTCATATCCAGGACACTCGTTGGGGAGGGGGTCTTACACTTCGGCAGAGATTCAGTCAGTGTATTCTACAGCCCCAGCCAACTGGGCTCATTAAAACTAAGAAAAGTAAAAGTAGAACAATAGTAATACCATATAACTAATAAAGATGTGGTGGGGATAAGGGCGTTCATGCCTTTCCCAAAACTATTCGTCCAAAAGTGAACGTAATAGCTCAACTGGAGTTCGAACTCGCTTACAACAATGTCTCAGTGCAGCACGTTAGCCACTATGCGTTGGTGATTCCTACGCAAATTACTAATGCTTTGTAAATAATGTGTATGTGTTTATAAACCGGACATTGGCCTAGCGGTTAGAGTGTTCGCCAATGGCCCGGGAGATCTGGGTTCAATCCCAGGTCGAGTCATACCAAAGACTCAAAAAATGGTACTTGATGCATCCTTGCTTAACACTCAGCATTATAAGGTACGGATCAAGGGTAAAGTGGAGCAATCCAGGGAAAGGAGTAACGCCCTCTCCTACACCTAGGTGTTGTAAGCTATCGAAAAGGGAGCCTTCGGGTCACCCTCGACTATGGTTGCCAACTTTACTTACTTATGTGTTTATAAATATAGATAGATAAATGTTACTACGATATTCTATTTTGATACTGAGGGCTACTTATCTTGAAAACTAGCATTCCGAATCTCGCCTTTTATGTAAACACCACCAAATATTGACTGCATACGTAGGAAGTGGATAACTATTCCATTCACAAGTGAAATCATAGATAGATGGACATGAATAAACTGAAATAGATTGAGAGATATACTAATATCATATTTACCCAACCCCTCCGCTCGGGCAGGATATGACACAAGGTCATTTTTAAGCGGAGTTTAACAGACTTGAATTCAGAGTTTTCCTTCTCCTAAACTAGTTGCCTCACCAAGGCTGAAGAACCCAGTCTGTCCTACTATTTACCCATAGCTTGAGGGAGAATAATTGGATTGATACTTTTCCCAAGGGTATTAGTATAATGTGAAATGTAATCAGTCTCGTCCAGGATTTGAACTCGTGTTGCCGTGTCCATTTCCTACGACGATAACCATTACACTACGGGCACTTCCAAAACCAGATATACTTATATAGCAGACTGGTGAAATAGACATACATACGTACATACATATATACAGATAGATAGATAGATGTGAACATGAGCAGGTGAAAAGATCGAAGTGGATATGTATAGGAAAAGTTTGAATGATTTTCAGTTGATTATGGGTTTATATTGAGGTCAACCTTTCCTTTTCTTTTCTCTTCTTTTCTCCGAGTGTGTCTGCCTTTATTGGTCTTTGATATTTGATATGTTTTTGTCGCTTTACTCTGAGTACCAGAGACAACCCAAAAATCTTACTTTTATATTTTATGTTTTTGTCGCTTTACTCTGAGTACCAGAGACAACCCAAAAATCTTAAAAGAATACTCATCTCTTCTACATTCGGAGAAAACACAACACGAGGAGTTACCAAATGCAAGAAAAAAGATGTAAAATATGTAATATAATTACAGAAGGGAAATGCCATACCTTTAAAAACCTGGACACAAAATTCAAAATAAATAAAAAAAAACTTAAGCTGCAACTCAAAAAAACGTAGTCTACATAATTGAATATAACAAGTGTGAAGAAATACACATCGGGTCAATACAAGCACCCAATGCCAGAATACCACATCACAAGAGCAATATTAAAATAACGAAAAATAGAAAATTAAGTGTATCGAAACACTTATATGAATGTAGTCAAGGTAAATTAAAAATTATACCCATATACCAAACGAAAGACAACACATTACTTCAAATAAATGAAAAAACTCATAGATAGATTTAAGCCAACGTTGCATAAAACATGAATCATATACACACATAGATGGAAAGAAAGATAAACATATATGTATATATAGAGACACACAACAATTATAAGAAAAAATTATTATTAAAAAGTGATTACAAGTAAATTTCAAACCACACACGCACACACAAAGCTCAAGACACACAAACACACATAGAGAAGAATAAATAACTAAGTGAAATCTGAAACCATTCTAACACACACACACACACACACACACACAGCTACCTGAGTAAAACGACAAAAACATATCAAATATCAAAGACCAATTAGTGGTGAAACAGGTTAAGGTAGACACATTCAGTGAAAAGAAAAGAAAGTTGTAACCTCTATATAAACCCATAACCAACCGAAAACCATTCAAATTTCCAACACTAGTGAGTTCAAGTCTCATTGAGTACCCCATTCACAAGGCCTTGTGCCATATTTCTTCTCTGAAGAAAGCAATAAGCTGGAAACATACAAGCATGTACGAACGAAATTAATAAATAAATATTTAAAAAATACAAATCTCTTCGTGGATCTATTCATTTTAAAATATTTCTTTCTCTCTTTGGACCTACAACGAGATTTTTACCCCCCACCATATATATATATATATATATATATAGAGAGAGAGAGAGAGAGTGAAAGAGAGAGTGAGTGAGGAAGAAAGTTATAAAAAAGTGATAGGTCCCAACGCCATGAAGTAATGTCTCACAATCATTTCTTGCAGCTCACTCTAGGGAGATGGAGCCCCTCTGGAATCTCTCCATACTTATGGTTTTGTGTCATAATGAGCGCAATAAGACAGTCACACAGATAGACAAATAAATAGATAGGCATGTGAATATGCCGAAATATATGTATGTTGATATGACAGCACGAATGTTATAAATTATGATTAATATAGAAAACAATATAAAATGGGGGGGGGAAGTAACGTTACAGATTTTAATTAAGAAGACAACAATGAACATTAAAATACAAGTCTGTAATTAGCGAACCCCTAATGAAATGGCTGGATGCCATCTTCAGTCCATGACTCATCCTATAAACAAGAAAAACTATTGGCTTTTATTTTATTTTATTTTCGCCATTCCCTTTTTATTTTATATTTGACTGTGTTTAGCAGAAGATTCAGCACAGAGAAGATTTTAGCGGCCAAACAAGTGATATAATTTAATGAAGCCGTTTTTATTTATTTATTTATTTGTTTATTCATTTTTTTACGAAATAAAAGATCCATGATTTCTAGTTTTAATTAATTAATGGTAATTTCTTCTAACGCGTATTTTTCACTTTCAATAGAATTCCTCTGGACAAATGCAGCGTGATGTTTCAATAAAAGTTAACTTTTTAAAAAAAGCATGAAATGAAATATAAAAGAACAACTTTTAATTAGCAAATAATATACATGCACAAGTCCATACTCAGACTCTCAAAACTTGTAACGATCATTTAGAGTCCGTAAATACTACTATCTATCGGTTGAGAGCATGGTTATATTTATCTTTATAACTTATACCTGCAAATCTCCAAGTCTACGTTTTTCAGCAATGATTTTGTTTTGCACTCCCTTCCATGTTTTCTTTACAGCCATTTATTAATGCCCCAGTGCATCTCTACCCTCGTCTTTCTCTCTTCCTTTTATTCCATCATCATCTTTATCATCATCTCAACCTTTTCCTCAGTCTACTGCATGAAGGATTCATCCTGTCCCCATTATTTTTGATAAATGAAAAATAATGGTCTATATTCTCCAATACTGGCACATGATGTGTTTGTAAGAACTTTGAATTCAAAATTGTACCCCTAGACGAGAGAACCTATTCTGTCACCTTCATATAAACACTTGCACACATACACACATATGTGGAAGCTTCTAAGGTGTATTGGATACTGTCGTAGGAAATGGACACGGCGACCCAAGTTCAAATTCTGAACAAGTCAGTTTGCATTTCACATAGAGCAAATACGTTTTGGAAAGGTATGAATCTGACTATTCCCCAAACAGCTGTGGGTAAAATAGTAGGTCAGACTGAACTCTTTAGCCTTGGTATGGCAACTGATCGAGGAAAAAGAAAACCTGCTAAACATATATGAGTGTCTCCAAGGTTTTTGTAGTGCGGAGTCAACCATCCCTTACCCTCACTCCCAAACCCACATCGATCGTACCTGTTTGGTTCTCACCAATGGATTAAATACATCTCTCTCTCTCTCTCTCTCTCTCTCTCTATTTATATATATATATATATATATAATTCCAGCTATGGGTTAAATAGTACTACTACTGTTTTGTTACGAGAATGGCTTTGATATTAAATAACCTACAAGGGTTGATATCCCATTAAACAAAGAAACCAAACGAAACCTTTATTCTTGGTTACGCAACCAATTAAGAAAAATAAAAATTCTGAAATCAAACCAGCTGTACTCTGTTTAAAAATGACTTTGTGACATCCCGCTTGTAACCAAGAGACTGGGTAAATACATAATTGATAATATATAAATATGTCAAAAAGTGATTATTATTAATAAATAGGTGCCCAGTTGGGTGGGGCTGTAGAATACACTGACTGCACCTCTGCAGAGGGGTAAGACCCGGCCCTAACGAGTGTCCTGGATTATGACACTAAACAATCTGATGGTGAGGTTCCAGCAGTGCTGGAGCTTTGGGGAGTGCGGAGTACCCCTTCATTGCCATTGCTCCCAGGTTCACTCTGGCCCGGATTGGTAGCACCTGATCTATGGGTTAAATAGAACTAACGGCATACTTATGCTAAACTGAATTGTTTGAGTAAACTGAATAGCTTGAAATAGAAATAATTTTGACAATTAAACTGTACTTACATTTAAACTGCGTGCTTATGCTTAACTGAATTATTCGAAATAGAACTGTTTTTCGACATTAAAACTGTATTTACACTTAACTGAATTGTTACATATAACTGCTTGAATAGTTTGAAATGGAAATGTTTTTGACAATTAAACTGTGTACTTATGCTAAACTGAATAGTTTTAAATAGAACAGATTATTTACATAAAAATGGATTTGGCGTTAAATAACCTACAAAGGTTGATATGCCATAAAACCCAACCAACCAAACAAACAAACATAATAAATAAGAATAGGTACTTAAAACCAGATAAATGTATATAAATTACTTGCATTAAAATAGTTGATTAAAACTATAATTGTTTGCAAATGATTAACATCAGTTACTTGAAATCAGATGATTACTTGAAAAAAAAAACGACTTCAGCGTTAGATAAGCCAATAATTTTTGCCATGCCGTAAATTCAATAAATCGATCAATCCTGTTTTCATTTATCTCTTATAGTCGGTAACCTTAAAACGAAACGATTATCTTTAAATTTATCTTAGTTACATAATGTTTGGTGAGACGCTGTATAATTTCGAGTCATTTGCAAATTAGATATTTCAATCGGCCGAAACTGTTTTTGTCGATCAACAAATCATCAACCTTAACGGAACACAACTTAATAAAATATGCCGGATTTGTAGCCTTGAATGCAGATGTATGTAATATTATTAATCATTGTATCACGCCAGAAACTGATGACGTCTGTCAAATACTATAAAAAGAAATTTCATCCGCTACAAATGAAATAAAAAAAATACGAGAACTTTGACGTTGAAGTAAAGATATAAATCATCATCATCATCATCATTATCATCTTGTAGCGCAATCAGCACGGATATCCCTGACCCTCTCTCGCCACCCGTCCCTATTGTCCATCGGTTCTGGCAGGTCCTGAGGGGTACATCCCGTATCGTCACAGAGCTGCTGTATGTAGGTTCTAGTTAGTCGTCCTATCTTTCCTCAGCCATATGAAGGGGTCCATTAGAGTACATCACTTATGAGCTAGCACCTGCTTCTCCAGCAGTGTCCCGCATGTCTGGTTCGTCTAATTTTGATAGTTTTCGTGATGGGTGGTAGGTGGCCGTATTGCTTCTGCTTTGTGGGGTGTTGCCTCTAGGACTTGTTCAATATTGCTCGCAGCCTTCTTGCGTAGTTGCTGTCAAGCTTTTTCTCCATCCGTTTAGTTAGCGTCCATGTAGTGCATCCATATAGCAGTATGGACACGACCGCTGCTTGGAAGAAACTGCGTTTCATTTTATCGGTCTGGTCTGGCTTCTATATGACCTATAGTCAATCGATAGCCGCCCATGCCTTTACTAATCGTATTGATGTCTGTCTCGATTGATGAGAAATAAATACGAGAAAAATGTTGAATCTATCTTTTGTGGATAGTTTACCAGGAATATTTATTTAAGAGGATTATATCAAATTTAACAGGAATGAAAATCTTTCTGATAGAGTGGTGTTTTTGGTACATGGTAAAAAGGGTAACATATCTCTAAGTACTTTCAGCTTTGCTCTGTTTCAATCTATAAAAAAGATATACACTGAATCAAGGGAAAATAATGTAATCACTTCCCACTGGTACCTGGGATTGATATTGAAACCCGACATGAGTTTCTAAATCGACCCTCTATTAGAATATTGGCATAATATAATCAATCTAGCAATATCCTATCTTTTAACTTGAGCTGTACTGAGTAAACATTGGATGATAATGGCATATCAACACTTGATGGTTATTTAATGTCTTATCCAGTATATATATATATATATATATATATGAATTTTAAGAGAATAGTCCGTAGGTAATATTTTTAAACGAATTTTTAAACGAGTCAGAGCTCATTTATTTGCTCATAGTTAAATGGTTAAAAATATTGCTATTTATTATTTGCCACAGTTAAATAGTTTCAAGCTTTGGTATCAAATATTTATTATTCAATTTGGTATTAATCATTTTTTCTCCCAGTTAAATGCTTTCAAGTATAGTAAATGACTAAAATGTTCTATTTGACCCATAGATGGGACCTTAACAGTTACTAACACCGAGGGTCAGCGTGGACCTATGATTAACGGCAACGAAGGGGTACTCTGTGTTCCACAAAGCTCCAGAACTGGAACCTCATCATCATATAGTTTAGTGTCATATCAGGACGATCGTTAAATGTGGGATCTTACTCCTCTGCAGAGATGCTGTTAGTATATTCTACAGCCCAGCCGATTGAGCCTCGTATAAGTTTGATGAAAAATAGTGTGAAATAAGGACTCTAAAATCCTTTCTAGAAGAGTTAAAGTAAGGGTCATCTAACCTAATCCTACCAATTAGCCTTTGAGGGTTATACATGATTAAGAAATTCTAACGTGCGCGCAATAAGCATCTTTTTGATATTAATGTACTGAAAATATTTTCAATACAAGCTGTCCGAAAGATAAGCACATACATTTAAAAAAAAACCTGTGTGAATTTGCGTATTTTCCTCCAATAAAACACACACACACACACACACAAACACACACACACACACACACACACACACACATATATATATATATATATATATATAATAAGAGTGTTGGTTGTCACTAAATCACTTTGTACGTATGTGTCAAACCAAGTGCAATATAATATGGAGAGTGCTCAATATCTAGGATAGAGCTATTTTATAATAATAATAATAATAATAATAATAATAATAATAATAATAATAATAATAATAATAATAAATAGATATATATTAGATATATAAATATTTAATTCATGGAATATAGACTGCGACCCTGGGTTTCATGGAGTTTTTTGCAAAACAAACTGCCTGATGATTGTTGTTTTGCAAAAAACTCTATGAAACCCAGGGACGCAGTCTATATTCCATGAATTAAATAAATACATATCTAATATATATTTATTATATATATATATATATAGGACGTCATCCAAATGAGAGACTAACAGAATTCAAAAGATTCTCATTTATAGCCAGCCTCATGATAGAAAGAGACGTGTTGCACGACCAGATCTCGGATACAGGGACAAGCTTAAAAAAAAGCTTATCGCTCTGAGTATACCAATTCATACATTCATAGAAGTTGCTTTACTTCCCAGGGTTTCCAGGGCAAAATACTACAAAGCCATTCAGAACTTTGACGAAAACTATCTCCAGCATCTCAAAGTATTGAGGGAGAAGGCGACAACGACATCAGTCATGCCAGCTACTTCTGATGATTCTTCTGTATGCACTATCTGTGGACTTGCACGCAAGTCTGCGGCTAGTTTAAAATGTCATGTGAGACACTGACAAGAGAAATAACGAGAACTGTTTGACCCTCGTACAACGAAACCGATTGGAGAGTCAGGAAATGAATACAGCCACCCGAAATCAAATCCTGTAGGAGGCTGTGTGTATTTTGCAAGGAGGTAATACCCTTGGGAAAGGTATAAATCCAATTATTTGCCTTCCATCTATGGGTAAACAGTCGGGCAGACTGAGTTTTTTAATTTTGGCATGGCAACTGATCTATGAGAAGAATAACGTTGAATTCAAAACAGTTAGATTCCACTCAAAAATTAACTAACTGTAGTATCCTGCTTGGATGGAGAGGTTGGTCATATATATATATATATATATATATATATCGTTGAACATAATATACATTTTCTGTCTACATTTTTTCTTTTTGATGTGTTCATATTGCCGTATTGCTTTTATCGTATTCGGTGGGAATTGATTGATGTATTTTCCATAATTGTATATATCCCAAGTACTTTCTGACTTTGGGACATCATCAGGGAAGAATCTATTACAAAAGGGATGTAACTTTTATTTTTGCATTACTACTATGTAAGAGCGTTTGTAACGTTGGAGTGTATAGCGTTTGCTTTTAAATGTATTTCTATAAATAGTGTCGGTAGCTAAAGACATTTAAGTACATTAGCACTGGTTTGAAAATTAATTCTGTTAAGTGTGGGTTGCATGTTTCTAAAAGTAATGCAAAAACAAAAGTTACATCACTTTTGTAATAGATCCTCCTCTGATGATGGCCCAAAGACGGACAGAAAGTACTTGGGATATATACAATTATGGAAAATACATCAATCAATTCCCGCCGAAAACGATAAAAGCAATACGGCAAGAATGAACGGATCAACAAGAAAATATGTAGACAGAAAATATCTATTATGTTCAACGAAATTTGTATCAATGAAGAAATGCTGCCCATATATATATATATATATATATATTAGGAGTATGCCGGTGATATGCAAATTATATGAAATAAGAATCCTTGAGAATATTTAAAAATTGATGAGGCCAGATTGAAGATAAAGTTTCTATGAATGTCTTGAGAAGATATAGGAATTTTTGCATGTCTTATAATAGAAGGAACTGGTAAAAAAGAAAATATTGTCGGTAAAAATAATGTTGTATGCAATGAAATTCCATTCATCCTTTTTTGTCACAATTTAAAAAAATTACATTTACTTTTCTTTTCTTATTCAAAGCTATTTTATTATTTACAGAATTTTGGGGGGGTTGTTTCGCAATTTTTAGGTATTTATGAATAAAATGCCGAGGCTATTGTGCTCTCTGTATCTATCGTTGTTTTGTGGATATATAGAGATAGGAGATTTCATTTTCGAAACACCTCTAGTATATCATCTACATATATATATATATATATATATATAAACCACGTGACATTACTCAACGCCACACATTTAATTAGGTTGAGTAAACTTTTTTAATGCCGGTCTGTCTGCCTCCCCGCTCTCTCTCTCTCTCTCTCTCTCTCTCTGTTAGACTTTTTAACTTACAATTTCTTCTTGCAAAACCTTTCTATAACTCTATTTTCTGCGTCATTTTCTGTTCTCTCTTTTTCGATTTCCCTTTCTTTCGAACATTTTTATATTCTTTCTTTCTTTCTTTCTTTCTTCCTTTCTTTCTTTCTTTCTCCAGTTTAATCGTATAATTAGAAAAGAATGCAGTTGACCAGTGCCCCTGCATTCTCAAATAACTAACACAACTGATATTACAATCTTGAACCTATTTGTTTTCATGCAGAAGTCAAATAGAAGAGTTGATCAATGTGTATATAATCCAATCATTTACAATGGAAACTACAATATTCTTTCTAAGAGAGCAAAGTCTAAAATGTCGATCCGGTAAGAAAAGATAGAAATTATATAATTTTTAAGAATGCCAGTACAAAAAAAGAAACGAAACAAATTAGGGAACCTGTTAAGCTGAGGCATAAAACAATTTCGATTGGAATAAAATAAAATTCATTCCTGAATAATTCATTGATGAGTTAATTTCAATCTATAGTAAATTCACTTTTATTTTGAATCACCTCTTGCCATTTATCAAGTTGTTTTTATCATTCTTATGTAAAATTAAACTGCTTTCGAGCTCAAGATATTTTGCACAAACGTTTTCATTTGATCTTCTTGAGAATATTTTTTGTCATTCAGAATATTTTGTAGAGAACGGAAAAGATGGAAATCGCTTGGTGAAAGGTCTGTCGAATATGGTGGATAGGTTAGAACAGACCAGTCTAAATTCAGTTTGTTTTTTTTTTCCTGCGTGATTCTTACAGAATTTGGCTTTCTGTTATCAAGGAGAAGCACAATGTTTCTCGTATTGACGAGTGTAGTTCGTTTTCTTCAAATATTTTCATGCTCACACTTTAAAAAAAAATCTTTTTTGAAGTGGTGGCAGATTGGGGACTGGGATAAATTAAGGTCAAGTGCTAATTCTTTTCTCGAGTATTTTTGCGCTGATTGCATTCCACCAATTCTATTAAAGCATTTTGATCGAGGTCTGATGAGCGTCTTCTTCTGGGTTCACCTCTCTATGATGTTTTGCCAGAAAGAAATTTGAAAAGTAGTTTCGAATTTGGCAGAGAGTAATGACACATCGGCCATATATACTAGAAATTTTCTTAATTGTTTCAGTAATGTTCTTAGTATTCTTAAACTCCCACAACATTACATGACAAATCTGCACTTTCAGTTCATCCATTTTGGGGGCGTGAGGTTATAGATTAATTATGATGGTAACTCTCTCTCTCTCTCTCTCTCTCAATTGAAATAAGAATGGCACACTTTAATCAGATAATTTCCGATTGTGTTTAAAGCACTGAAAGTTTAGTTTGGTAGTGTTTATGACATACCTACCCTTGTGGGCTATTTAATGCCAAATCTTATTTATACATATATATTTAATATATAGGATTTCGTTTGGTTTGGTTTTATGGCATATCAACCATTATAGGTTATTTAATACTAACTCCTATTCATGCATATATATCATATATATATATGATTTGATTTGTTTGGGTTTTATGGCATTTCAACCATTATATGGTATTTAATGCGAAATCCTATTTATACATATATATTGAATATATATGATTTGGTTTGATTGGGTTTTATGACATATCAACCATTTTAGGTTATATGATGCCAAATCTTATTTATACATATATATTAAAAATATATGATTTAGTTTGGTCGGGGTTTATGTCATATCAACCATTACAGGTTATTTAATGCTAAATCCTATTCATACATATTTATCAAATATATAAGATTTGGTTTGGTAGGGTTTTATGGCATATAAATCATTCTAGGTTGTTTAATGCCAAATCCTTTTTATACAAGTATATTAAATTTGTATGATTTGGTTTGCTTTGCTTTTATGCCATATCAACCATAGTGGGCTATTTAATGCCAAATCCTCCTTATACATGTATAGATGATTTGTAAAGTTCGGTTTGGTTTCTTTGTTAAAGACATGTCAACATTCCAGAGATATTTAATGCCAAAGCTCTCCTTGTCAAAGAACAGTTGTGGCACGATTTATTCCAAAGCTTGGGTGATTGGTAAGCGAATGGTTTGTCGGTAATATTTTAAACGAGTTAGAGCCCGGTTGTTTTCACACAGTTAAATGTTTCCAAGTATTACTAACACAAATAATTCTAAATGGTTTCAAGTATTGTTATTTAATACTGATAATTTTATTCAATATTAATCATTTGTTTGCACACATTTAGATGGTTTAGAGAATTACAATCAAACACTAATAATTCTATTCAATATTAATCATTTGTATGCACACAGGAAAATAGTTTCAAGTATTGTGACCTAATACTAACTATCCAATTTGATTTTAATCAATTTGTTTTCACATAGTTAAATGGTTCTAAGTATTACTATCCAAGACTATTAATCATATTACTATCAATCATTTGTTTCCAATCAGTTTGAATCAGAGCAATTGACCCTTGGCCACCGTCTTTTAGCACCTTTAATATAAGATACAGTTAGGTTTGTCACAAGAGCAATTTGCCGTCGTAATAATTATAGGAGAGTGCAAGGGCTTGACATTATCTGCTGACTGATTATTCGAGTGCCTCCAACCGCCCGTTTAGCCCATTACGGGCTAAAATGGTGTTATAGTTCACGTAGCCAGTTTGGTTAGCGGGTCAGTCACTATAATCTCGTTCTCAAACTCTGCTGGTTGCCAACCACGGGCAACAGGGGGCACTCCTTGCAGAAGTACAGTCCTTGTATTTTACACCTCGAGATGACAGAACGGATTAAAACTTTGAAATTCGTAGAGACAACTTGCTTTTTAAGCGCGTAAATTATTTATAATTATTTATAATGCAATCCCATATTAGGGGAAAATGTGCGTTTCTTACTTCAAACTCAAGACACAACAAAAGATCAACTTATATGATAAAACGTGAAAACAGAACTGAATATTCTTGTTTCTGTCTCTTTAGAACCATCAATAATCAACAGATCAATTTCATTAACAGATACCCCTCCGCTCGGGCAGGATATGACACAAGGTCAATTTTTAGCGGAGTTTAACAGGTTTGAATTCAGAGTTTTCCTTCTCCTAGACTAGTTGCCTCACCATGGTTGAAGAATCCATTCTGCCCTACTATTTACCCATAGCTGGAGGGAGAATAATTGGATTCATACCTTTCCCAAGGGTATTAGTGCTATGTGAAACGCAGTCAGTCTCGTCCAGGGTTTGAACTCGTGTCGCCGTGTCCATTTCCTACGACGATAACCATTACACCACGGGCACCTCCTTTTTTTTTTACTATTCAACCCATAGCTGGATTTTATTGTGACTCAAAATCCAACTTACACAACAACTCTTAGTCTTGTAAATTTTGGGTCAATCTATGAATCGATGTTCAAGTTCTGCAAGCGTATCCATAATTGACAGTTCTAGGAACAAACCACAAATTTTCGACCAATTGTAAGAACTAAGACTCAGATTTCGAAAAGGTCACTGGCGTAGTCACTTTCATTGGCTTCGGCTGCCGCAAATCAATATTATTTTGAGGAGCCTGAATATTGTTCAGAAATACAAACAACATTTGTGTGTTTGTATTGACTATTTTTTTTTTTGAAGGCTATCAATATTTCTTTCCATTAGAACAAATGATGCTGCCTAGTACATCTTACTGTATATTAGTGGGAGAGAAGTTCAGCACTGTCTAATAACTGACCTCTGACACTTGAAATGCAGAGAATAACAAGATGGCTAATTCTGTGTGCTCAGTTCAGTATAGCAACTCAACTCACTAATTGAAAACACACACACACACACACACACACACATACACACACACACACACACACACACACACAGATCCCCCCTTTCTCTCTCTCTCTCTCTCTCTCTCTCTCTCTCTCTATGTATATATATATATGGTTTATTTGGCAACAACCCTTGGTTAATACGTTTTGTTCGTTGATTTTTTCTTATTTACGTTAAGAGAATGCACACATGAAACTTGATACAAAAAGTCTTTATTAAATGTTTCTAATATATATGAGGTGCCTTCAATAAAATAAACATATTATCCCTATATATATTGTATCATATATATATATATATATTGTATCCTTATATATGTTTTATCCGTATTTATATATTGTATTATATATATATATATATATATATATATGTATATATATTGTATCCCTACATATATATATATATGTCATATATATTTATATGAATATGCATATATATATAAATTGTATCATATATATATATATATATATATATATATATATATGTATATATATATATTTGTGTGTGTGTGTCTGTGTGTGTCTGTGTGTCTG
>OY757905.1:20392616-20422616 GCA_963585895.1 Sepioteuthis lessoniana
ACTGAATTGTTATATATTACTGCTTGAATAGTTTGAAATAGAAATGTTTTTGACAATTAAACTGTGTACTCATGCTAAACTGAATTGTTTTAAATAGAAATGATTATTTACATAAAAATGGATTTGGCGTTAAAAAACCTAGAAAGGTTGATATGCCATGAAACACAACAAACCAAACCAAACCAAACTAGAAAAAATCATTACTACAAACTCGGAGTCGACCTAGCAATAGTTGACTTTATAAACAGTTTTCTCTGTCTTAATAGAATAAAACCCAGCAAATCTATTCAAATTCAACCTCTGCCTTCTTGTATGTTGTCATATTAAATTTAGCAAGGTTTTTATCTCTTCACGAGAAGTAATGAAGATATCTCATCTCGACCATGTAGGAAATGGCCTTGAGCCATGGAAGGTTCTGCCTGATTCATTCCGAGGTTTAACCACTTGGAACAACATTTCTAATGTTTCTTTAAGAATAAAAAAAGGCTAAAAAATAATTCATAACAGATGATTTTATTCTTGATCATTCCAGGAATCTATCTATCTATCTATCTATCTATGTTCCTCTCTTTCTTCCTTTCTTTCTTTCTTTTTTTTTATTCCCGCTAAAAAACAACCATCCACTTTTTGTTTTTCCTGTTACTTTCTTTTTGCTTTGTCGTCCCTTTCTTTCTTTCTTTCTTTCTTTCTTTCTTCTCTCATTTCTTTCTTTCTTTCTTTCTTTCTTCTCTCATTTCTTTCTTTCTTTCTTTCTTTCTACTCTCATTTCTTTCTTTCTTTCTTTCTTTCTACCCTCATTCCTTTCTTTCTTTCTTTCTTTCTTCTCTCATTTCTTTCTTTCTTTCTACTCTCATTTCTTTCTTTCTTTCTTTCTTTCTACCCTCATTCCTTTCTTTCTTTCTTTCTTTCTTTCTTTCTTCTCTCATTTCTTTCTTTCTTTCTTTCTTTCTACTCTCATTTCTTTCTTTCTTTCTTTCTTTCTTTCTTTCTTTCTTTCTTTCTTTTCAGTCATATACATTTAGTTTCTCTTCTTATTCATACCGATCTCAGAGTTCGATTCTTTTCTTCATTTCCCAAAACACAGACTCCATTCTTAACATGCATTATAAACAATCAGCCAGAAAGAAAATAAGTAATTTTCTTAAAGGCGCAAAAGAGACTTGGCCGAAATAACTTCAGTCTGGAAGAAAATCGAAACATAAAAAGCAAAAAGAAAAACAAAACGGAGCGTCTGCCAACGAGAGACGGGATGTCGGGATATTTGGAATATTTGATTGACAAATACGTGTAGCAGCAGCAGCAGCAGTAGGAGTAGTGGTGGTGGTGGTGGTGGTGAATACTACCACTAGTTATGAACAAGTAATTCAGTGACTAAGTAAAGAAAAAAAATTAAAAGCAGCGTGAGAAACTGTTTACGTCTAAGAGATAATTGAATGGATTTCAGATAAAAGGGTCTCAAA
Organism: Sepioteuthis lessoniana; assembly: GCA_963585895.1. Lineage (NCBI taxonomy): Eukaryota > Metazoa > Mollusca > Cephalopoda > Myopsida > Loliginidae > Sepioteuthis > Sepioteuthis lessoniana. The sequence continues at coordinate 20,394,077 of OY757905.1, forward strand.
AAAGAAAGAAAGAAAGAAAGAAAGAAAGAAAGAAAGAAATGTGCGTAGAAAGAAAGAAAGAAAGAAAGAAAGAAAGAAATGTGCGTAGAAAGAAAGAAAGAAAGAAAGAAAGAAGAGAAGAAAGAAAGAAAGAAAGAAAGAAAGGGACGACAAAGCAAAAAGAAAGTAACAGGAAAAACAAAAAGTAAATGGTTGTATTTTAGCAGGAATAAAGAAAGAAAGAAAGAAAGAAAGAAAATTGGTGATGGAAAAAGAAAATTTGATATAACTATTTACATGTATAGGATAATGTCTTGAATTCTAAAAATAAAAGTCTCAGAAAGAAAGAAAGAAAGAAAGAAAGAAAGGAAAATAATATAGAAAGAAAGAGCTAGTAAATAAATCGATAGATTATAGAAACCAGAAGAAAGAAGAAACACTAACGAAAAGTGAAAGAAAGAAAGAAAGAAAGAAAGAAAGAAAGAAAGAAAGAATTCAAGGATTATTTTTAAAAAATCCGAAAAGAAAGAAGAAAAAAGAATAAATGGAAAAGAAAGTTGTGGAAAAATAGAAAAGTTAATTCTTTTTTAATGGCATACCAACCATTGTGGATTATTTGATGCCAAAGCTATCCAGTTTGAAAAAAGGTTGTATTACTATTTAAGTCATAGGAGGTGGATAAAGGAAGATACGATCAGATGAAAAAAAGTAAAAAAAACCCCAACAAACTGTAATTAAGACGTGTAAACATTTATCCATGAAAGAGACCCGTTAAATACTTTAAAACAAATCGATATTCATATGTTAAAATCAAATTTATAAGTAGGAAATAATCAGTTCATGTATAATTACAGCGATTTTTACGGTATCGCAGTTCAGCCAATAAAACAAATTCAGAAATAAAAGATCGATAATTTTTTTTCCTTTAATGTTCACCCTAAATGATCTTATGATGAATATTGATTGAGCATCAGTGCCCCCATTACACCGGAATTTTCTGAAACCTGCAGACATTTAAGTTTCATCTTCCAGCGAAGAAAACCATCGCCTTACGAAAACATTAATAATGTCTACATGACATTCGGTACTTTTGTGAGACCATGGCTCAGTTCCCGGGTCTCAACACTGGCAATGGAAATACAATTAACCAACTCCTCCGATTCAAGAAGAATGAAAGACGATACACCAAGTCTCATTTATAAATGTTGTTCAGGAGAAGAGTTTAAAGTTTTATGCAACTTGTCACCAGTCTTGTCGCAGGGGTTGCATAAACGAGCTTGAAGACCATGTCAAACAGCCTTAAAGAATCCAGCGACTGGATATATTTCTTCTAGACATTATAAGTGAGTTTGATCCTCACAGGGAGCTGTGTACTTATGTCGGGAAATGAAACAGTATCTGACTACGGCCCAGAACTGGTTAAAGTATTTTAAGAGTGGTGGCTTGTCCTTGCAAATATATTCCAGTTCTGAACCGTAGTCAGATACTGTTTCATTTCTCGACATAAGTACGCCGCTCCCTGTGAGGATCGAACTCACTTGTTATGATTTGTAAGACTAGCAAACCATTACACAAGGAAAAGGTGTCATACCGTTTAAGAGCGACATATTAAGCTTAGCTAAGTTTAACACAAGGCCAGCAGTATAGAGCACTCGATGAGAATCGAACTTAAAATGATCTGTTAGCTTTGCCTGCTATTACACGACTCAAGACGACCAGTAGTCAGTCTAGTAATTTTGAAATCTGTTACGTGTAAATGTTACCAATGACTTCTCTCTGGGGGAATACATGAGCGTAAGCAAAGGGGTTTTCGAGAAGGTGAGTCAGTGATTATGTCCTTTCGGGGCAGGGGTTGTTTCAGGTTGAATTTTTCTGCGGGAAAGTTGGTAGCAATCGATGCAGATCGGCTTAATTAACCCCAAGATTATTTTAGGAATTGGATGCAAAGTAAATGGATGCAGAAAAAAAAAACAGTTGGAGTCTTCATTTTCCACACACCCACCACTTTTATTCAAATTAATGCTTTACTTCTATTAGCATTGCTGCAATTTCCCCACAAATACATCAATCTTGTTTTCAATTTGCGTTCTCCTTACTTGTGTCCCCATGGCTTAAGTGTTGGACGGTGACATCTTAGTGAACGAGTTCGAACTCCCGTCATTCTATTACATTCACTTTTGGACTAATACCTTCGGGAAAAGTAAAAAAAAAAAAAATCAACAAAACTCTCTTATCGCACCAGTTATGACTTTCATAAACTGCAACGGTTGAAATGCCATTAAATAATGGAAACAAATAAAACTAATCTCAAGTTCTAAAAATCTTGATATCGTTTTACTACTTTCATTTTCGTGCAAAAGTAAGATGAAAGTTTATTAAAAGAATGAACTCTTACAAAAAGGTGGGATATTCATTATGTTTTGTTTTAATACTGCTCCTCAGGTCAGCATTTGAGCACTTTTGATTTGCTAAACGTTTTTTAAACGACTGTTTATGTTTATCTGATTAACACACACACACACACACACACACACACACACATATATATATATATATATATATATATATATATATATATATATATATATATTCATAAAATATTAAAAAAAAAATTTTTTAAAAAAAGCCAAAAAAAAATTTCTAAAAATGCTTCTTCTCTTTTCCTCTCGATAATGAACTCAAAGATCAAAACTAGTTGAGAACCATCAAAAAATAAACCACATCAAAGTAATATTCCTATTTTTCCAATCACTTTGATTCATCTTTCTCTCTCTCTCTCTCTCTCTATAGATATATATATATGTGTGTGTGTGTGTGTGTGTGTGTGTATGTATATGTATATATATCGGCTTTTCTTGTTATGGAATTGATCACTAGAGGAAAATACTTTTAATCGATTTGAGGCAAAAAAATTAACCAAATTGTTTATATTGTATTTTCGTTTAGTTTGCTTTCTTTATTTCAACCTTTGTGGGTTATTTATTGCCAAATAAATCCTTGTTGTTGAATACTAGTAGTACTATTTAACTCGTTGCTGAATAGATAAGAGGCTGAACTTTTTTCAAGGCTATTCGTCCAAAAGTAAACGCAATAGTGTAACTAGAGTTCGAACTCACAATAATGTCGGAGTCCAGCGCGTTAACCATTACTCCATAAGGTCTTCTCCATATATTTTATCTTGTTCCTACATATATATATATACAGAGAGAGAAAAAATATATATGTAAAGTTACAATAGCATACACACACGCGCGCGCGATCATAAATATATATATGATATCCAAACATTATACATATATATATATATATATAGAGAGAGAGAGTGAATGAGAGAGAGAGAGAGAGAGAGAGAGATAATATGTATATGTAAGGTTACGACAGCACACACACACATACACACACACATAAATGTATATATGATATCCAAACCTTATATATATATATATATATATATATATATATATATATATATATATATATTCAGAAGACAATGTATCCATTGCGCACTGTATAGTGTGCAATGGATACATTGTCTTCTGAATTACTCAAAAATTAAAATAACACACTCATTATCAAATATGTTTACCAAAATTACTTGAAAATATCTTGAAATGCTATCGATTAAATCTAGTTTTAAAAAAAAGCACCGTTTGTTTAAACCACAACTTCTAAACGACTTCGGAATTTTTTAGCAACCCTTATCGACATTTACCTTACTTAAACAAGAAAATATTGCTGTTATACTTGCTTTTTATTTACTTTTGGGGTGGGACAAAAGTTTTGCTTGTCTCTCGCTCAACTGCACCTCACACATAATAATCAATGGGGTAGCAATCTAGGGAGTTAGGTAACCAGATGTTTGGGGTGATGTGGTCGCAGAAATTTGAAATTTTCTGACAGCCAACACGGGGTTCTCCTGCTTGTGTGGGATGGCGCAGACTTCAGTTGCAAGACATAGGGTCGTCCAAAAACCATTCTCTCGATCCATTGCCTCAATACCTCCTCTAGGCATTTGATGTAGGCCTCCATGTTGACTATGAGGCCATGTAAGGAGACGAACGGAGCTATAGCGTCACCATTGCAAGAGACCACTTCAAACATCATGAAACTGGGTGTTTGGTTTTCATCAATATGTAACACTATGTAGGTGGTCCGCTAAGCAGACGATCTCGACGCGACGGGAAGTAGGAAGGGAACGCGAGAGGAATTGGGCAAAAGGAACTCAAGGAAGGGTTTGGCGAAGGGTGACGCGAGTGGCGAGTCGACACCGGACAGCAGAGAGACCAGTTGGATGAGATAGGGTCCAGAGCAGTGAGGGAAGACCGGTCAAGATGGGTTGGCATTCCTGGTAGCTTTGTAGAAATTCTGCTAGAAATCCATGCTAGCGTTAGTCTACATATGCACAAAGGAATGCAGAGTGTTACATAACTCCTCTTCTTGCACTTTGAGTTAACCCAAGTGTATTGTTCGTTTGTTCGTTTGTTCTCTTTCCTCCCACTCCCTTGATTGTATTTCTTGTAGCCATGAAGAAATGTGCGATGCCCCTATCGGAACCACTAGATGATCACCGGCCAAGAAATAAAATGGTTTAAAGAAGTTGACGTATTCGGTGGTGGGGCGAGGGGGTATTCTCACAAATACCAATATGAATTTGTCCTCAGATTGACACCCTAACATTTTGAAATCTTCGTATTGGAGTTTACCGGAAGAATACAAAGTAATACAGCATGATGTTCTCAAATTTCAAGAGAAATAAATTACATAATAATATTGCTTTCCTGAGAGACATTGCTCACGTGACTCGAGCCAGCTGGTCGGTAGATTAAACCTGAAACAAATAAACCGCATGTGCGAAATTAATAATTTGAAATGCTGAAATTTAGCATGGCACAATATACATATCATCATCATCATCATGTCACGCTTTCAACGCGGACATCCCTGACCCTCTCCTGCCATCCCACCCTATCGTCCATTGCCGCTAGCAGGTCGTCAGGGCTACATTCCGTATTATCACAGAGCTGCTGCATGTAGGTTCGAACTGGTCGTCCTGTCTTTTCTCGTCCTTGTGAAGGGGTCCTCACGAGTACATCACTTATGAGCTCGTCCCTACTTCTCCAGCAGTGTCCTGCATGTCTGATATATATATATATATATATATATATATATATATATATATCGTACAATGTGTAAATTGCACCAGGTCTATACTATCTTAACATTATACATATATATAAATTTACAATAGCATAGATAAAGAGTCAACGGTGCCCTCTAGTGGTTAGTTTCTAGCCTTTGCGATAATTAAACCAAGAGTTGTATAGGAAAGAAACTGACTGTTCTCAAGCGCTGTTGAGCTTATGTCTGCGCTATACTAACTTGGATATCACCGATATTGTGCTCTCTTTATTAATAAACATAGCAAACAACAAGATAGATAGATGGATAGATAGATATTTATTAAAACACAATCGTTCGTTCTCTTGCCAAAAGATTTTTCATTAACGCTCTTTTCAGCCGAAGATTTTAATTTTCACTTCTTTGCTTCAGAACGGAAACATACAGAAGTAGGAAGATTGTGTTGCAACTATCTTTTCAATGGGTAAAGTCAGCAAGTTTTGATTATCATCTATTGTGACTTTTTTTTATGTACGTGCTACTGACTGACCCACTCCCTCGTATTTCTGCCGTCGCAGAGTCAGCCTTTTGTTTATTCTTCACCTTGCTTATTTATATCACTTCCTTCTTACTCGAAGAAGTAATCAGTTTTTATCATTCTTTTTCTCTCTTTTTTTTTTTTCATTCTTTCTTTCCTTCTGTTTCTTTTTTCTCTCTTTCTTCTCCATTCGTCTCTCTTTCTCTTTCATTTGTCTCATTGTGTCTTTCTGTTTCTCTCTTTCTTTCCCTTTGTCTCTTTCTCCTCTACCTTTCTTTCTATTCATCTCTTTCTTTATTGCCTTTTCATTCTTTCTTTCTTTCTTACTTTTTCTCGTTTTTTTTCTATTTGCCCCTTCTCTCTTTGTTTCTGTGTTCCTTTCTTTTCATTTCTTTCTCTCTCTCTCTCTTGCTCTCTCTCTCTCTCTCTCCGTCTCTCTTCTTTCTTTCTTTCTTTCTTTCTTTCTTCTCATCTCTTTCTTTTCCTCTCTTTCTTGCTCTTCATCTCTTTTGTTCTCTTCCTCTCTCTGTCCCTCTGTCTTTCTGTTTGTCTCTTTCTCTTTCTTTCTCTTTGTCTCTACCTTTTTCATTCTTTTTTCTTCGTCTCTTTCTTTCCCTTCGTCTCTCTCTCTCTCCTTTCTCTCTTTCTCTAGTCCCTCCTCTCTCTTTCCTTCGTTCTCTTTCCTCTTCTTCAAAGCCTTTTTTCTTTATATTTTGAAAATATCTGATTAAATTTCCTCCAAGTCTTCTACATGCTCGAAAAGTTTTCACTTTCCTATATCCATATTTATCCATATTTACCAACCCCTCCGCTCGGGCAGAATATGACACAAGGTCATTTTTTAAGCGGAGTTCGATAGGTTTGAATTCAGAGTTTTCCTTGACTAGTTGCCTCACCAAGGCTGAAGAACCTAGTCTGCACTACTATTTACCCATAGCTGGAGGGAGAATAATTGGATTCATACCTTTCCCAAGGGTATTAGTGCAATGTGAAATGCAATCAGTCTCGTCCAGGATTTGAACTCGTGTCGCCGTGTCCATTATCTACGACGATAACCATCACATAACTTTGCTATATCTGTCAATTCTATAAGTTGTCTTAAAAAAAACATCTTTTCCCATCTTTCTCATTGTGTCTCCTTTTAAGTCTTCCTCGAACAGTCTCATTTCATAACTCTTTCTTTATTTTTCTTTATTTTTCTCTATTTATCAGCTTCCTAGTTTTGTTTCTCTCTCTTTTCCGACAAAATTTGATTAGATTTTCCAACTATCCTTGTTTCCACGAGATAAACAAAAACAAAATAATAAAGAAATTAAAAAACACAAAGCAAAACAAAAACAAGCAAGTCTCCTGATTGTCACATCTCCATTTGTCGAGATTGCATTTTATCCACTTACTGCTATCTCGTTTCGAATTTAGACGAATTAGATTTTCCCCTGATATCGGGAGACCTCAATATTGCGTTGATCGAACTCGAGACCTGTATAGATTTATTCAATCTGTATCTCAGACAAAGCCGAAAGGTTCCAAAATTCCTATACCTCCTGCTGATAGTCAAAATTTCTTATATCCATTGGTATCCATCTTAATTTCACTATCATATAAAAAATTATAGCCATATCAAGTTGGGTTTAATGGCATATCAATCTTCATGGGTCATATAATACCAAAGCCATACCTGAAGAAGGACAGTAATAGTGTTAACTGATCCATACATTGAGTGGTGAGGGAGTTCATACCTTGCCCAAGTGAATCGTATAACCGTGGTTCGAACTCGGTTACTGTGGTGTCGCAGTCTAGTACACCACGGGAACTCACTCATATATAATTTTGTATTCTAATAACTTGGTTAATTCTCAAGGCTTCCGCTTTATATATATATATATATATATAACAATGTTGGTTCTTACTAAATCATTTTGTGGGATTGTGTCGAATCGAGTGCAATATAATATGGAGAGTGCTCAATATCTAGGATAGAGCTATTATATAATTATAATAAATAAATATATATTAGATATATATATTTAATTCCATGGAATTTAGACTGCGACTCCTTCGTTTCATGGAGGTTTTTGCAAAACAACAATCATCAGGCAGTTAACAAAATTTTGTTAACTACCTGATGATTGTTGTTTTGCAAAACACTCCATGAAAACCTGTGGTCGCAGTCTAAATTTCATGGAATTAGATATATATATCCGATATATATTTACTTATTATCATTATATATATATATATATATATATATATATATATGAGTGTGTGTGTGTGTGTGTGTGTGGGTGTACTTTTATTCTGGTCGATTTTATGTAAGTATTTAAGATTATCTACCGAAGATGAAAGTGCACTTTTTGTCCCATCAGTAACTCTTCTGAAATTAAATCATATATGTTTCTTGATCAAGAGCTATTTTTTAAAAAAACAGCCAACTGACAATTCTTCTTAGAAATCTTTAAAATACTTTTCTTTAGACCTCCCACTGTTGTACTGACGCCCTCACTTTTTCCGAAATAATTTACCAAGTTTTATTTCGGGATTGTCTTTAGTCTAGTAGTTTTTGACTTAATCTTGTCCATAATACTTCAACGCTGATCTTAGCTTTACCAAAAGCAAGAATTCAAATTTGCACGGTAGGCATGGAACTGACTGATTCGCTTAATTAACTGATTGATGTTAACGGCTCGTCACCCTGTTTGGAATTATTTTATTTCAAAAGGTTATGGAATTGTATATATCATAGGTTTGTATTTAGACTTTTTGTATAGTTTCTAAATTCTTTATGCACACGGTTATAAGACATCAATATTCCTATCTCACTAAGTGATTTGCCAAAAAATCTATTTGATTCTTACATGGAACCCTAACAGGTTCTACAACTCCGACTCTGAGTGGACTTGGGAATAGTGACAATGAAAGGGTGCTAGACAATCCCCAGAACTCCAGAACAGAACCATAACCACCCAATACAATTTAGTATCATAGTCCGGTCACCAATTTTTGGAGAGCTATTGCTCCTCAACAAGGAATACATTGATTGTATGCTAAGCCCCCTCTAGAGAGAATTGACCGATTCGGGTCATGCCATATTTAAAAAAGAAAAGAAAAGATGAACAACACTAAGTATCAAAGGGGCATGCGGCGGTCACACGGAACAAATGTTCCCTCAATAGTGTTTCTAGTATGGTATCATTAAATTATGTGTTTACAAACCGTACATATATGTGCAAACAGGCTTTGGTATTAACCTATAGAGGTTGATATGCCATTAAACTCAACCAACCAACCATCCAACCAACCAATCAATAGGGTTACCCTTCTAATTGAGTAAACTAACTAGAGAATGTTTGCTCATGCATACGCAGTAAGGTCCCCTCTGAACAGTTTCCATGTTTGAAAGATATTTAAATTGGTTTCAGTTTTTTGTTTAATTACATATCAACCTTAATGGCAAAACCATCCTCGTAGAAAAACGAGCGGTAATACTATTGAACCCATAGCTTGGAGGATAAAAGAGTTTATACCTTTCCCAAAGGTATGTCTGAAAATGGGCGTAATAGCTCAACTTGAGTTTGAACTCGCTTACTATGATGTCGGAGTTCAGCACTTTAGCCATTACGCCACGGTAACTCCCTTAAAGTTATTTAAAATGGTTGGATACATTCCGGATATACTTCGGATATTCTATAATCCCAATAGCTCACTGAATCTTAAGTGATTTCTGGCAAGGCCTAATAGGATAGATTATTTCAAAAACTTACAAAAATGTTCCGAGGATAATATGTCTGCTGAGACATTAACCAAAACTGGCAAACTTTTTATCTGTTTGACGGCATATCAACTACTGATGGGATAATTTATGCTGAAATTTGATTCAGTTCTAAATGATTACAATCAACTATTTTTTACGATCCAATGCAATCATTTTTAAAGTTAAACTTTGACTGTAATCATATTTTACAACCCTTCCACTCGGGCAGGATATGACACAAGGTCATTTTTAAGCGAAGTTTAACAGGTTTGAATTCAGAGTTTTCCTTCTCCTAGAGTAGTCGCCTCAAGAAGGCTGAAGAACTCAGTCCACCCTACTATTTACTCATAGCTGGAGGGAGAATAATTGGAGTCATATCTTTCCCAAGGGTATTATAGTGGTATGTGAAACGCAATCAGTCTCGTCCAGGATTTGAACTCGTGTTGTCGTGTCTATTTCCTACGACGATAACCATTACACTAAGGGCACCTCTCAGTTACATGGTATCAAGTATCTCTGTCAAAATGATTAATACGTCTAAAAGTTGCTATTCCTTTTTCCAATACTAATAATTTTGAAACTGATTTATTTAACCTGGAAGTAATGGCAATGAAGGAGTTATTATTATTCACAGAGCTCCAGAACTGGAACTTCTCCAGAGGATGCAGTTGAATGTCACACAAGCTCTTTTTGTGTGGAGGGGCCCAAACCTTTATGCTGAGGGGAGAATTGGTGTATTTTAAGCTCATCCGACTGGGCTCCTCTTCAACAGTATTTTTGAAAGCTACATTCATCCTTTATAAAAGAAAATTAGTGCATTTATCATCGAAATGAAAAAGCAAACTTCGAATACACTGTCATCAGCTATATATATATATATATATATATATATATATATGCATGGTACCTTCAATAAGTATCCAGACTATTTTGTACAGGCATTTAAAATTGTCGTAGACTCTTGAAAATTCAGTATGTTATTGCTATACATCTTATGAGATGACTGACCAATTTTTATGATTTTAGGTTCAAATAAACTGCTACAGCAGCAATTGTAATACACTCTGCTAAAGTCTGATTGTCACAGCTTGTGAATTTCCATAATGCAATCTGGACGTGAGGAAGAACGATATGCAATAAAATTCTGTTTTAAACTTGGACAAAATGCCACAGAAACGTATGGAATGCTTCTGACTGTTTTTCGACCATCTTGCATAAATCGAGCATCAGTTTTTGAGTGGCATAAGAGATTCAAGGAAGGCAGGGAGTTTGTGAGGGATGATGAGAGGCGTGGGAGGAGTAAGGAAGTCAATACACCAGACTTGATTGGCCAAACGGTTAAAGTTAGTTCTACTAAGCTGAAGTTTAAAGCGAGTTCAGGAAGAGATTCCGTCGGATGAGGCCAGCTCTCTTCAAATCGAGTCAGTGACATTTTCACCAGGACAATGCACCAGTCCATAACTCCATCCTTGTCACAGACTATTTGACCAAAATGGGTATCAAGACAGTTCGTCACCCTCCCTATAGTCCAGACGTTGGTCCCTGTGACTTTTGGTTATTCCCTAAGCTCAGAGGCTGTCGTTATGAGACAATTGAGGAGATGAAAGAGGCTGTGACGAAGGTTATTGACACGCTCACACAAGAAGACTTCGATGGGGCCTTCCAGAAGTTGTTGGAACGGTACAACAAGTGCATTGCAGCCGGAGGAGATTACTTCGAAGGGGACTAGAGCTTCATGTGTGTACTATCAATAAAGTGCCCATACGAAAAAAGTCTGGGAACTTATTTAAGGATCCTCGTATATATATATATATATATATATATATAATAGGATTAGGCCTGAAATGTGGGGCGCACAGTAAGGATCAAACTTACAACCAATGGTCTCATAACCAGCTTTCTGATCATTGCACCATATAAAATGCTCGCTTTTATCTTTATAAAGTGCTCAATATCAGAGATAGAGCACAAAAGTTAGTGGATGGTATAATGATAAGAAGGTTAGACTACCAAACCTCTAGGAGTGAATTCGAATCTCACCGAGTGTCCCATTCATATGGTTTTGTGCCACATCTAAGCAAAAAGCTTGGTAAAGTTCTACATATCTGGGTTAGTATAGCGTATACACAGAGTCAGCAGTGCTTTGTGACTGTCAGCTCCCTCTCTATGTGATCATTTAACCAAGTCCCTCAGACTAAGCACACACACACACACACACACATATATATATATATATATATATATATACACGTGTGTTTATTGACTTTGTATCCACGTTATCTTAAATTGGATAGTGTTTTATCGTGGTAAGGAAAAGATACACAGTGAAACAGAGTTAATTATTTATTAACTCAAGTGGTACAGTCCGACTAGTATTATAAGTCTCGCGCTGTTGGTGTTACGTCCGAAGTTGGTCTTACTACTGACCGACGTCCTTCAGAGCAATCTCTCTGCTTCCCTTTCTGTTTCTACTTCTGCTTCTGCTTCTCCCCCGTGCTTAATATCTTGTCTTTTATACTTCCATGATGCTGGAAGTCACATGGTACGAGCCACTATACAACAGATAGATAGATAGATAGATATGAACAGACTGGGATAGATAGATAGATAGATAGATAGATAGATAGATAGATAAGTAAAACTGAGTAGGAATCAATGCATCATACATCCATAAATATTTCTGTATGAAGTGTAAGCTTCGTTTAAGTAAAATTTGGTGGGCTATTTGTTTCAATTTTCCGTGGCTCGAAAAATGATAATTCAAGTAAAACTAGATAAAATTTGCATAAAATTCAATTGAGTGGTTGCGTTGTTCAACTGGTTTATCTGTTGTATGTCAATTCGTGTTGAAAATTCTATTAACGCAAAGAAATTATAATGTTTTGTGTAAGCAGACACCCAATATATGGGTGTGTATGTGTAAGAAGAGTGGACATGTGAATGAAGACATTCAGTTGAATAAGCGTATACTTATTATATTCTTTCTTTTTTTCCCTATAAACATTGATATATGTGCATTGTAAACATAGAAACAGGTTTAGACCTATATTTCTACAAGGGTGTCCAAGATGCGCAGAAATCTGCGTGGTTCCTCTAAAAACTGACTTGATCATTCGTGTCTGGTTTTTTTTTTTGCATTTCTCCGCTGAATTTTTTTAAAAGTCTGAAATATCTTGTTTTTTTGTTTTTTTGTTGGGGAGGGGGTTCTAGATTTCTTTAACTGGCTTTCCTTCCTGTTTGCATTTTTTAAAAATCTCCCATGATCATAAATCAAAATTCAGGAATATAGCAAACTGATCAAAAATTTAAATGACTAATCCAACAAATCGCTTTTCCTTTTAAAATATGAAGCAAATTCAGAGAAAATTAAAGCAATGGTTGCTGAGTTAAAAAATATCAAAGAAAAACGTTAGAAAATTTACATTTATTTGAAAAAGAAAAAATAACGGAAGCTTTGTTATTTTCTATCCGTACTTGGCATAATTTTAAAAAAAATGCTCTTAAAAGTCAAGGTGAATACACTTGATAAACTGAGCTTTTTTGTATCAATTTAATATCTCATGCATCGTATGTTAAAAGATGTTATATGATTTTATTCATATTTCTTCATTGAAATTTATATCCCAATATTAGTGAAATTAGTATTTGGTGGAAAAAATAATCAACAAAAAGACAGGATCCTAAACTTTAACCAATTGAGTATCTCACGAAGAATAATGATTAGAAAGCTAGATTAACTGATTATTAATAGCGTCTTCGATTCTCTCTTGGGTACCCCATTTTTTTGTCCTTGTGTCACAGTTAAACTTAGTTGATATCTCTAGGCATCTTTCGTGGTGCTATGATTAGTAGCGAGTTTGATTCTCACTTGCACTCCTAATTGTGTCACAGGTAAGTTAAGTTTTGTAGATAACTGAACTCGGGTCATGGTGTCTATTTTTTATGACGATAACCATAACGCCTCGAACGCCTCCTCAACATCTATCTGATTAAGTTGTTAATTTTCTTTATCGTTTGTCTTTTTAGATACAATCATCCGGTATAAAAATTACATTTCTATCGCAGTGTAAATGGGTTGTGTTTTTTTTTTTTGTTTTGTTTTCTGTTGTTTTTTTTGTTTTTTTGCTTAAAGTATTTAATTATAGACGCGATATGATGAAGACATTATTTTTTCTTATCTGTGGTATAATGTGCTGACTAAATATCTTCACTTACAAGTTGAGTGGTTCTGTCGTCAAATGATCAGTTCAAAGTAAAATACAATTCTGGTTTATTGCTTCACAATGGTTCCTTTTGCAAGGGAAATCTTATAAGCCGCTAAGAAATTTATTCAGAACTTTATCATATTTACCAACCCCTCCGCTCGGGTCGGATATAACACCAGGTCAATTTTTAAGCGGAGTTTAAAGACTAGTTGCTTCACCAAGGCTGAAAAACCTAGTCTGCCCTACTATTTACCCATAGCTGGAGGGAGAATAATTGGATTCATACCTTTCCCAAGGGTATTAGTGCTATGTGAAATCCAGGATTTGAACTCGTGTCGCCGTGTCCATTTCCTACGACGATAACCATTACACCACGGGCACCTCAGAACATTATTGCTCGGAAAATCAGTCAACTGCAGGGTGTTTGGTTTGTTTTGCTTATATTGTTTATGGCATATCAATCTTTGCGGGTTATTTAATGACAAAATAATCTTTGTAGAAGAACAGCAGTTGCACTATTAAACCCATAACTGGGGGAGATAATAGGATTCCTATCTTTCCCTTAAGTATTAGCCCTAAAATGATCGCAATAGCAATATATATTTTCTTTATTGTTGCTGTTGTTTTTGCTTCTGTTATTTCTGGGAAATATCTCTTAATCATCTTTGCCCAGTCAGCTGGGGCTGTAGAATACACCAATCATACATTTGCAGAGGGGTAAGACCCCCTACAACGAGTGTCCTGGATATGACACTAAATAATCTGATGGTGAGGTTCCAGTGATATTCGAGCTTTAGGGAATGCAGAGCACCCCTTCACTGCCATCGCTCCCAGGTCCACTTTGGGCCGGAGTGGTAGCACCTGAAATGACCCTATCTGTAGGTCAAATAGAACTAAACGGAATTACTTGAAACAGAACAGTTTTGACATTTAACTGTGTGTGAACAAAAACTATATTTATACTAAACTGAATTCATTGAAATAGAACTGTTTGACTAAACTGAATAGCTTGAAATAGAAATGTTTTTTAAAACTAAACTGTGTACTAACGCTAAACAGAATTGTTGGGAATAAAACTGGTTATTTGTATAAAATAGATTTGGCATTAAATTGCTTCCAAAGGTTGATATACCATTAAACTCAACCAACCAACAAACCATTCAACTTATTTCTTTCTAATTACCGGACTCTTATCCACAAATTTTCAGTTTAGTTTTCTCTACTTATTTACCCTCTTCCCATTTGTGACATCTTTGCTAGCACGGCTCCGCTCGACTCCCGCCAAAAAAATTCACCTCTGGCTATTTGCAACGCCTGATCGCATTTTCATCAACCGAAGAAATCCGAGATTTAATTATGGCTAATGGTTACATTTATCTTTTTCGTAGTTAAAAAATAAATTAAGGAATAAGTAAATAAATAAATGATTTAAAAAATCGCAGGAACGTGGGATTCACCTCATGGCGCTCTTATCAAAAATTATGGTGGAGCAGCCGAATTCCCATAATTATCACTTGTTTTCTTTAATTCATGCAATATTTATTTGTTCCTGTTTCTTAAACTTCACATTTTCTTGTTAACAAAAGATCAGTGAGTCAGTTATGGAAGATACAACTGTGTCATAAAAATATTTACTAAACTTGGTCTGATAAAACCCAAAATCAGGAAAAAAAAAAAATTAGACACAAAATAAGAAAAACTAGACGCACAAATCGTCTAGTTTTGTATTAAATTTAGAATAATTGAATTTTATAATCTTCGAAACATTAGAGCATTTAGATAGATAGATAGATAGATTATCATTCACAAATAACTAGAGTTTTGGTTTAGTTTGGTTTATTGGGTTTTATGGCATATCAACTTTTGCAGGTTATTTAACGCCAAATCCATTTTTTATGTAAATAATCAGTTCTATTTCAAACAATTCAGCTTAGCATGAGTACACAGTTTAATTGTCAAAAACATTTCTATTTCAAACTAATCAAGCAGTTATATATAACAATTCAGTTTAGTATTAGTACAGTTCAATGTCAAAAATAGTTCAATTTCAAATAATTCAGTTTAGCATACGCACACAGTTTAAATGTAAGTACAGTTTAATAGTGAAAAACATTTCTATTTCGAGCGATTCAGTTTAGTCAAGCAGTTCTTATTCAGCTAATTCAGTTTAGTATAAATACAGATTTTGTTTACTCACAGCTACATGTCAAAACAGTTCTATGTTAAACAATTCAGTTTAGTGTAAGTACAGATTTAATGTCAAAAAAAGTTATATTTCAAATAATTCAATTTAGCATAAGCACGCAGTTTAAATGTAAGTACGGTTTAATTGTCAAAAACATTTCTATTTCAAGCTATTCAGTTAAATCAAACCATTCAGTTTAGCATAAGTATGCCATTAGTTCTATTTAACCCATAGATAGGTGCTACCATTCCGGGCCAGAATGGATCTAGGAGCAATGGCAATGAAAGGGTGCTCCATATTCCCCTAAGCCCCAGCATTACTGGGACCTCACCATCAGATTGTTTAGTGTCACATCCTGGACACTCGTTGGGGGCGGTCTTACCCCTCTGCAGAGGTGCAGTCAGTGTATTCTACAGCCCAAGCTGACTGGGCAAAACTAGAGTTTTGATATCTTAAAAATAGAAATTGGTTTTCTTTTAAGCAAATGACTCCAGGATTTTATGATGTCTAGAGAAATATTATGCTATCAAAATGGATATCATTAAGTATTATTCATTACCATAATCCACATCATTTAAACTCTGGCCAAGAATATGAAAATGTTGTTGTCTAAAATATATTCGCCACATATGTTATGCATGGCCTCTTTCATTATTGAGTTTCATTGCTCAAGAATTTGATAAAAAATTATGAATTATAATATTCGCTTAGACTGTATAATGTCCGATAAGAAATTTTTAAAAAAATCTGGTCTCTTAGGCTTAGACCAATTGACACTGTGATAGAGTGTTCGCCAATGATCCGGGGGACCGGGATTCAATCCCAGGTCAAGTTATACCAAAGACTCCTTGCTTAACACTCCGATATTATGAGGTTCGGATCAAGGATAAGTTGAGCAATCTAGAGAAAGGAGTATCACTTTTCTTTATACCTCGGTATAGTAACCAATGAAAAGAGAGACTTCTGGTCGTCCTCGACTACGATCGACCAACTTATATATATATAAGTGTTATGTTTTGGAAAATATGCTCGATTGGGCAAATAAAAATCTCAATCTTTGTAAAAAGTGAATAGTTTTTCTCAATGTAACGTATAGATAATGATTATTTGCGGTAATTCCCGAGCATAGAATTTAAAAGAAATTTAACGGATATCGAAATAGCATTGTTTTAAACGAAGACTAAATCCTAAAGCAAACTATAAATCCTATTCTAACGCTAAAAATAAACCTAATCCTAGAACTTAATCCTAACCTCTAATCATAAACATAGCTCCCAAACTAAACACAAAACAATGCCCAAAACCTTTTTATACCGAGGCGTGCAAAGCTTTACTCAACAGGGTCCGGGCTATGATCTTTAAAAGAAAAACAAAAAAATGTTGTATACTTCTCATAGACCCAACCTAAAACATAATCAAAGATAATGAACGAACTTCCATTAACGAAACGATACACACTTCTTTATAAATATATATATATATCTCATTTTATTCTCGAAAGGAGAACACAGTTTGTTGGAAGTTTG
Organism: Sepioteuthis lessoniana; assembly: GCA_963585895.1. NCBI lineage: Eukaryota > Metazoa > Mollusca > Cephalopoda > Myopsida > Loliginidae > Sepioteuthis > Sepioteuthis lessoniana. Next base: position 20,411,379 of record OY757905.1, read on the forward strand.
AGATATAGATGGAGAGACATATACTCAGAGAGGGGATTTCTTCTTACCCCATATCCTCTTCCTGGAGCCAGAGGGTGCCAACGCTTGCAACCCCTTGCAAGCCGTATCATCAGAGATGTCAAAGACGTCTCTAATCGGCTGCGTATCCCTGGCTCGACTCTCGATTCTGACTGACCTGACTGTCTAAATCTGACCGCGTGGTTCTCATATCACATGGTCCCCTTCCGGTTACACATCTGCTCGACCGGCCTACCCCGACTCACTGCCATCCCCCAGTTTACAAATCACAACATGCCAGCTTGTCAAAGCACATGGGGTCACTGGGAACCAACCCAAAATCCATGTCAACAGTCATTATATAACAAAAACGCCGACATTTACAAGGTGAAAATCATAATTCATGAATAAAATATTTGATGCTATTTGCAAAATGAGGTAATATGAGAGTTGAATAAAAACGTCACGAAAAGGATGACATCTGAGAAGTTATTAGACAGTTGAGAATGCAGCGAATTCTTGTCATGCTTCGTTTTGAAGAACAAATATTCACTGCGTTATTGAGGGCTAAGCATGTTCACTACTTGCTGGGTGCGGGTGATAAGCTTGAGGCATCGTTAGGATGGAAGTACGTGGTTCTTAAAGAAATCGAGGATGCGGCAAGCATGAAACTTGAAGTTCAAATTTTCTGAACTCTAAAATTCCCTTCGTTCCATCTGGAGTTACAATGGTACTTCTTCAAAGTCAACATCAAAAAGCGATAAAAAAAAATGTTGATAGTTGGGCGTAGGGCTTTACGGATTGGCCTCGAGGGCCGCATGTGGCTCGTGGGCCGTGGGTTGGGAACTGATGCTCTAAACCACAACACTAAACTTAGTTCAGAATCAGAGTTACGGATTGAGATCAAGGTTATGATCTCATGAGAATCAATTTATATTCACTTGGTAATTTTTATCAGACTGTCCCTCAAATATGTGACTGTATTATATAATAGGGCAATCCAAATTACTTAATGTTATCCATCTTATAAGTTGTACTGGATTACTTACTACCTTAACAAGGAAAAATCCCAAAATATATATAGCATCGAACATCCTGTATACATATTTACCAACCCCTCCGCTCGGGCGGGATATGACACAAGGTCGATTGTTTTAAGCGGTGTTTAACAGGTTTAAATTCAGAGTTTTCCTTCTCCTAGACTAGTTGCCTCACCAAGGCTGAAGAACCTAGTCTGTCCTACTATTTTACTTATAGCTGAAGGGAGAATAATTGGATTCATACCTTTCCCAAGGGTATTAGTGCAATGTGAAATGCAATCAGTCTGGTCCAGGATTTGAACTCGTGTCGCCGTGTCCATTTCCTACGACGATAACCATTACACCACGGGCACCTCCACTCGAACATCCTATAAAGATTGCTTTTACAAAGCTAAAGGACCCCAGCAACCTTCCTATTAATCCATGGGTGTGAAAGGAAGTGGATTTACATCTTTTGCAAATGAAAACATCCATTAAGGTTTTTAAGTTCGGTTCGCCTATTCCATTCTCCATGCCAATAACTGTCCACATACTATAGCACAAATTTAAATTAAAATATTGTATTAGCGGCTTTCGGTAGATTTCATCGGCTTGAGATCTTTTGTACTAATAGTTTTCACCGATCCTTTGGTTCGGAAAATAAACTTAGATTTCTTGAACAGAAAAAACTTTAATACGATAGTTAAAATTGATTATTATACCCATTTATGTATATTGATTTAGTAAGTGAAAAGTTCATTGCTTTTTAAAATCGATAAATTTCTTTTATCGCTTACTGGTAACAAGAATTACCCATCTAAGATCGTCTCTACAAGTATGATCCTAATAGCCAAATCACGATCAGATTGGAACGGATGTAATGTCTGATATTAGAGTGTATATTAGCAATAGGAAAACTTATGCCTATAGAAATGTTCAGTCATTAAAAACCTTCATTGCTTCCAAGAACATCATTCCATTTTAAAATTCTTTAGGTTTTGTAGCAAAATCTGGGACCACATCGTCTTCAACATCTCTTGATGTTAACCTAAGACCATCCAAATATTTATGGAATCCACTAAACAAGTGATAATCAGAAAAAGCAAGGTCAAGAGGATATGGAGAATTAAGTATTTTTTCCAAATGAGCTCCTCAAAGAGATCTTTAGCCAATTGAGCCCTGTAAGGACAGACATTAACTTAATGGAATATGGCTCCTTTTCTGTTGAACAAGGAGGGGTGATTTTTGTTCTAAGTTGTTTTCAAAGAACGAAGTTGATTACAGTGGATATTAGAGGTGATTAGAGGTGATTGATAATTGTCTAACCGTTCATAATAACCAGTTCCTTGAATATTCCACCATGATCTCAAGATGATCTTCTTTGGATGAAGTCTACCTCTAGTTTATTGATCAGATCTGTTTCATCGACTGATCCACTGACGAAGACGTTCAATATCAATATTAAGAATCCACTTCTCATCACTAGTCATAAGCTTGCCTAAAAAGTTACCTAACAGTTTTGTGTAAGAAATGATTCTTAAGGGATTATATCATCATTTGATAGGTGTTAAGGTTAAGATCAAGAGAAAGGTTGAACACGATTTGGTCCCATATTTTGGATCAAAACATAAAGAATCTTACAAGTCTGGCATCAATCATCTTGTCGACTGATGAAATGAGGTTCTTGGAAGCAATGGAGGCCATGTTAATAATTGAATATTTCTATAGACATAAGTTTTTATTACTAATATATACTCTAATATCGGACATTAATTCGTCCCAACCTTACATATCAAAATTCATCAGGTATTAGTCAGATATTCCTCATTGAAATATATCTTTGAAATTATTAGTTGGTAGTTATTACTGAATATACCAACCCCTTCATGAGAAGAAATTCTATGAAAAATACCAGTTTGATGAGTTTCATGATTAACACATATGAATGCAATCATAAAAAATGTGCAGTTAAAAAAAGAAAGAAAAAAGAACAAAAGTTAGTAATTAACCTTGTGTGTCCTTCAAAGGTATACATATCTATCAAACATCGCCTTAGAGTAAGTCCCCATTGTCTATAGAAAAGACTTGAACTCTTACAGTTTAAATCCGCAAAATGTTATGCAATAAACCCACATGTTTGTATCTAATGCTTTTTTATTGGGCAAATAATAAAAAAGTTTTATTTCTTTATGGTTACGTGTAAATTCCAAATTGAAATGATTATGAAAAATTCATTGAAATTTCAACAAAAAAAGAAAGTTATATATATATATATATATATATATATATATATATATATATATATATATGTTTATAAGTATTATTCGGTCCAGTTAAACCGCAGTTAGGAGTAATTCATTGAAATTTCAACAAAAAAAAAGAAAGTTATATATATATATATATATATATATATATATATATATATATATATATATAAGTATTATTCGGTCCAGTTAAACCGCAGTTGGGAGTAATTCCATCAGGACAAAAAAAAACATTCAACAGTGAACATTTATTGGTAAAGTTTCCGATAACACATAACAGGATGGAAATAAATTTATAATCCTAATGTGACCGGTTTTGTTTTTTCTTAAAGATAAATATATATATATATATATATATATATATATATATATATATATATATAAGGTTTGGTTTCTTTGTTTAATGACATAAAAACCTTAATGCCAAAGCCAGCACCTAGTGGGGGTAAAGAGGCTCAAAACTTTCTCAAAAGTACTAGTACAAAAGTGAATGTTATAGCGAGACTAGAGTTGGAGCTTTTTCTTCCCTGTTTTATGGATGCACTACATGGACGCTAACTAAACATATGGAGAAAAAGCTTGACGCCAATTACACAAGAATGTTGTGAGCAATATTGAACAAGTCCTGGAGGCAACATCCAACAAAATATCAGCTATACGGCCATCTACCACCCATTACAAAAACTATCAAAGTTAGACCAACCAGGCATACTGGAGACTGCTGGAGAAGTAAAGACGAACTTATAAGCGACACACTCCGGTGGATCCCATCACATGGACGAGCAAAGGCAGGACGACCAACAGGAACCTAAATACAATTGCTCTGTGCCGATACAAGATGTAGCCTTGAAGACCCGTGAGCAGTGGACGATAGAAACGGGTGACGAGAGAGAGAGTCGGGGAGGTCCGAGCTGGCAGCGCTACATGATGAGGAGAGTTCGAACTCACTTATTACGATTTTGTAGTCCGGCACGTTAATCATTACGCCACAAATACTCCCACCGTATTTTAATGGTTTACGTGTAAATTTTATGTACCTAAACATTTTTTAGCCCAATTCAAACTTTTTAGAATATGTTTGCTAATTTTTTCTTTCTATCTTTCTTTCTTTCTTTCTATATATATACATATATATATATATATGCATGATAAAAATAAGTGGAAAAGTGGATAAATCAAACGCTTTTAACAGGTTTAGTAGCAATATTTGCTTTTTATTCAAGGAAGAAGTTCTTGAATAAAGAACGAAATATTACAATTAAACCCGTTATAAGCGTTTGATTTATCCACTTTTCCACTTATTTTTATCGTCTTGTCAGGTTCACCAAAATCTACCATTTCTCCATATATATATATATATATATAAAGAAAGAAAGAAAGAAGGAAAGAAAGAAAGAAAGAAAAAAATTAACAAACATATTCTTTATATATATATATATAAAGAAAGAAAAAATTAGCAAAAATATTCTTAAAATATATATATATATATATATATATATATATATATATATATATATATATATATCAGTGTTTGGGAGATGGTTCTCAGTTTTATTTTATTTCATAGTTAGAATATCGGGATATTGCTCTGCATTTTGGTGCATGGAGGACTCTATTTTACTGAGTTAAAACCGTTTTACTGGTAAATTGTAATTATATATATGTATATAATTTTAGTTAAACCAAGTGAAACTTAAGATATTTTTATCAACGTTTCTTATCATAAACCCTTATACGATACTCTCCTGGATATCTTTAGGTTGGCATAAAACGGTACTCGTTTTTTATGAATCTTTGAAGAAACAATATTCCGATTTTTTTTTAATATTTCGACGATTTAATTCATAACAGATCTTAAAACGAATCAATTCCCTTTTACTTTAATCAGAAATCAAACCAATCTTGAGAACTTGATATTTTTTAAAGAATGTGACAATTGTAATAAAATAATGACCAAAAATTATAGGAAATCTTTTTTGCACGTGATGGAAGCAACTTTAAATTTTTAATTAATTCAAAAGCGATTACCGCAGAAAATATTAATCTCTTCTTTAAATTTGGATTAATGTAATACATTAATGAATGGATTTTATTTAGTCTGGATTAAATACATAAATCTGATTCCCACGGCGAAGGACTTTTAAATCAATCCCAAATAAATTGAATAAGAACTTTTTTCTTTGGACAGCGCAATGCGGCACTGAAAAACAAGTGAAATGGAATCAATTTAGGGCTCATCTTCCACAAAATACTTTGCGGGACTAGGACGATTAAATTTCTCTATTTTTTTTATACTTGAGTGAGTCATCGGTTTGGTAACGTGAGACACAATTCAGCAATTACGGATGCTTTTGCCAAGGTCATGAAGATGATAAAATATACTGTACAGTAAAATATCAAGCTCGCCTGATACTCTCCAAATGCTACTCACTAGATTTACCATCGGAGCACAGCTTCGAAATCCTTCCATTTTGGCCTACACGAACATTGCGGATCGTTGAGGTTCTTGCATCCTGAGTGATATTTATTGTTTAATGTACTGTGAGAAAGTGTATCATCACCTTAAGCACAAGAGCCAAGTCATCTGGAGCTATAGAATACATCTCTGCAGAGGGGTAAGACTCCCCTGCGAGTGGCCTAGTCGGCTGAGGCTATAGAATACACCGACTTCATATCTGCAGAGGGGTAAGACCCTCACCCCAACAACAACTATCCTAAATATGACACTAAACAGTCTGATGGTGAGACTTCAGTTATGCTGGAGCTTTGAGGAATGGGGCATACCCCTTCATTGCCATCGTTCCCAGGTCCACTCTGGTCTGGAGTGGTAGCACCTGATAGGGTTCTTTCTACGTATGTGTCAAATAGAACCGTTTGACATGTAAACTGAGTTAAAACAAATGAGTATTGCTAAATTGAATTTTTTGAAATGGAACTGTTTGATAATTTAACAGTGTGTAAACAAATGACTGATGTTTAATTGGATTGTAAGTGATACATAGCAATACTTGGGACAATCAAAATTTGTTGACTAATGCTAAATTGATTTGTTAGAAATAGAACTGTTTGATCATTTAACAGTGTGTAAAGAAATGACTGATGTTATTTATACATAACAATAGTCGGAAATATTTAACTTTGTTGACTTATGTTTATATATCATATATATCTAATATATGTAAGCAAACCGGATTTCGCATTAAATAACCTACAATAAGTGATGTGCCATAAAGCCAAACTAAACAGACCAAACTATGCACGACAAAAGGTTTTCGACTCAGTTGGAACTCGCAAAGCAAAAATTTCCTAATGAGATTATGTTGTAAGTTCACCTGTGCGGCTTTCAAATCAAACGTCGAGTGAAGTAATGGACAATGTGTCAGCGCCCCAACAACCGCAATATAATACAATCAACCACAGAGTCTACCACTGCGGCTTCAGCTACTTCGATGACGTGATATACACGCAGCAAATTAGCACCCACCAAAATATTGCAAAATATTTCGCTCACTCAACTCATACATCAATAATGAACAATTCAGTCAGTTATTTTAGGAAACATGATTTTGAAAAAATCGACAGATTTGATATTCGGGATTAATCTAAGCTCGCTCGTAAAGTCATATAAATTTGTAGTAATAAATATAAAACATTTATACAAAAAATTGTTTGCAGAAAATTAAATAAAAAAGGAAGCTTTCTAAAAAAAAATAGAATAAAAGGTGGGGGTGTCCTCGTGGTGTAATGGTTAAAGCGATGGACTGAGGAATCTTAGTCAACGAGTTCGAACTCCAGTCGCGCTACTACATTCATTTTTGGGCAAATACCCTTGGGAAAGGTATAAACTCCTTATCTTCCAAGCTATGGATTAAATAGTACCAATATTGTTCATCGAGAAGGATGGCTTCGGCATGAAGTAACCTAGAGAGGTTGATATGATATTAAACAAAGAAACCCAGCCAACCCTATAAAATATTCTAATTATAACTTAGAAGCGAAAGATGTTGACATCACAGTAGCAGTGAGAATAATAATTTACTAAGCGTTTTGGGTAGATGAGGCAGAAGGCCGAATGGATGGGCCCCGACAGTAGCAGTGAAAATATTCGTTATTCAACAAATAGTTTTTGTAATACAAATTTATTCTATAATGAGGATAATGAGGATATGTTAATGAGAAAAATTTAGTCTAGCACCAACCCTCAAAGGACTAATAATAGTATTTGTTAATCCTTGATATACTAACAAAGAACACAGGCAGTACACATGGCGGTAGAATTACAATTACAAAGAAAGAATACAAAATCAGAGACGATGTTTCTATTGCTCAAAGATCAGAGGCAAAAATATGTTTTTTTAACTGTCTGGTGACACCCTACGAGGCCCTTAACAGACATACTAATTCGCTCGGGGAGATAATTATATATTGTATCCCCATATATATATATATATATATATATATATTGTATCCCTCTATATATTGCTTCATATATATATAAACACATATATATGAAGTAACGTAAAAAGTAAAGTTAAGGGCGACCCGAAGGCTCCCTTTTCATTAGCTACTACACCAAGGTGTTGGGGCGGGCGCTAATCCTTTCCCTGGATTGCTCCACTTTACCCTTGATCTATACCTAATAATAATCCTGAGAGTTAAGCAAGGCAGAATCAAGTACCATTTTGACACAACCTAGGATTGAACCCCGTTCTCCCAGGCCACTGGCGAATATTATCCCTACATATATATATATATATATATATTGTATCCTTATATATGTCTTATCCGTATTTATATGTTGTATTATAAAAAAGTAAAGTTGGCGACCGTTGTCGAGGGCGACCAGAAGGCTCCCTTTTCAATAGCTACTACACCGAGATGTAGAGGAGGGCGCTACTCCTTTCCCTGGATTGCTCAACTTTACCCTTCATTCGTACCTTGTATTGCTGAGTGTTAAGCAAGGAGGTATCAAGTACCATTTTTAAAGTCTTTGATATGACGCGACCTGGGATTGAACACAGGTCTCCAGGACCATTGCCGAACACTCTACCCACTAGACCAATGAGCCGGTTATGTTGTATTATATATATATATATATATATATATATATATATACATTATATATTGTATCCCTATATTATTTTTTTCATATATATTTATATAAATATGCATAACATATAAATTGTATCATATATATATATATATATATATATATATATATAGTATCTCTATACAGTCAAAAAGAAAAATCCAACTTTTTTTACAACTGTAATCATAAAAGTTTAGAAAACACAAGGAAAGATATAATCAAAAATTCGGTAAGATGTTCGAAAATAAAATTATGTGGAAATTAAGTTTCTATCCATGGGTCAAATAGATTTTTTCCAGATAATATATCAATTGATTTTTAACTATATTCATTTTCAAATGATATTTTAGTTAAATATCATCTGTTTACCGGTTTAAAATCAATGTGAAGAAACTTTCTATGCTATATATAGTTAATCGACCGGAATCGAGGGTGACCGAAAGCTTCCTTTTCAATAGCTCCAGCACCAAGATGTAGGAGAAGTCACTACTCCTTTCGCATGATTGCTCCCCTTTTCCTTGATCTGTACCTTATAATGCTAATGTTAAGCATGGAGGCATCAAGTACCATTTTTTGAGCTTTTGGTATGACTCGAGCCAGGATTTAACCCCGGTCTCCCGGGCCATTGGGAAACACTCTATTGTATCTAACAGCCGGTAAAATGAATTCGGCATAAAAATCCCAACAAATACTGACGAATTATAAAACCGAACAATTAACAAACATACAAACATAGACAAGTGTATATATCAATATTCATATAAAAGGTATGTTTTGCACATCAAACAATAATACGGTTTCTTTTTTAAATGGCGTATCAACCTTCGTGGGTTATTTAATGCCAAGCCATCCACGTACAAGAACAGCAGTGATACTATTTAACTCATAGCTGGGAAGGTAAGAATATTCATACCTTTCCCAAAGGTATCAATCCAAAAATGGACGTAATAGCGCGACTGGAGTTCGAACTCACTTACTATGATGTCGTAGTCCAGTACGTTAGTTACTACACTGCGTGAACTCCCCAAACATTTTTTGTCGATCAATGAATTTGATTGATCTCCAACGACTAGCTTTTATCGCATTGCTATTGTAAGTTTCTAGTGCGCATGTGCGTGGTGACGTTTACTTTTTATTGAAATCAGAATCTTTCAAAGAAGAAATGTTTTTTATGCTGGAGAAACTACATAATAAACCAGTTTTCTCAAAAAATATTATGAATATGGCTTTTATCCAAAAAGAAGCAAAAGACGGTGACATCACAAGTAGCAGTGGGAACATTCTTTATTCAACTACCTAACCGCTTTTGTTATCCAAATGAATTCGTTCTTTACAGTTATTCATATGCTTGTTGTTAAAAAGGATATTTAGGAATGTACCCAGTCTCCAAAGACCAATATTACCATTAGTACATCCATGATATACTAACACAGAACTCAACAGAAAGAAAGACAAGATAAAACTAAATTGCTCATAAAGAACATTTAATATTTACATGTACAGTATACGAGGGTCATTAAATAAGTTTCCGGACTTTTTTGTATGGACTCTTCTATTGATAGTACACGCATGAAACTCTAGTCCCCTTCGAAGGAATCTCCTCCGGTTGCAACGCACTTGTACCGTTCCAACAACTTCTTCAAGGCCCCATGGAAGTCCTCTTGTGTGAGCGTGTCAATGACCTTCGTCACAGCCTCTTTCATCTCCTCAATTGTCTCATAACCACAGCCTCTGAGCTTAGGGAATAACCAAAAGTCACAGGGACCAACGTCTGGACTATAGGGAGGCTGAGGAACTGTCTTGATGCCCATCTTGCTCAAATAGTCTGTGACAAGGATGGAGTTGTGCACTGGTGTATTGTCCCGGTGGAAATGCCACTGAGCCGATTTGAAGAGTGCTGGCCTCTTACTACGGAATCTCTTTCTGAACTCCCTTAAAACCTCAACATAGTAACCCTAACCCTAATCGTTTGGCCAATCATCTCTGGTGTACTGACTTCCTTACCCCTCCCACACCTCTCATCATCCCTCACAGACTCCCTGCGTTCCTTGAATCTCTTATGCCACTCAAAAACTGATGCTTGATTCATACAAGATAATCGAAAAGCAGTCTGAAGCATTCCATACGTTTCTGTGGCATTTTGTCCAAGTTTAAAACACAATTTTATTGCATATCGTTCTTCTAAACTGTCCTCACGTCCAGATTGCATTTTTGAAATTCACCAGCTGTGACAATCAGGCTTTAGCAGGGTGTATTCCAATTGCTGCTGTAGCTGTTCATTTGAACTTGAAATCATAAAAATTGGTCAGTCATCTCAAAAGATGTGTAGCAATAACATAGTGAATTTTCAACAGTCTACGACAGTTTTAAATGCCTGTACAAAAAAGTCTGGAAACTTATTGAAGACACAACGTACATGCAAGTGACGTCTCAAAGAAATAATAGACAAATGTGTCCCAGATGCTAGAAAAAAACATAAATTGTTCCATAAACAAGCAGCATGTGGAACGGATACATAACAAAAGCTTACTTGCTAAGTGTAGTCAAAGTGACCAGATAGCTAAAGCGTTCTCTGGCAGGATCAGAGATAATGTTACTACTGGTCAAAAACCAAAGGGAAAAAGGGGTCGAGGATGGGTTTCTTGTTACTGTTATGTTACCCTGAGTAACCGACTAAATATATTCCTTATTACCTAACATATCAATAACTATCTAGTGTGATTAGCGTTCATTTTTCAAAGAACCTATTACTCCGATGAAAGTGATATATATGTATTGCCATTTGTAAAAGGTAAAAAGCATTGAAAGGAAATGACAATTGAACAAAATGTTTAAAAAATGACAACAAAAAAAAAAGACTAAGCTTAAA
>OY757905.1:20427616-20467616 GCA_963585895.1 Sepioteuthis lessoniana
TTCAGAAAGACTTGCACGGGAAAGATTCACTGTATTCATCAGTAAAGATTAAATCTACATACATACATACATACATACATATCTCAGTCCTGGGTAGAGAAACAGTTACCGTTGTTAAAAATGGAATCAGTTACCCGTGTTCAAATCTTGAATGAAAGTGTTTGTGTTTCCCTTTGCGCTAATACTCTTACGAAAGGCATGAATCTATCTCTTCTCTCACAGTCATGAGTAAATTTTATGCAAACCACATCTAGTTGCATTTTTAGCCAAACTCTAACGTAAAGTCGTTTTGAATTGACTGACGTTTACCCTTGGTATTTGTGTGTGTGTGTGTGTGTGTGTGTATGCGCGTGTGTTATCAAACGCGTTTGGTGATTTTCAAATTTCTTCTTAAAAGAAAAGAGGGTGAGCATAAAATTTGTATTTTGGGTAGGAAAATGACTGAAACTGGTGTAAAGCCGTGAGAAATATTCTAATGAGTTACCTGGAAAGCAAACATTATCGAACCTACCTAACTTAACACACACACACATATATATATATATATATATATATATATATATACGCGAGTTTTTGGGCTGAGCTAGATACTCTGATGAAATGTAATCAATTGAAGTTTATTTTTCCACATAGTGTCCCTTGAGGTCCACACACTTCTTCAATTGGTGTTGCCGTGCTTGGATCCTATTGGACAAAAAGTCATCAACCGCAGATATGACGACATTATATGAACTTTTCGGCAAACCAGTATCCCTTTGGCGTAGTAAGTAGAGTGTTCGACTAATAGTCCGGGAGACCAGGGTTCAATCCCAAGTCGGGTCATACCAAAGACTCAAAAAATGGTACTTGATACCGCCTTGGTTAACACTCTAATAAGTTACGGATCAACGGTAAAGTGGAGGAATCCAGGGAAAGGAGTAGCACCCTCCACTACACCTTGGTATTGTAGCTCGTGAAAAGGAAGCCTTCAGGTAGCCCTCGACTACAGTCACCAACTTATATATATATATATATATATAATTTAATTAAATAGTTTGGTATATTTATCAAGAGTGACTCAGGATCTGTAAAAGAGCAAATGAAGATCAGTGTTAAATAACGGCCAGTGACTCCAGTTTGTTGCCTATGAGATCATCAAACTAGGAAGTGTGTGTGTGTGTGTGTGTGTGTGTGTGTGTGTGTGTGTGTGTGTGTGTGTGTGTTCTTTAACATGTCGAAGTTTTCCAAAAAAATCGCCTCTCAATCAATGAAGAATGCCGTCGAACTATTGATTAGATGTATGAAGTGACTGATTTGTCTTGGAGTTCATGACTGCGAATGTTTGCGGAAGAGTTTAAAAAATAGACGCGTATCCATAAAATTCATACACCTTTTATTCATTCATGAAATTTTTATTGCAATCATTTGAATCATTTGTAAGCGTGCTACCATTGGAAAGAATATGTTTAAGATTACTCCCACTGTTTTCTTTCAAAGCAGTAACCGTTTATATTTTGGTAATGCTTCGTTTGATACAGCCAAATAATTAAATGGCTTTTAATCAAAGGTGAACAATCGATTGTTGGGTGGTTGCTAAAGCGCTTTTTCAGGTCAGTATTACCGAGGAAGTATCCATTTATATAAATTGTATCTTATACAGAAAAATAAATACGGATTCACCACTCAGCATGTTAGTACATCTTCAGAATTAATAAAACAAAGCATAAAAGAAGGCAAAAAAGAACTTGGTATCTATTATGATATGTCCATCTGACCACAAGTTTCCCGCAATTTTGTTTGCCGAGACTGACAACAACTTTTTATGATGACATTTTCCTCTGGGATAAATCATATGATAATAATAATAAAGTTACACCTAAAACTAATTGATCTTGTTACTTTTGATGGATTTCCATGTCTATTGTCTCCTGACTAGACGTAAACGCCCAGCTGCTGATTCCCACATCTGTCATATGGAAGCATAGACTCCAATTATAAAATATCAAATATAAGTTGTTGTTTTTTTTTAATATCATAATCCCTCGCCCGCAAGCCTCTGTTTGTGTCCATGAACAAGTAATGATGCAAAGTGAATATTTTCGTTTTCCTGATGAGATGATAAATGTCAGATGCCTGATTGTTGAGATAGGAGTTCAGGCCATACCCGTTTTTTTTTCTTTTTCTGCTGGGGGTCAGGCTGTTAGCGAAACAGTATTCAGCCAGATGGTGTACTGAATTGCCCACTCGGGTGGGAATCACTGACTGTGAAGAGTCTGCATATCTTCCTTTCTATACAGGAAGCTGCATTTTTAGCTTATTTTAATATTCGTGATCAGTGGTTTGTTGAAAGCTAAAATTGACATAAGGCCACTTTCTTTGAGCACTTAACAAGATTAGTGTTCAAACTGTTATCCACTATTCAGTTATCAATGATATTTGTTCAATAAAAATTAAATTGTTTATACGAGAAAAAATCACTTTTCTAATCAGTTCGTAATTGACGACCGCTGTAATTACTTAGGTGGCGCCTTTAGTGTAACGATTATTGCCGTGGGAAAAAGACTGGAACAGCAGAATTCTGGGCGAGACTGGACGTTTTACTTTATGCTAATGCCCCTGAGAAAATTCTCCCATTCCTCAGCTATGTGTAAATAGTATGGCAAACTGTGTTCTTTAACCTGAGGCAACCACTCAAGGAAAAGGTAAACTCTAAATTTAAACCAGCTTTACTCCGCTTAAAAAGTGACCTTGCGTCACATCCTGCCTGTAACGGAGAGGGTAGATTAATACAAACATATATAACACCTTATAAATAATCGTGACTGTGGTATCTTTTTATTGCTTTAATCAAATTTTTACGCCCAAAAATGAACACACATACACACACACACACACACACACACACATATATATATATATGTGTGTGTGTGTGTGTTTTTGTGTGTGTGTGTGTGTGTGTGAATGTCACATCTTTACTGATGATTGCCGTCTTTAACGCCAAAATTACGACTCAAACATCCTGGTTATTCACCAATTCCCGTTTTTGACCACTTAAATGATTCTTAAGCCCAGTTACTGACTTACAAGACTTAAGTAATTATGAAAAACATGGTTTGAATTCTTTACAGGCTTGTAAAATATCATTTTAATCAATTTTCATTTGTCTTTTTTTTCCCAGAACTTGATTTGCACACTTTACTGTAAACTACATTAACTTTTCTATGCGATCAAGTTGGCAACTAATCTGGGAGAAAGAAAGTATATATGCACATAAGTATATATACACACATACACACACGCATATATATATATATATATATATATATATAGAGAGAGAGAGAGAGAGAGTGTGTGTGTGTGTGAGAGAGAGAGGGAGAGGAGGGAGAAAGAAAATATTAATTTTCTTGAAAGCTACAATTATATATAATATCAGATTTAGGTATCTTTTACTCGTCAGTAAGTTTGCTGTCTGTATATGTTTGTGAGTTCGTTTGAGAAACAATGTAGAGTAGTGAATATTTATGACAATATGAATAATTTTCAGGCGTTACATTTCAAAGATACAAAGTTTTCTTATTATTCTTGGCATTCATTTGGCTTGTTTCCTCGTCTCAACTCTACCAAATCTAGAAAAACTAAAAATTTACACTTTTAGAGCGTCATAATAAAGATTCAGAGTTTCATAGCGTTGCAACTGATTCAAAGATTTAGAGCGTTGCAACAAAATTTCAGTTTTAGAGCATCGCAACAAAGAAACAAAAAATTAGAGCGTTGCAACAAAGATTCATATTGTTACAGCGTTGCAACAAAAAGCCACGGTTTTCCAGAGTGGCAACAAAGATTCATAGATTTAGAGTGTTGCAACAAAGATTGAACGTTTTTTGAGCGTTGCAACAAAAATCCGCAGTTTTAAAGTATTGCAATGAAATTTCACAGTTTTAGAGAGTTGCAACAAAAAATTCACAGATTTAGGCCGTTGCAACAAAAATTCATAGTTTTTTGAGCGTTGCAACAAAAATTCAGTTTTAGAGCGTTGCAACAAAAATTTACAGTCTTAACGTATTGCAACAAAAATTCACAGTCTTAGAGCGTTGCAAAAAAAAATCACAGTTTTGAAGTATTGCAAGCAAATTTCACAGTTTTACAGCGTTGCAACAAAAATTCACAGTTATTGAACGTTGCAACAAAAATTCAGTTTTAGAGTGTTGCAACAAAAATTCACAGTTTTAAAGTATGGCTACAAAAATTCACAGTTTTAGAGTGTTGCAAAAAAATTCACAGTTTTAAAGTATTGCAACAAAATTTCACAGTTTTAGAGCGTTGCCATAAAAACTCAGTTTTAGAGCGTTGCAACAAAAATTCACAGTTTTAGAGCATTGCAACAAAGTTTCACAGTTTTAGAGCGTTGCAACAAAAATTCACAGTTTTAGAGCATTGCAACAAAGTTTCACAGTTTTAGAGCGTTGCAACAAAAATTCACAGTTTTAGAGCATTGCAACAAAGTTTCACAGTTTTAGAGCGTTGCAACAAAGTTTCACAGTTTTAGAGCGTTGCAACAAAGTTTCACAGTTTTAGAGCGTTGCAACAAAAATTCACAGTTTTAGAGCATTGCAACAAAGTTTCACAGTTTTAGAGCGTTGCAACAAAAATTCACAGTTTTAGAGCATTGCAACAAAGTTTCACAGTTTTAGAGCGTTGCAACAAAGTTTCACAGTTTTAGAGCGTTGCAACAAAGTTTCACAGTTTTAGAGCGTTGCAACAAAGTTTCACAGTTTTAGAGCGTTGCAACAAAAATTCACAGTTTTAGAGCATTGCAACAAAGTTTCACAGTTTTAGAGCGTTGCAACAAAAATTCACAGTTTTAGAGCATTGCAACAAAGTTTCACAGTTTTAGAGCGTTGCAACAAAAATTCACAGTTTTAGAGCATTGCAACAAAGTTTCACAGTTTTAGAGCGTTGCAACAAAGTTTCACAGTTTTAGAGCGTTGCAACAAAGTTTCACAGTTTTAGAGCGTTGCAACAAAAATTCACAGTTTTAGAGCATTGCAACAAAGTTTCACAGTTTTAGAGCGTTGCAACAAAGTTTCACAGTTTTAGAGCGTTGCAACAAAGTTTCACAGTTTTAGAGCATTGCAACAAAGTTTCACTTTTTTAGAGCATTGCAACAAAGTTTCACAGTTTTAGAGCGTTGCAACAAAAATTCACAGTTTTAGAGCATTGCAACAAAGTTTCACAGTTTTAGAGCGTTGCAACAAAGTTTCACAGTTTTAGAGCATTGCAACAAAGTTTCACAGTTTTAGAGCGATTCGACAAAAATTCGCAGTTTTAGGCCGTTGCAACAAAAATTCAGTTTTAGAGCGTTGCTAAAGAAGACCCCTACAAGGAGAACGACCTGATACAAAATGTCGCACAAAGAAAGACTTATCAAAAGATGCCGATGTATTAGATCCACACTTGTTCTCACTAACTCTGGATCGGTGTTGAAGAGGTGACGGTAGTAACAGGGGAAGCAGTGGCATTCCGATTACGTAAGGTCGCTGGCGGGGACTTAGATGCATTTTTTTACGCTGAGAAAAAAGAGCTGTTCATTCTGTCATATTTTTTTTCTATTTGTTTATTTGTTGGGTTTTTAGGTTGTTACTTTTTTCGTTCTTTAATATTTTTTTACAGTTTTTAATTTGCCTTGTTTTATGATTTTTTGATGTCTTTGTTGTTGTTGTTGGTGGTGGTGGTGGTGCTGCTGCTGCTGTTGTTGTTGTTGTTAAAGAAATTGATTTAATTCCTGCTAGTTCCTTTTTTTCCTCCCTGCCTCCATTCTGCAGTATATAATTTTCATTTTTGGTGCAAATGCTCTGATATCTTGCAGCTTGTCAAAAACGCTTCCGCTGTACTGATATTAAAACTCATCATCTTGCGGGAAAGCAAAAGGCAGGAATGATGGAAAATCAAAGATAGATGGATGAGAAAAAGAGAAAGAAGGATAAAGTATAAGTAAAGAAAGGGGGAGAAAGAGTGAAAAATTTGAATAAAGATAAAAATATAGGAAAGAGAGGGGTAGGAACGAAGGAGAAGAGAGAGAAAATAGAGAGAGAATCTTGTGATAGAAAGAATAAGAACGAAAGAAACAAGGGCTGAGTAGAATAAAGTGTGAAAAAATACATCAGGAGATAAAAAAGAAAAGAAGTAAATTAAACAGGATATTTGGAACATCTCTTTGTAGAGTATTGGTTAGCAAATATTCTAACAGAAGTACTGCATTAGTGAGTGCGATGTGTCAAACTTAGCTTTAATAAATATCGAACCCACTTTGGATATTTTTAATATTATTAGTGATTCTTGTTCGAGTCTTGATAAAGGCAAAAATTTCGGATGCAGATTTTCAAGTCATGCAGAACTTTACAATAAAGAAATTGATTCAACACTGGCTTCCTACTTCCGGTTTCTCCCTATTTTGTACTGTGGCATTATGCAAACCTAAGAGAGATAAGGGAAAGAGAAAGAGAGAAAGCCGGTGTGAGAGCAAGAGAGAGAGAGAGAGAGAAAGAGGTAGAAGAAAAGAAAGAAAGAAAGAAAGAAAGTGACAAAATATATGAAAAAGAAGTGAAAAAGAGAATGTGAAAATAAAAGAAAGAAAAGGGATGACGAACGAAAGAAAGAAAGAAACGAACAAACAAACAAATGAAAAAATGAAGGAAAAAAGAAAAAAATGGAAAAAATGATAAAAGAAAGAAAGAAAGAAAGAAAGAAAGAAAATGGTAAAATAAAGGAAAAAGAAAATTTTAAAAAATGAGAAAAGCATAAAAAAATCAAAGAAAAAATGTTACTGAGAAGTGGAAGAAGGATGAGACATATATTTGCCAACTGGCGGCCCCGTAAACCAAATTTGTTGAGACGCTTCATTAAAGAAAATTCCCTAGAAAAAAAAAATGTAATCCTCAGAAAAATTGTCGCTGAGAATCAACAAAACAGCGCTATCAACAATTTTTCTCACAAGTTTTAATGTGAATCCGTGCTTTTTGTACAGCAGCTCCAACGCTGTTACTCACACGGAGGATTAAGATGAAAACCCTTGAATACCATTGACTTCACAAACGCACGGCTTGACACAAAGCAGCCGGTAAAAGGGGAAGAAAAAACATTCAGGGGATCAATTCTTTAGCTAATATCATCATATTAATGTGTTTACTTAAAAAAAAGAGTAAGCAAGAAAGAAAGAACGTTTATTCAGAGTAATCTAGCGCGTAAATTTTTAGCAATGGATGGTGGAAAATCTCAGGAAGTTGTCCTAGCAAAAAGAGAATAATATAAAGTCTGTCTAAAAAGGACAAAAAAGTTCGAGCAAAAAAAAATAATTGGAGTGTTTTGGACAAAAATTGTTATTTCTTACCGATGCTAGAAGTCTGTGTTTAAGGTTTTGTAAAAAGCTATTATTACGAAAGCTGATTTTCAAGACTGGCAAGTCTTTCTGATGTCATAGCGAAGTCTTCCTATGCCCACTCATCTCATCTCGCCGTCTGTTCTTGTAACGTCCTTGCCTTATTGATTGATTGATTCTAACAGTACTTCAACCCGTCTTGAGTTATTTTATACCGAGAGGTTAAGGAATTGCGTTCATTGTACATTCAAATTCACATTTTTTCTTATTCTTTTGTTTGGTCATTTCGTTTCTTTTATTCGTTAATTCTTTAGTCCATTCTTCTTTCTTTATTAATTCATTTAATTATTTTGTTACTCCCTTTCGTTCCTTTATTTACATACCCTTTTACTATTCTCAGTTTCTCTTTTTTTTATTTAGCAATTTTGTTGGTTTGTTTGTTTGTTTGTTTGTTTGTTATTGTTTTTCTTCGTTTTCTCTTTTTTTAAACCGATTTAAAAACTTTTTTTTTTAAGTTTTCTTTCTTTCTTTCTTATTGTTTTTCTTTGTTTTCTCTTTTTAAACTGATTTAAAAACTTTTTTTAGTTTTCTTTCTTTCTTTCTTTCTTTCTTTCTTTCTTTCTTTCTTATTATTTTTCTTTGTTTTCTCTTTTTTAAAATTAATTTAAAACTTTCTTTTTCTTTCTTTCTTTCTTTCTTTCTTATTGTTTTTTTTTTGTTTTCTCTTTTTTAAAACTGATTTAAAGACTTTCTTTTTTATTTTTCTTACTTTCTTTCTTTCTTTCTTTCTTTCTTTCATTCTTATTTTTTTACTTTGTTTTCTCGTTTTTTTAAAACTGATTTAAAAACTTTCTTTTTTTTTATTTTTCTTTCTTTCTTTCTTATTTTTTTTTACTTTGTTTTCTCTTTTTTTTAACTGATTTAAAACTTTCTTTTTTTAGTTTTCTTTTTTTTAAATGAGCCTAGTTAATCTTTATTATTCAGAACGTTAGGACTACTGTCCTCATATCAACTGCTATATACGAAACGTTTCGGCCGATATGCCCTTCAAACTTCTTTACGTGTTTCGTATTGAATTCGATAACTTTCTATATTTATTTTTACACATTGTCTTGTCAAATACGAATCATTTTTAGACGGTATCCTTATAAGTACAACTACTCCGAGTCAGAGTTGACCTGGGAGTAATGGCAATGAAGGCAAAAGTAACTAGCTCACCAGAACTAGAACCTCACCATCCAACAAAGTTAAGTGGCCAACCCAAGATATTCTTTTTTGGGAGAAGGCGTCTAACACCTTTGCAAGGGATACAATCAGCGCATTCTTAACGCCACCAACAGGGAGGAAACTTAGCTTAGTAAATACAGAAGTGAGTTACAAATAAGATGGCAAAATGAGATTATTTTCTGAGTAGATTTTTAAAAAAGAAAAGATGGAAACGGCACTGCTGAAAAAATGGAAAGACAAGAGAGAATAATAAAGAATGGAAAACAGAAAATTACAAGAAAGAAAACACGTTCTTTAATTAGAAATCGAAAACGGGGGGGTGGAAAAAATGAGCAAACGATAAAGAGAGAGACAGAGGCAGAGACAGAGAGTGAGTAAGAGAAAGAGAGAGAGAGAGAGAGAGAGAGAGAGAGAGGGACAGCACTTTGAAGGGCTAAAGACAAAGAATGGTAAATGAAGAATACAGTATTTATTTAAGAGTGTGTTTCTAATTGCAACATGATCGAACCTGTTGCATAGCAACACTAGTTCAATAGCTCGTAGTTATTTTACAGCGATTTTCATTTATTTATTTATTTTATTTATTCCTTTTTCTAATTCAAACATTTCCAAATGTAATTAATGTCATACTGGCAACACTTTTAAATAAACCTCTTTGATCCTCTCTGAGCATGTCGAAGAGGTTGCTTCGTGCATTTGTTTATCACTTTACCGGTTAAACGTGCCTAAGAATTTGAAATCTGAAATTATTATCTCAAATCGCAACGCTTGAATAGGCGGATCTTTAATATGCACGAAGCGTTTAATGATTGATAAATGAATTATGCGTAAAATTTGCGTCGTTAAAAAGACAGCAACAATAATAAAAATGGTATAAGCACAACCGAGCACCTGTCCTGGAAAATAACACACATAAACTCCTATAGGATTTGGACATACACACAGATCACTTAATCTCGGCCAAAAGACCAGGCCTAATCATAATAACAAAGGAAAGAGAACTTGCAAAATTGTTGACTTTACTGTCCCGGCTGACCACAGAATAAAACTGAAAGAATGTAAAAAGAAGGATAAGTACCTCGACCTTGCAAGGGAATTGAAAAAACTATGGAACATGCAGGTGACAATTATACCAATTGTAATTGGTGCGTTTGGAACAGTAACTAAAGGATTATTAAAGGGACTTGAGGACTTGGAAGTTGGCGGACGGGTGGAGACCATTCAAACTACTACATTATTGAGATCGGCCAGAATACTGAGAAGAGTCCAGGAGACTTGGGGAAACTTTCTGTCACTCAGCCTCCAGTGAAAAACCATCAGTTAACACTGATGTGAAAAACTCTGATGAGTAATAATAATAATAATAATAATAAGGACCATGCTAGAGAATTGAAAAAACTGTGGAACATGACGGTGACAATTATACCAAATGTGATTGGTGCTTTTGATACAGTAAGTAAAGGATTATTAAAGGGTATGGGGGACTCTATGTCTCTGGATATAGTTCCTCTTTTATTTTAATAACAATTCAATATTTAATCCTATAACGAGTATATCTGCTACAGCACCAATATGATAGTCCCTTATTACACTTCTTAGTCATGAAGAAAAAATAAACGTGTACTGGTTGGAGCGATAGTTATTGAACGTTTAAAGATGTGATCATCCCTTCAAATTTGTGATATTTTAAAGGATTTGTGGGTTGTTTTTTTTACTTCTTATCATTTTTCTTGTTCCCACGTCTGAAACACGACTTTCGTAGCAGAAAAGTGTTCACACAAAAGAGAACAAACTCCGCCGCTATGTCAAAGTTTTGTTGATTGATAAATACATATATTTCAATGTTCCTCTTCAATAAATATAATTACGGAAGGTTCTCAATGTGTGTGTAATCTAGTTTAATGTCATCCCCTCTATCTATCGAGCAATAAACCTTCTTGGTATAAAAGAGAAAGAACTTTTCTTCCATTCTTCAATTCACTGCTGTTTATGAGTGCATTTCCACCAGTGGGAAATCGGGTGGCACCAAAATCAACCAATCTCAACAAGATCTCAAAGCGAACTGATTTCGGCGACGAAACTGACGTCACATTCCAACACGTCGGTTAATATGCAAATTTTCATAGATTTGTCATCAAAAAGGTCAATGAACTCAACAGACTGATTTCAACCCGAAATCATAATTTTATACATCTGTCATCGAAACGTTTATGACTTCCAGCTGAATTTTCATCACTGTCTATTCTTGAGCTCCAAGCAGCTAACCTCTTTCCCTGCCACCTGCAAAACAATTTAAGAAAACAATATTCGTGAAAAAAGCTTAACCCTTCGTTTTCAAACTCCGTCAAATTTTTAATATAATGTTGGTTCCTTTCTTTCAATGTTTTTCCTATTCGATTCTATTTGTAAAATCACGATTATTAATCAGACTTCCATAAATCTTCTCAGAATTTTTCCAAAAGAAGCTGAATATCTTCTTATCGGAGCAGAAAACAATGCCATGAGGACAAACTACGTTAAAGCAAAAATGGATAGGATGCAACAAAATAACAAATTTAGGTTATGCGGTCACTTAGACGTAAAGATCTATCATATAATAAGTGAATACAGTAAATTTGCACCAAAAGAGTATAAGAATAGACACGACTGGGTGGGAAGGTAATCAATTGGGAACTGTGCAAAACGTTTAATTTTGGTCATACGAACAAGTGGTATATACACATGGAGTAAAATGATAAAAGGATTATAATAATAGTGGATTTTGATGTTCCAAAGCATAATAGGGCGAGAATAAAAGAAAACGAAAAGATGGACAAGTACTTGGATCTTTCATGAGAGCTGGAAAACTTCAGGATCATGAAGATGACAGTGATAGTAGTTGTCGTTTTTGCTCTTGGAAAAACTTGAAAAACAGATTGGGTTAACTAGAGATGAGAGGAAGAATCGAACCATCCACACCACTGCACTCTAAAAATCACCTAGATTACGTAGAAGATTCCTAAAAACCCGGGAAGACTTGCTGTCTCTCAGACTCCATTGCTCTTAAAAATATAATCAACTTCTTAAAAACAATTGGCCTCCTATTAAAGATATAGACTATCTTACCAATACCTTCGACCATCAAGTTTATACAAACAAAAAGCTTTGAACTATTTTAAAACACTAATTCCGGAATATTTATTTACAATTAATATATATATATATATATATATATATATATATATATATATATCAGAATTTGACACTCAGTGACCCTTAAGAGGTTAATTTGCCATAAAACCTAACCATCACCAAGCTGAAAATATACGTTTACAAATCATATATATAATATATGTATAAAAAGGCTCCGGCATTAAATAACCTATAGAGGTTGATATGACATAAAATCCAACCAACTAAATCAGACTCCATTGAAAAACCAGCTGTTAATAGAAAAAACGCCAGGAGTAAAAACAATAATTGAGATTAAAACAGATCACTCGATCCAGGCAAGAAAATCAGATCCTTCTATAGGCAACAAGAAAAAAATTACATTCCACCAAGTCGATATTCTTTTTAATTAGTCATAGCGATAAAGTAAAGGAACGCAAAAACTAAATAAATACCTGGATCTTGCTTGAAAATGATGAAATTGTGGAAGATGAAGGTCACTGTGATTTGAGATAGATAGATAGATAGATAGATAGATAGATAGATAGATAGATAGAAATAAAAAGGAGATAGAAACGAACATAGAAATAGAATAATATATAGAAACAGAAGGAGATAGATAGATAGATAGATAGATAGATAGATAGATAGATAGTGAGAGAGAGAGAAATAAAAAGGAGTGAGAAATGAACAGAGAAATAGAATAATAGATAGAAACAGAATGAGATAGATTAAAAACAGAAGGAGATAGATAGATAGATAGATAGATAGATAGATAGATAGATAGATAGATAGATAGAAAAAGGAGAGAGAAATGAACCGAGAAATAGAATGATAGATAGAAACAGAATGAGATAGATAAAAAATAAACAGAATGAGATAGATAGATAGATAGATAGATAGATTTTGTTACTGGATCGGCTCGACAGTGGATTACATCTTGCCCTGTGGGCCATCCAACAAGTGATCGATGTTTCGTGGGGGCGGTTAGAAGGAACTTTCAACAGGAAGGAACTGTATTTTACGCAAGACACGAGGTAGGACATCTAAGAAGATAAAAGAGACGAAAACGTTAATCGTAGCGACCCGAAGGGTATTCAATGATTTGTACATCACGTGACGCAATAGCAAAGATGGCGTAGCGTTCAACAAGGTTGTCGTTTGATGTTTAAGCAAAGAAACGCTGTTTAAACTCCGATGTTAAAGAAACCATCTGAACGGCCGGACACACGCAACACCGCCGATATAAGCTCTCACCTGCAACGTGGCACAGTTATGGATAGAAGAAACCCATAAACCAAAAAAAAAATAAAGATTTGGCTTGGTTTGGTTTAGTTCGGTGGTATATCAACCATTGCAGGTTATTTAACACCAAAACTATATATATATATATATATATATATATATATATATATATATATATATATAAGCAATTCTATTTAGTTTTGCATAAGTACGCAGTGCAAATGTCAAATGTTCAAACAATTCAGTTTAGCATAGGCACGAAATTTAGTTCTGTTTGACCCGTAGATGCTATAACTCCGGGTCAGAGTGGACCCGGGAGCGATGACAATAAAGAGGTACTCTGCATTCCCCAAAGCTCCAGCATTACTGAAACCTCACCATTAAATTGTTTAGTGTCATATAACCAGGACACTCGTTGGGGAGTTTTACCCCTCTGCAGAGAAGTAGTGATATATTCTACAGTCCCAGCCGATTGGGCCAAAAAAATGAAGAGATGGTAAGTATTTTGATAATATAAATAAAACTTACGTTGCTCAAAGAGTAAATTTCATAGCTATACAAGGATGAGTTAAAAGTTTTGTAATATTTTGGTGCATGGTAGTTTGCCACGCGTATATCTCTGGACCGAAGAAGTTGAAGCCAGAAAAGAAAACCGTGGAAGGTGGTGTGCTGACACGTTGTGCATCGCTTCATTCCATGTGTGATTCGAAAGCCGGATGAATATGCAACGCAGTCTAATTCGGAGACATAAGATTTCGGAGTTTGAGCTAGGCCTTAACGTTAGGGAAACAGCCAAAAACCTTTCTTGTACGAAAGTTGACGGTGCAGTTGATTTGAGTAGATCATTCAAGAAATTTTGAGTGGGTTACCGGAACCGCGACGAAAAGTCGGCTAGACTCAAAACCGTGTATTTCGAGGCCATAGTGTTAAATTTGGCGAGTAGCACTCGAAGAGTATCAGGGGAATTCGAAATCTCACATTCAGGCTTAGTTTATCACCTTCATAAATTTGGTAAAAGCAATCAGAGCTGCTGAATTGTATCGAGTTCGAGCCCGACAAAGTATTTATTTCTATAATTGGTTGATTCATTTTGACAGGATATTCCGACTCATCAAGGTTTTTTTTTTATTCCTTGAGGTTAGGAAATAACTTTAATTGTATGTTTATATATACTTTTTTGTGTTGTTTCCGAAGATTTTTTTTTTTTTTGCACAGGGTCCTCTCGAGTATGTATGATTTTAGAAAAGGTCTATTTGATACACATTTGAGACCCTAAGAGATACTAAAGCTCCGGATCATAGTAAAACTGTGAGAATTATAAATGAAGGGCTACCCCACTACAAGATCTCGAGAACTGAAGCCTCACCATTTGATGCAGTTTAGTGTCATATCTAGGACACCCTTTTTTCGGCGGGTTTGTTGGATCTTAACTGTCCACAGGGGTAAATCATCAGTGTATTCAAAGATCCGTCAGGAGTAGATGCAGTTTAGTTTCATACTTAAGACACGCTTTTAGCGATAGGGGTGGAGGCTAAACTCTCTTCTGGGGATGCTGTCAAATACTCTAATCTCACTGTCTGGGCTTTCTGTAGCTTTTATCTAACACCAGATTGCAACGCATAGACACCTAATGAGTATCGAAATCATTAGAAAGTAGTTTTTTGGTTTGGCTTGATTTGGTTTTATGGCATATGAGCCATTGTAGGTCATTTAATGTCAAATAATTTTTTATGCATATATTAAATATATGACTTCTTAACACATTTTGAAGATAACATTTTTAAATGAGCCTGAGCTAGTTATTATTTTTTTCTATTTTTTTTACGCACAGTTAAATCAATTTCGAACAATTCAGTCATTCGTTTAAATACACTTGTTTATTTGTTTGGGTTTTGTACCATAGCCATGATATGGCTATGTGTGAAACGTACATCGAATGTCCATAAAGATAGAACATAGGAATCTCGAAATTCGAAAAACACGTAACGTCTTCTTTGTTCAGGTACGAAACTTTTTATGACCTTTGAGTTTAAAGGTTCTTCGACATAAGGAGAGAGGCACAATCTTTCGATCCTGGCTTTTTCATCTGCCCCCATCCCATCTCGTGCGACATCTGCCCAAGTCCTCCGCGAGCAAGCGAAAGCCAATCGTCTTCCCTCGAGCCAGGTCTCATCTCAACTAACTGACTTTTTCAAAATCTCCCAAAATCCTCCGCGCCCTTCCGGTGCGTGACGTCATTCCCACTCGTTAGCCTCCGTTTCCCATCTGGGCTATTGTGACCTCTCTGAGTGACACGTCTGCTCTGCACGCGCGCGAACACATGTGTTAATGTTGCACCTAACTAACCCATGTGCTGAGCCGAAAGGTTCTCAGCCTAACTAAACCCAAAGGCATAAACCAAAATCCCGCGGCCATTATATTACAGTTTTATGGCATATTAACCTTTGTTGGTTATTCAATGCCAAATCCATTTTTATTCAAGTAAACAGTTCTATTTCAAACAATTCGGTTCAGCATAAGTACACAATTTAATTGTCAAAAACATTTTTATTTCAAGCTATTCAGTTTAGTCAAACAGTTCTAATTCAAACCATTTAGTTTAGTATAAGAATAGTTTTTGTTTACACACAGTTAAATTTGAAAACAGTCCATTTTGGAACAATTCAGTTTAGTATAAGTATGTCATCATCATCATCATGTCGTGCCGCCCGCACGGATATCCCTGACCCTCCCTCGCCACTTTTCCCTATCGTTCATCGCCTCCGGCAGGTCTTCTAGACTACATCCCGTATCTTCATATAGCTGCTGTATGTATGTTCGAGCTGGTCGTCCTGCTTAAGTAGGCAGTTTAAAAATCAAAACAATTCTTAGAGTTCTATTTCGAACGATTCAGTTAAGCATAAGTACGCAGTTGAAATATCAAAACAATTCTATTTTAAACAATTCAGTTTAGCATGAATACGCAGTTTAAATGTCAAAAACAATAAACTCTCGAAACCAAAGTTTAGTTCTATTTAACCCCTAGATAGGACGCTATGAGGTGCTTCCACTCCAGGTCAGAGTGGACCTCGAAGCAATGCCAATGAAGGGGTACTCCGCATTCCCCAAAGCCCCAGTATTACTGAAGCCCTACCATCAGATTGTTTAGTGTCATATCTAGGATACTCGTTAGGGGAGTCTTACCCCTCTGTAGAGATGCTGTGATATATTCTGCCGCTCCTGCCGGCTGGGCCTTTTTTTTTCTTTCTTTTTTTTACGAAGCTATGCTTATTGGAGGCAGAAAACGTTACGAGAGAATAAAACTTACTCATGAATTCCTCTTATTGAGCTTGTTAACTATGACACCAACTGCGGTGGCCAATAAAACGAAAAGCAGTTTACATATGGTTTTATGGCATATCAACCATTGTAGGTTATTTAATGGCAAATCCTCTTCATCCATATATTATTAGATATATATGATTTGGTTTGGTCAGGTTTTATAGCATATCAACCATTGTAGGTTATTTCATGCCAAATCCTCTTTATACATATATAATAAATATATAGGATTTGGTTTGGTTAGGTTTTATGGCATATCAACCATTGTAGGTTATTTCAGGCCAAATCCTCTTTTGTCGGACACACATGGACAATTTTTTCCCCATTTATAAAAGATCTCATGTTATTAGAATGCAAACTTGCCTTTTAATCTGTTCTGAACGTCAAGGTGCGTCTCCGGGCAATCACTTTCTCTGTTGGGCAGGAAACCATCTACTTGATTCCTGCCTTTTTATGGGAGAGGGATTGCCCGTAGACGCATTTGATTGGATGTTCCGCTGGTGCTGCTTTGTATAAAGTCTCATGAATTTTAAATTTTTTTTTTCTTTAGTGATTTGTTTTGCTACTAGCGTGTTCCTGACTACAAGCTGGTGGTTGATCAACACTAGCTGGGTCACCCTTGTGAAGGTGTATGATGTTGAAAGACCCTAAAACACCTCATGAGTTTGGGAGGAACATCACAGATGATGTGGTCAGGGGCACCTGAGGTTGTATTCCTTGAAAGATAAGATTTGTAAACATATAATTTGTTGATAACATTTTCAAACGAACCACAGCTCATTTGTTTACACACAGTTAAATGGTCATATGCATGATTTGTAAATTAATAGTTTGTAGGTATCCATATTTCAAAATGAGTCAGAGCTAATTTGTTTGCATACAAGAATTACTATTGTTTGCACATAGTTGAAGGGTTCCAAATATTCTAACAGGAATAGTTCTATTTAGAATGAATAATTGGTTTACATTCATTTAAACGATTTCGATCATCACTATGCAACTCTAACAATTTAATTTGGTCACGCAGTTAAAGAGTTTCAAGTATTATTGCGTATCACTAAATATTCATTTAAACATCAGTCATTTGTTTACAAACAATTAAATGATCAAACAGTTCCATTTCTAACAATTCGATTTAACGCAAGTCATTTATCCGCACAAAGTTTAAATCTCAAACAGTTCAATTTGACCCTTAGAGAGGAACCTATCAGGTTATACCACTCTGGGTCAAAGTGGAGCTGGGGGCAATGGCAGTGAAGGAGTACTCCATATTCCCCAAATCTCCAGGGCCGGAGCCCGGTCACCAGATGGTTTAATGTCATATCAAGAATTCTAATTGTGGTGGAGGGGGTCTTACGCATCTGCAAAAACGCAGTTAATGTATTGTACAGCCCCAGTCGACTAGGCTGACATAAAATTGCAAGAAGTTGGTACCTATTGATTAATAATCATGTTATTCATTAGTATGTGTTTAAAAAAAACTCCATCACGATTAAGATGTGGCACAAAGTCAATTTTTTGCAGAGTAAAGTTGGTTTGAATTCAGAGTTTTCCTTATAATCTGGTGGCCCATCAAGGCTAAAGAATCTAGTCTGCCCTACTATTGACACAAATCCGGGGGAAGAACAAATAGCTTCATAGCTTTCCCAAATGCTATAAAGTGAAATGAAACACAAACAGTCACGTCTAGAATTAAAACCCGGGTTGCTGATTCCATTTCCTGCGACAATAACTACTGCGTTAAGCACGCATCTTCAGCAGTAACTGATGTACGAGAGTAGCTTATTAAACCCCACCCTAGCCAGGTGGGGTTAACAGTAGCACTTCTGTTCTACAAGGATGGCTTTAGCTTTAAATAACCCACAAAGGTTGATATGCCATTAAATAAAAAAAACTAAAGCTTGTTAACCATTGCACCGTGACGAGATGCCCTGGTTGGGCGTCGTCTCAGCAGCAAGAAGAAACGTCTCTGCGCACTTTCACAAATTAATTCTGCATTCTGATTCTGAAAATTTTATTTAAAAAATATTCAGTTTTATTCGAGGAAAATAAATCAATATTTGTGATTACGCTGTGATTATACCGCTTCATTGAAAAGTGTTAGAAAAGTATTTTATTTTTATTTCTTTCCATGAATGGAAAAAAAACCTCGGTTAACGCAGAATTCTTATTGTATATTTTCTATGAATGTGATTTGATTTTAAGAACGAAATCTAACAAGGACAATACCTCTACTTGTGTTATAACTCCTGAATTAAAATTGGTGAAAAATCGATTATTTGATGACATCCAAGAAGAATGAGTACATCTATGCATGAGATAAAATTCATACAGTTAAATCTAATTGAGAATTTTATATTATTTTGATTAAGAAATCCAAGAAAGATGGTGGCCATACCTGAAATGGAATTTCCATTTAAATAAGTTTTACAAAGTTGATTTTTAGTCTCTTAGAAAGAACAGTGACTTGTATGAAGCGATATTTTTTTAAATCTTCCTTGTTTATTCTTAATAGTTTAAAGGAATAAAATAAAAAAAAAGAATTGACAATAAAATTTTAAAAAAGAATTGACAATCATAAAATTCATGAAAATTACGACTAAAATATTGATTGGTATATTCTGTTACTCGATCTTACTTTTGCCTTGCATTCAAATCGGAATTATATTTTAGTATAAGTACGACTAGTTTTGTTATGTTATCTTCCCGAGCATGCCGTGCTATGATTGGCCAAATCCTTTCGTTCTAGGCCAATAAACCAAGTTTTAACTATTCTAGAAAACAGTCGTAAGTCCTATAAGAGTCAGAACTTTTTCTTAAGAACACAAAAAAAGTGGCGTTGAACAACAAATTAGTAAGGTTGACATTTTAAAGGTTAAAATTCAGATGGAGTGAGAAGGTCGAGGGTTAAACCGTGCTGACTGTATCTCCTGCAGAGGAGTAAGAAACCCCTCCGTCTCCTAAAAAGAGTTTTCCAAGACATAACTCTAAACTGAATTTAAGCTCCAGTTCTAGGTATCATAGTAGAGTAGAGTAACCCTTCGTTGCAATTCTTCCAAGGTCTACTTCAACCCATAGTTGTAATAATATCTGTTAAGATATCACAGATGTGTCAAATTGATCTGTTAAGATATCAGGTATGGGCCAAATTTAACTATTAAGATATCATTTATGGTTCAAATTGATCTATTAAGATATCAGGTATGGGTCAAATTGGTCTGTTAAGATATCAGGTATGGGTCAAATTGATCTGTTAAGATATCAGGTATGGTTCAAATTGATCTGTTAAGATATCATGTATGGGTCAAATTGGTCTGTTAAGATATCAGGTATGGGTCAAATTGATCTATTAAGATATCAGGTATGGGTCAAATTGGTCTGTTAAGATATCAGGTATGGGTCAAATTGATCTGTTAAGATATCAGGTATGGTTCAAATTGATCTGTTAAGATATCATGTATGGGTCAAATTGGTCTGTTAAGATATCAGGTATGGGTCAAATTGATCTATTAAGATATCAGGTATGGGTCAAATTGGTCTGTTAAGATATCAGGTATGGGTCAAATTGATCTGTTAAGATATCATGTATGGGCTAAATTGATCTGTTAAGATATCAGTAATGGCATTCAATAGGAATGTGTGCAAAAATACTCTTAAGAAACAAGTACACAAAAATATAATTATGAACGTACAACGAATTCGATTCCTTACCCTCTAGGCTACTCCTAGGTCCACTCCGACCCAGAATGCTATCACCTAATAGGGTCCTATCTATGAGTCAAATAGAACAAACTATGTGTGCAAACAAATGACTGGTGTTAAATTGTGAATGTTATACATAAAGTAATACATAAAACCATTTAACTGTGTAATAAAAAAGAGCTCAGGTTCGTTTAAGAATATTATCTACAAAATATGTTTAAAAATTATATATATATATTTAATATATATGTGTAAACAGGATTTGACATTGAATAGCCTACAATGGTTGATATGCCGTAAAAGTAAACCAATTGGAATAAAATAACTCCAGGTGGGTTGACATACCGTAAAAATACGTGGAAATTAACAGTCCTTACAGTTAAGTTATGCTGAAGGCACCGATAATGCAACATCGATCTGTAAAATGAGTGACTATTTATTACCAACAGGTCTATGTGCTAGTCTAAATAAATAACAACAAACACCGTATAGGCCATTTTTCTTCGTCTTCTAAGTTGCATTGTCCTTAGCAATTTTCATAACACTTTTCCTGCCAATAAACATTATGAATGCCCAGCTGCAAAGTAATAATAATTGACTCAGAAAGCGGAACTAGTGAACGAAGTTCTAGTTTCGGTTACCTCGTACTGAGAAAGGAATCCCTCCTCTCCCCTTGGTAATTGGGCGAATATCTCAAAATGGAAATGGGGACGGGACTTATGTCAAATTCCCACGATTCTTCCACAAACATATGTTCAGGAGGTCGACTTTCTATTTTCTTTTCTCTCCGTCCTGATAGCAATACGAAAATGAATATTAACCCTCGCAATGACTTAAATTGCATATTATGAAAATAAGAAATTTAATTGTTTTTTTTTTTTCGTGGAAATGAGAGACTCAGGGTTGCGTGTTATTGAAATTAAAACACTCATGATTTATTTTAACATCTCCCAATTATTTTTCAATATCTAAACTTTTCTTTTGCGGCTAGGCAATAATTAAGATATATAATCAGTTGAAAACCTACGTTATAATGTTTAATAATTGCAATTAATTAAACTATACTTTTAATCTTAGTGATATTAATGAATAAACCTCTTTTATCCGCGAGATTGTTGCTAACACGCTTGACTGCAAGCACCGTAGGAAGTGAGTTCGAACTTTGGAATTAAATAACCCACAAAGGTTGATATGCTATTAAATAAAAAAACTATACTAGCGAAACTCACTTAGCCAACAGTGGTATTGAAGCCTCAAACCAGCCTTCAAGATGTATTAGTAATGTTATCACTATATTGATTTTTTTTATTTTGTTTTGCTTATTTAGATGTTTTCTTCGGAGTGCATATAATAAATTTTCGTCTTGTATCTAATCTGAGTGCTTGGGGCATTTTTAATAAAGCGTAAAAAAAAAAATCGAGACTATCATGTGTTGCACGCGCATGCGCAGTTTATATTGAATTATTCGTCACTGGTGAGAAAGAAAGATAATTAATAATGGATCAGGTGAAATAAGTCGATAGCGAAACTTGATGAAATATTTTGCCGGCATTAAATTGATTGAAAATGAAACTATCTTGCTTCTTCGGTGTCCTCCTCTGTTGTATAGAAATGAATGTAGTCGAATTAAAAGAGCATTTTGTTCTTCAACTTTATGGCCAGTAGCGAAGGAAGATATCTTCTTGAAATTCCCAAGCTTATATGATGCATTTACTAATGATGTAATCTGTATCCAAGAACAATGAAAACGTATTTCCCAGAATATTAACGTTTGAATTTTAAATTTCAACAGTAATTGTTTTTGATAATTTTGGATAATTTGACAATGCGAATTTATTTCCCTTGATATCTATAAGGCACTTCAGAGGTGCTCGTGGTGTAATTGTTATCGTCGTAGGAAATGGACACGGCGACACAAGTTCAAATCCTGGGCGAGACTGATAGCATTTCACATTGCACTAATACCCTTGGGAAAGGTATCAATCCAATTATTCTCCCTCCAGCTATGGGTAAATAGTAGGGCAGACTGATTTCTTCAGCCTTGGTGCGGCAAATAG
This sequence comes from Sepioteuthis lessoniana, assembly GCA_963585895.1. Classification (NCBI taxonomy): domain Eukaryota; kingdom Metazoa; phylum Mollusca; class Cephalopoda; order Myopsida; family Loliginidae; genus Sepioteuthis; species Sepioteuthis lessoniana. The sequence continues at coordinate 20,449,673 of OY757905.1, forward strand.
TCTAGGATAAGGAAAACTCTGAATTCAAACCTGTTAAACTTCGCTTAAAAATTGACCTTATGTCATATCCTGTCCGAGCGGAGGGGTTGGTAATTGTAGGTATCTTCAAGGCGAAGTTTAATGCTTGCACAGAGAGTTAGAAAACTGTGTTGTTATATTTCCTAATTCTTGAAATTCTGCTATTCTTGAAACCAAGCAAAGCCCAATGTAGGAATATGAGAAAATCAAAAACGCTCATCAGATTTTTTTAAAAATTGCTTTGCCATTGTAATTTTCAGAGTATCTACTTATCTAAAGAGTATCAGCCCTGTCAGGATAGGGCTTAAAACATGCTCATTCAATAGAAAAAAAAGGGTGTCCTAGGTATGAAATTAAACTGCATCTGATGGTGAGGCTCCAGTTCCAAAGATCTTGAGAGTTTGGAGTATCCCTTCATTACCATTACTCCTAGATCCACACTGACCTGTTTGGGTCCCATCTATGGTTCAAACAGATCCGTTTAATAGATTTACTTATTCAAATATGATACTTGATGCCATTAAACTGTAAATTATTTGTATTAAAAGCTACTTGAAGCTATAACTGCTTAATCCACTAGCCTAGTGGGTAGAATGTTCGCCAATGGTCCGGGAGACCTGGGTTCAATCCTTGGTCGTGTCATACCAAAGACTTTAAAAATGGTACTTGATACCTCCTTGCTTAACACTCAGCAGTATAAGGTACGTATCGAGGGTAAAGTGGAGCAATCCAGGGAAAGGAGTAGCGCCCTCTCCTACACCTTGGTGTAGCAGCTTTTGAAAAGGGAGCCTTCTAGTTGCCCTCGACTAAAGAGAGACAACTTTACTTGAAATCATATATCTATGTGGAAACAATTGACATTTACTGAATAGAAATAGGTAAGCAACAGATTCTCTTTATGACACACATTGGTTTTTGAATTCAGAGTATTTCTTCTTCTGAAATGGTTTCCTTGCAATGGTTAAAAAGCACAGTATGCATTATTCATTTACCAACTGCTAGAGAAAGAATGGATGGATACAAGCCTTTCTTAAATTCCTTAGCACGAAGTGAAACGCCAAGAGCCTATTCCTAAAGTTGAACTTGGCTCGTAAAGTCCATTTTCGACTTTACACCACCCACACCCTCGTGTGTGTGCACTTACCAAAATCAGCATGTGACACAAGGTCAATTCCTTATGGTGAGTAAAATGGGTTTGAATGCAGAGTTTTCCCTCCAGACCGTTCCCTGTACCAAGGCTATAGAACCCAGTTTGTCCTACGATTGAATAATTGCTGGATTTTGGTTTGACTTGTTTGGGTTTTACGGCATATCAACCAATGTTGATTATTTAATGCCAAATCCATTTTTATACAAATAAACAGTTCTATTTCAAACAATTCAGTTTAGCATCAGTACAAAGTCTAATTGTAAAAAAACATTTCTATTTCAAACTTTTAAGTTTAGTCAAACAGTTCTAATGCAAACAATTCAGTTTAGAATAAGTACGCAGTTTACATGTCAAAACAATTTTATTTCAAGCAGTTCAATTTAGCAAAAGTACGCAGTTTAAATATCAAAACAGTTCTATTACAAGTGATTCAGTTTAGCATAAGTAAGTAATTTAGTTCTATTTGACGCATAAATAAGACCCTATCAAATGCTACCACTCCAGGCCAGAGTGTACCTAGAAGCGATGACATTGAAGGGATACTCCGCATTTTCCAAAGCTTCAGAATTATTGGAACCACACCATCAGATTGTTTAGTGTCATAACCAGGATACTCGTTGAAAAAGATGTCTTACCCCTCTGTAGAGAAGCAGTCGGAGTATTCTACAGCCCCAGCTGAATGGGCAACATAGCTGGAAGAAAAGATTTCTTTATGCTTTTCATAAGAGCATAAGCGAAAAAGTAATCATTTTAAAAGCAAAAATCATTACTTAAAAAAAACAAAAAAAAAACAGGTATCCTAATATTGTTTATATTTTTAAACATTTGCGGCATCGTGCGTTTTCGACGAATTAATCTTTCAAAAATAATTATTAAAATTGCCTTGGTAGAAAACATTAAAAAAACATCATATAGATTAAGATTATTTCCAAAAAAAATATACTTTCTTGATTCTAGTTACATTTCATTTTTCGTTCGGTTAATCCTTGAAAATTAATTCCCTGGATTAAAAAATATATATGAATTAAAACCTTATATTATGAACGACGAAAAACTGATTTCGCCGTTATATTAAGTGCGGTAATTGTTAATTGTATAGAAACGAATGATAGTTCATAGCATACAATACTCAGTCCGTTGGTCTGTGTTCGTCATACCGAGCAAAATAGATGATTAATTATTCTCGATTGAACAGTTCTGCAATTAAAAGCACTTAACTAAAACATTTTAGCCTTTCCGGATTGAATGATGAAGCATCTGAATAAATTGAATTCCTCCCCATTTACAATTACGAAAGCAGATGATGCCAGCATTATTATTTCAAATTGAGCAACATATGGAAAATTCCTAAATTTCACTGATTACGTTTGTAACCATGATGGAGTCATTTTGATCGGTCCTTTCTCTTATCATAAGTTGATATTTTTCAATGGCTCACTGTAAGTCATATCACATATTCCATTATTGGAATGACTATTAGGGTCGTCTTTATAGCTGTTCCTGAAAACGAGTTGCATTTCCAGAAGACTGTCCTTTCGGTGGGTCTAGAATACATTGTCTGTCTCCTCGGTTGAGGAGTAAAACCTCTCCGCAAAAAGTGGACTCTTGTGTATGACACTAAACTGAATCTAATGCTGATAGTCCATTTCTAAAAATCTTGAAAGTGTGGGATACTCATCATCATCATCATATCGTGCTGGCAGCACGGATATCCCTGACCCTCTCTCGCCACTCCTCCCTATCGTTCATCGCCCTAGGTAGGTCTTCAGGACAACAACCTGTATCCTCACATAGCTGCTGAATGTACGTTCGTGCTGGTCGTCCTGCTTTTGCGCGGCCGTGTGTGGGGATCCATAAGAGTACATCTCTTATGAGTTCATCTCTGCTTCTCCAGCAATGTCCTGCATGTCTGGTTCGCCTAACTTGAATAGTTTTCGTGATAGGGGGCAGGTGGCCGTACAGTTGGTGTCTTGTGTGGTGTTGCTGCCAGGACTTGTTCAGGATTGCACGCAGCAAATAGGTACTATCTGTTAAGGTCCCACCTATTAGTCAAATCGATCTGTTTAAACATTATTTTATAGGAATACTCCATTCCATATAAGTGTAAATTATTTGTATTAAAATAGATTGGTGAAGCTATGATTACTTATTAAGTCTTATTCTTGGCCTAATGAGTAGAGTGTTTGACAATGTTACTGGAAAAGGGGGTTCAATCCCAGGTCGAGTACACACAAAAAATGATACTTGATACCACCTTGCTTTATAATGTAAAGATCAAGGGTAAAGTGGAACAATTCAAATAATGGAGTAGCGCCCTCCTCCCTACACCTCGGTGAAGTAGATATTGTAAAGGGAGCCTTCGGGTCCCCCGCCCACGACTAAGGTCACCTACATTTTTAAAAATTCTTGCAAGTTACTTGAATCATATAATTGTGTGCCAACAAATAATTCTTATTAAATAGATATCGTTCCTTCTAACCATATAATATTTCTATTGATTTGTATTAGATAAGTTTGTTTTTCTGGCTGGCAGATTGTTGTATATATTTGTGTTTTCTGCTTATAACCAAAGAATAAAAACTTTCCTGTAACTTGAATCGTAACTAAGTTACCTTTTTCAAACGATTAGCCAATTTCCTCCTGTTTTCCAAAGTTTTGACTCTCTATTTTAAAAAAAATGCATCAAGAAAGATGGCAACAGTTGCAGTGAGAGTACCAGATAACTTGTCATATTTAGAGTATTAATAGAATATGAATTATCTATAAAGATTTAAAATCGTAAAATCTTACATTGAGAATTTTATTTAAGGCTTTAAAATCGAAAAATCTTAAACAGAGAATTATGTTTATTTTGTTCGCCAATGGTCCGGGAAATCGGGATTCAATCCCAGGTCGAGTCATACCAAAGACTAAAAAAATGGTACTTGATTCTACATTGCTTAACACTCAGCATTATAAGGTAAGGATCAAGGCTAAAGTGGAGCAATCCAGGGAAAGGAGTAGAACCCTCCCTTACACCTTGGTGTAGTAGCTATCGAAAAGGGAGCCTTCGAGTCACCTTCGACTACGGTCGCCAACTTTACTTACTTTATTTCAAATGTTAAAATCGGAAAATCTTAAATAAATAATTTTATTTGCCTAAAATTTTAAGACCACAAAATCTGAAAAGGAGGATATTATCTTATTTTATTTATTTATTTATTTATTTATTTCATCAGTTTATTTCTTTTTTTTAACTACAAAAATTTACAGAAGTTTTACGAAGGCTTGCAGACTGTTGTTGAATCGTGAATGTGTGCAGATTTTTAAATTTACAAATCAACTTTTAAAAAATTGAGCATTAAAAGACTGACGTTAGTTTTAAAATTCACAGATCCTTTAAAATGTATTAAATTTATTAGAAATATTTTTATGTTATTCGATATGAGTTTGGTCTAAGAGTAACATTTGAAAAACAATGAAAAAAAGAAAAGGCAAAATTTTATCATTTTAATATTTTGGTAAGAAGCAGTGAAGCGAAAGATAGATTTTGCTTTGTTAAAAACAAAAATTAAAGGAAATGAAAGATTTGATCGGTTAATCAGTGGAAATGCGCGGGAAAAGACGTAGAAATGATTGACAGGGTGTCTGACATCAGTATCACACATGAATTGATCTTTACCAAGTAAGAGACATGCGCATAAAGTGTTCGGTGGGAATTAAAAACACTTGTTTCTGCGCATGTGTATATATATATATGCCTTCGTATGAGTGTGTGTGTGTGTGTGTGTGTGTGTGTGTGTGTGTGTGCGCGCGCACTCACATGTAAATGTCAGAAATAGTGTATACGCGTGTGTACAGAAAATGTTGACAAGAAATATGTCCATTTCCTTCAAAATGTTTGGATCGGATAGTAATATCTATGTGTGTATATATATAAGTGTATACATATAATAAGCTTAGTTTAGTCAGACACAAGTGCTCAATGGCAGAGTAACAAGTTATTATAGGAATCTGTTGTTATATCGTGACGTCGATTATTCTCCAATGAATGCCCAGATATTCACTTATTTTAACTTTGTCAGGTACAAGGAACACTCTAAAATACCCACTAGCAAGGACTTGAGAAAACAAATTTGCTTATGATCTCTCTACAGCAGGTGCTCTGTATGTATAGATACGTATTTGTATTTATGGTATTCATCTAATGGTTGTATGCGCACGGTTCGATAGATATTCGTTAAGCTGACAGAACTAAATTAGTACTCTTTTCAATGGAGACCGAACTTACAATACCAAGCGAGAATAATTTGTTAGCCACTCTTCTTTGGCTAGTTGTTTTTTTTTACCATATCAAACTTTGTTGGTTATTTGATGTGAAATCCTAAATATACATTTATTAAACCTATGATTTACGAATAGATACTCTGTAAATAAACTTTTAAAACATAGCCATAGGTCATTTCCTGGCACACAATTAAGTGGTTTCAAGTATTGCTATATAACACTAACAATTCAATTTGATATCAGTCATTTATTTGCGGACAGTTAATTGGCTATACATATGATTTGTTAATGAATTTTTTAGAGGTTTCGTTTTGTCATATCAACCATTTTCGGTTATTTAACGCCAAATCATCTTTATACATATATGTTAAAAGTTTATGATTTTGTTTGGTTGGGGTTTTTTTTTTTTGCTGTTTTTTTTTTTTGTATATCAACCACTGTTGGTTATTTAATGCCAAATCCTGTTTATACAAATATTCAATACATTAGATCTGTAAGTATTTTGCTGATAACATTTTTAAACAAGATTAAGCTCATTTTTTTCGTCCAGTTGAATGTTTTTAAGTATTGCTATGTAACAGTAACAATTTAACATCAGTCATTTATTTGCACATATTTAAATAGATATACATGATATTTAAGAGATTATTTTGTCTATAATTTCATATTTATTTTTGATGTGGATGGTTTCTAGGTAACATTTAAAAAAAGATTGGGCTTATCCGTTTGCAGGCATTTAAATGGGGGCAAGTATTTTAGTTATTCATGATATCTTCTAGATATCACCTAATTCAACCTGTCCCCGGTCAAGGCTAGATCTTGATGTCTTCGACCGGATACACCTGTTTCTCGATTGACGGCTGGGCCGAAGGTCAATATGTTACATAAACTCTAACCGGAATGTCACATTAGACTACTGTATGTTTGGGTATCGACCTATACAGTAAGTATAAGTCTGACTCAGAATTTTGAGCACCAACATCTTGAGGTTGACTTATATGCCAAATTGACTTCTACGTTGCAGTTTACGGTAATTGTATGCTAACAAATGATTGACATAAATAGGAATAGTTGGTTGAAGTTATATAATAGTGTTCAAAGTAATTATATTAGAAACACTTGATATATAACTCTGTGCAAGCAAATAATTATAGACTTATAAAGACGTGCATTTAAAAAAATATGCAATATAGTCATGATTACGAATCAAATTGATCAAACTTCATCACCTGTAAAAACTTGATATGCCGCTAAATGTTGTATTGTCATCTGCTGATTCATGCAGAAATATACATATATATGCTGGATACATACTGACGCAATGAATAACAGACGCAGGAAGACTTCTTTAACAATATTTACCTCTCACTTTATTGCAAGGGTTCGAAAAGGCCGTGTGGGGTTTTAATGTGACAGGGAGTCGGAGACCGAACAGAACTGAAATATTTTGACCCCAAACTTATGGCCGTCACGTTGTGTCTTTCTTATTCTTCTGATGCTCAACCGGAGCCCTGGGGTCCACTCTGCTGGGTGCTGGCTTTCTTTATTGCATCTTATCAGCATCTTCTCTGGACCCCAACTCATCAGGGCCCAAATGGCCCCTTCGGTCTGATGTGACTTTCCTTACCACATCTCGTCTCTCTCCGTCCGATCTACTTAGAACCCGAACTCAACTGGCTCGTCGAACTCAACTGAGTTATATATATGAAATCGAATGTTTAATCGTCATCAAGCGGAAATAACTGTCATGCAGTTCAGAGGTCACTATCTTCCGGTGCATCAGTCTATGAGAGTATCATGGGATTTTTTAGCTTGTCCCATTTTGCTAGCCAAATTCCGCCCACGCGATTTCCTCTCCTAACTGCCATTGGAATGTGTCACTTCCTTCCGGTGCATCACCTCGAATGGCATTTTGCTCGGGCCGAAGGTCAAAATATAACATAAACAAATAATCCAAACTAAACAAAGAATGAATTTTGTCATCCAAATCAAAAATATTATGTTTTGGACGATATATGAAGTCAAAAATAAGTACGTCTTCTTTTATTCTTTTCTTCTTGTCATGCCACCAGCACTGACCTTCTCTCACTATCCCTCTCTATCATTCATCGCTTCTGGCAGGACCTCAGGGCTACATCCCGTATCCTCACAGAGCTGCTGTATGTAGGTTCGAGCTGGTCTCCCTGCTTTTGCTCGGCCATATGAGGGGTCCAAAGGAGAACATCACTTATGAGCTTGTCCCTGCTTCTGTGTCCTGCATGTCTGATTCGTCTAACTTTGATAGTTTTCGTGATGGGAGGTAGGAGGCCGTACAGATGCTGCTTTGTGGGGTGTTGCATCCAGGACTTGTTCAAAATTGCTCGCAGCATTCTTGTGTAATTGCCGTCAAGCTTTTTCTCCATCCGTTTGGTCAGCGTCCATGTAGTGCATCCATATAGCAGTATCGACACGACCGCTGCTTGGAAGAAACTGCGTTTCATTTTATCTGTCAGGTCTGACTTCCTTATGACCGATAACCTATCGTTAGCTGTCCATGCCTGTGCTAGTCGTGTGTCGATGTCTTTTTCGGTTGATGAAACACTGCTTCCTAGGTAAGTGAACTGGTTAGAGATGCTACAATTTAATTTTTAGATTCAGTAGTGAGTTTTGTAGAAAATAATATTTAGCAATATCCGTTTTAAATGTATTATGTTCCAATAGAAAAACAAAATCTTTATATCTTAGTGTTTTTAGTTTATACGATACTGAAAAAGCGCGCGCACGTGTATGTGTGTGTCTTTATATGTGCCTATACCCATTCCTTCTGTGATGCCGGATGAGTCATAAGATCAAGTTTTCAGTGGAGTACTGCTAGTTTTGAAAACAGAGTCTTCCTTCTCCTAAACCAGTTGCCGTACCAAAGCTAGAGAGCCCAGTGTCTCCTACTATTTGTTCATAGCTGGAGTAAAAAGAGAAAAATCCATGCTTTTCTCCAGGGCATCATCTAGAATGCACCCGATTATATAGATATTCGTCATCAGTTCCAGATACGATAACCGTTTCTCCGCACGGCTCTGTGTGTGTATGTGTGTGTATGTCATATGTGTGCGCGTGGGTGTGATGTGTATGTGTGTTTGATGTGTGTGTGTGTGTGTGTGTGTGCGATGAGTGTATGTGTGTGTGATATGTAAGCGTGATTTGTGTGTATGTGTGTGTGATATGTAAGCGTGATTTGTGTGTATGTGTGTGTGATATGTATGCGTGATTTGTGTGTATGTGTGTGTGTCTGTGTGATGTGTGTATATGTATGTGTATGTATGATGTGTGTGTGTTTGTGTGATATGTGTGCATGTGTATGTGTGTACGATATGTGTGTGTGTGTGTGTGTGTGTGAGTAAAGGAAGACAGAGAAGAATATAGAACCTGATAGTTTTGTTAAATCTTTGCATGGACCTGAAAGTTGGACAAATCTCATAAACGAGAGAGAGGGCGGAAAAGTCAAAATCACTTTGTAGCGTTTATAGCAAAATTTAGTGAACTTTGGGACACAGTATCGAGCAGACTGTCTCACCAATAAAAAATATTATAAAGTAAAATAACATCTCTATCTTCTCTATTAAAATCGCTACTCTTATTCACAAATATCTTAACGTAATGTAACATTAGCGAAGTTCGGAATGAGAATCACGTATAAAATTACCATATTACTGCGGGTTTTGCCAGTCCAGGTTGACGGAAAATCTACTGATTCCCGGCTTAGAAACCTGAGGTTATATCGATGACACCAGATTAGTGGTCCCATTCTTATCTATTCGGAAATTTCGGTGTTATTACAAGAAATTACAAGTGATAGCTTTCTTACTCTCATGTGATTACTAAGACTTTTAGTTACAGCTGCATATATAATTTACACAATCTTTTTGTGTTTCTTCTTTGTTAAGGTTAACAATGAAGGTAGCAGATTTTGCTAACATTTCCTGTGCATGTAAATGTGTTATGAAAGTAGGAAGTCTCTGTGATTTGGTTTCGGTTTCTTTGTTTAATGGCATATCAACATTTGTAGGTTATTTAATGCCAAAGCCATCTTTCTAAAAGAACAGTACTGGTATTATTTAACCCATAGATCGAAGGATAAGGGGGTTCATACCTTTCCCAAGGGTATTGGTCCGAAAATTAACGTAATAGCACGACTGTTGTTCGAACTCGCTTACTATGATTCCGGAATCTATCGCTATAACCATAACACCAAGAGGACACCCACCTTGAAGTGGCCAAAGTACTAGACTCATAGTAAGTGGGTTCGGACTCCACTCGCGCTATTAAATTCATTTTCAGTCTGGTACCCTTGAAGAAATATAGGAATTCCCTTATCCCCCACCAGCAATGTGTTAAATCATACAACTTCTATTGTTCTAAAAGGATGGCTTTGGAATTAAATAACCAGCGAAGTTTGATTTGTCATTAAATAAAGAAACCAAAAATGTGTCATAGGAGAGTGGTTTACCAAAATGCTCACTCGCTGATTTTCTTCTACGTCAAAATGCCGTGAACAATATTTTGTACTGATATCGAGTGATTAGACAGAACTAAGAGAGAAATGAATGAAGCAAATTGGCACAAAACTATTACAAGATTAGGCAGAATAACGTGGGAAAGGAGATCTACTGGGAATTGTGCAAAAGACTGAAATTCCACTATACTTATAAATGCTATATGCCCAAACTAGAATCTGTCGTGTAAAATGAGACGAATAAAATTCTCCGGTACTTTGAGATAAAAACTGATCACCCAATCAAAACCAGAAGATCATACTTATGGCTGATTGGTTAGTAGATTTTGTTTTTGAAATCTATCTTGAATATTTTTGCTAATAAAGTAATATATTTTTGGACCAAATTGTCTAATCTGATTTTTAAAAAAAGAAAAAAAAAAGGAGCAATGGTTGAGAAAAGGTTGGATAATTTCAAAAAAAAAGAAAAGAATTTAAGAGGGCGTCTTTTTGGAACTATCGCATAAATTACTTAGCAGATCTGAATATAGATATTTTATGAATAATGTATACACTCTATGCAAAGATTCTGTTTTTTTCTCCTTTTTGTTAAAAGTTGAAGTGAGATGTTTTGAAAAAGCGTAGATGCCCAAGGAGGTATAGCAAACAAATAAATAAATGAAAAATGAAAATTAAAAAGGGAAAATGGCAGATGAAATGAATAAAGTAAATAATTAGGAGTTAAAATGAATTGAATCGATCTGTTTATATATATATATATTATATATATATATATATATATAATCTGTGTCCGCGATCGCATGTCTGTGTGGAATAAGCAAATAAGGCATTCAATTATATTGTCCAATTATTGATATTTTCTGGTATGAGTATTTATTAATCCTATTCACCAACCCCTCCACTCGGGTAGGATATGACACAAGGTCAATTTTTAAGTGGGGTTTAACAGGTTTGAATTCAGAGTTTTCCTTCTCCTATACTAGTTGCCTCACCAAGGCTGAAACACCCAGTTTGTCCTACTATTTACCCATAGCTGGTGGGGGAATAATTGGATTGATACCTTTCCCAAGGGTATTAGTGCTATGTGAAATGCAATCAGTCTCGTCCAGGTTTTGAACTCGTGTCGCCGTGTCCATTTCCTCCGACGATAACCATTACACCACGGGCACCTCCCTAACATGACAGTATTTATTAATAAAAGATTAATAGTACTAAAAAGTCGTTTCTCATTTTAGTACATTCAGTGAAGAATGGATGATTCAAATTGTTTATTTGCCTGTTTTAATTAGACTTCTCGTGTTCTAACTCTGTCTTTATTTTCTCTCTATGTTTCTCATTCTATAAGCCTCTCCGTTATTATTACTTTGATTACACTCCAGGCGAGTTTCCCACTTCAGCGTTAGCAGATGGTCCTTCACTGGAGTCTGAGTGACAACAAGTCTCCGCTCATCTCCAGGTCTCTTCTTAATAAAGCTGTAGTTTAAATAGTCTTGATTCGTCCTCCAATTTCCAACTGTTATATATTGACCCTCGACCGAGCCGTCAATCAAGAGATGCACCTGTGTAAATAAGCGGAAGAACAGCGGAAGCAGGTGTACGTTAAACAATAATATAACCAAGTGCACAGGTGGTTCGAGTCAGTTGGAGACAAGATGCCGAAGTGAGAGCCGGAGAGAGGGCTTTGGGCCCTCAGTGACTCACGGTTGAGCAACTCCAGCTAAGATGAGGAAGAAGTGCTGCTATGATCACGAGAAGAACTTGGGTCAATATAGCAGTCTGTCCTTGTCTCCAGCTCATCTCTCAAGCACAACAAACATCAACCCTTTCGAGAATAAAGTGTGAGAGATATATTTTTATAAAGAAGCGTGTTCGTTCGTTCATTGAAGTTCGTATATTATGTTTGATTATGTTTCTGCTTATATTTGTATTACGGCTATGCAACACAACTATTCCATTCACCTTACCAAACCTTTGAGGATCGTTCCAAGTGCACCAATTACAATTGATATCCCTGTTAATCCCATGTTTCACAACTTTTTTAGTCTTCTGGCGAGGTCCAAGTACTTGTCTCTGTTATCGTTGTCTTTCTTTTTCTCTATGTGGTCCGCCGGGACAATAAATTCCACTATACGGCAGGTTCTATTTTATCTTTTACGTTAATAATCATTTGGTCTGGTCTTCTGGTCGGGATTAGGGGATCTTTTCGTTATTATTATTAGAGTATTTCACATCAGCGTTAGCGGATTGTTTCTCACTGGAGTTTGAGTGACAGCAAGTCTCCTCAAGTCTCCAGGACTCTTCTCAGTATTCTGTCCGTTCTCAATAATGTAGTAGTTTGGATGCTCTCCACTCGTCCGCCAACTTTCAAGTAATTATTATTATTATAATTATTGTTGTTGTTGTTTTAAAAATATTGAGCTTTCTGCATAAAACAATACTTAAACAAAAGAATGGTAAAAAAAAGTAATTTCTCTCTCTCTCTCTCTCTCTCTCTCTCTCTCTCTCTCTCTCTCTTTACATATATATATACACACACACACATATATATATATATTACCGTTATTTTCTAAAAAGTATATCTATCTCTCTATGAATAGATAGATAGATAGATATGAACAAGATTAGATAGATAGATAGATAGATAGATTTCTGTTCAATTACCTATATATAGTTTTACATTTACCCACACGAAGATACAAACGTACATATGCTGTACTGGTGTTCATGGGAATATTCTAATTTCCTGAGGAAATTAAATGTTGTAAATAAATTATGTTACGTTTTATTTGTTCTTTGATAAGTTTTCCATATTGCATGCTCAATGTTTAAATCCCTTTTTAAAATTTAATCTCTTTCTGTCTCTGTCTGTCTGTCTGTCTTCATGTATGCCTGTTTCTATGCCTTTCCGTCTTTGTCTCTCTGTGCTCTTTGCCACGTCAAGAAGCAAACAAATGGATGCTTCCTATCGGTCTTGAATATACCTACTTCCGGTATAACTTTTGTTGGTTTAATGAGTGAGACAAATTTCCTCATCGAAAAATATTGATTTACGTTTCTTACTTTCTGAGTAAATAAGTTTTTTTCAAAAGGCCATAAAAAATGATTGAAACGACGATTTTAAGATGACCATTTTGAAGGGAACTAAGATACAGTTGCCCTCCATTAATATTCAGTCGATGAATACTTACCGGATAGATCTATTTGGTTATCTTATCCAAATGTAGCACCTGTTCGAAATTTTCTTTCTTTGATAATTCTCTAAAATGTTTGTATATATATATATATATATATATATAATATATATATATATATTACAACGTGTGAAAGCACGAACGATACCCTGCCCTCATCAGCCGTCAACCAGGGGTGATAACACAGTTTCGGTAGCTCAAGGCGGTACTGCCACTCCAAGCGCTACCAAGAGGGCTTTTGCCACCGGACAGTATATTTAAAGAATTATATATATATATATATATTATCATCCACAGATAGACTGTTTCGTTGTATCACAACTCTTCAGTGTGGCTAGACATGTAGGACGCTTGAAGCTGTGATCAAAACCCACCCAACTTTACGTTAGACTTAGTATCAGTATATATATATATATATATATATATATATATATATATATATATAACAACCCTTCTGCATGAGTAGGATACGATACAAGGTCATTTTAAAGCGGGATTTAACAAGTTTGAAATTAGAGTTTTTATACTCTTAGGCCAGTTTTTTAAAGATCACAGTCTACCCTACTATTTACCCATAGCTGAAGGGAGAATAGTATGGTTCCTATCTTTTGTAAAGAGTATTAAAGCTTTGTGAAATGCAAACATCTTTGTTCAAGATTTGAACTCGGAGCGATGTGTCGATTGCCTACGAGAGTAACCATTATTTCACGAGCGCCTTTTAAATATTAGTAGAATATTAAATGCTTTATCATTTCCGAAAATTTACAGATTAATTTATCTTCTTTTTTTTCTTTATTTTCAGATGACCCACGTTGTTCAATTCTTGAGCCTCGACAGAACTTCAAGATCCCTACATGTACAGCCAGTTTGAGCAGTAATTCTATCGGATGTACCCAGAGTAGTTCGGTGGTTATCATCTCCTTAATATCACGCATACGGCGTTCATTTGTGAAAAGCTGTCTGAAATATCTGAAAAAGTTATGTCATAATTCATACTGCAGATTACAGCTGCAGAATCCCGCCTGTAACCGGCTGGAGCCCTTCAAAACAGAGATCAGCATTGAATATGCTTGTGTCAAAGGTAAGCAGACGCTTTTATGACTCTTACTATATCAATATACAGATCTTGTTCTAGGTTTGATAAGGTTACATTCTGATGAGGACATCATAAAGCAAAAAAAAAAAAGTTCTAAATCGACAATGAGTGTCTCGTGATCTCAACCTTTAGCAATGAGCAATCTGTCGTCACTGTTTTGCCAAGTAATACATTACTGTATGTTGCAGACATTATTCTTGACCTTGAAAATACGATAAAATCATTATCATCATAAAGGAATGCTGTCAGCACGTATTTATTTGAATCCCTCCCCACTTCTCTCTCTCTCTCTCTCTCTCTCTCTCTCTCTCTCTCTCTCTCTCTCTCGCCCTATATCCCTATCAGTCATCGAATTTGGAAAGTACCATAGACGGCACCCACAGTCCGCACTGAACTGACGCATGTGAGATTTTACTGGTCGGACAAAACCAGAGGGTCTATGTGCAGGAATCCACTGGAGAACGTCAGTTATAAGTTCGTCTCTGCTTTTCCAACAATGTTCGGCATGTGTTGCTGGGCTTTCTTGGATGGTTTAGAAGATGAGAGATAAATGGCCATACAGCAGCCGTTTTGTATATAAAATTTAATAAATATCGAAAACCATATTTGTAAGAAAATATATCTATTGGCTTTGAATGTTAGTTGGATAATAAAACGTTTCTGCTTTTTTTTTTTTTAATAGCATATCAACTGTACTGGGATATTTAATGCCCAAACCGCCTTGATGGAAGAGCAGTTGTAACACTATTTAACCTGCACCTGGTGGTGATGGGGGGGCTCATACTTTTTTTCAGAGGTGAACTCAATTGCGTGACTGGCATTCGAACTGGATTACTATGACATCGCGGACCGGCACCTTACCGACAACAATACAGGGACTCCAAAGAAGAAAGCATTTTAAATAATCATATAAAATGCGCTTTACCGATAAATCTTTTCATATAAATACCCGCGTTCATCCTAAGAAAACTACTTTTTGGTTTGGTTTAATGGCATATCAACCATTGTGGGTTATCTAATGCCAAATCCAGTTTCTACATATAAAGTTAAGTAAATTTGGTGACCGTAGTTGAGGGCAACCCGGAAACTCCCCATTTCATTAACTACTACACAGAGGGGTAATGGTAGACGCTATTCCTTTCCTAGGATTGCACCACTTTACTCTTGATCCCTACCATATAATGCAGAGTGTTAAGCAAGGAGGCATCGAGTACCATTTTTTGAGTCTTTGGAATGACTCGACCTAGGGCATTGGCGATACATTAAATATGATTTCTATTTCACATTTTCTTGATAACGTTTTCAAAAGAGCTGAAATTCCTTTGTTTGCACACGGTTGAATTGTTTCCAGTATTACTATGTAACGGTAACGAGTTAACATCAGTCATTTGTTTGCACATACTTGAATATATATTTCATATATAAGAGATAAGTTTGCCTGTAATTTCATTTTCAACTGAGTTAGAACTAATTTGTCTGCACACTAGTATTGCTATTGTTTCTACACAGTTAAATGGTTACAATTAATGTTATATAACACTTATAATTCTATTCAATATTAATCATTTGCATTTACTCAATGAAGTGCTTGCAAGTATTGCTATTTAACTCTAATTATTCTATTCAACATTACTCATTCGTTTGCATACACTTAAATGGTTTCAAATGCTGCGATGTATCACAAACATTAAACACCAGTCATTTGTTTAAGTACAGTTAGAAGATAAAAGTAAGGAAAGTTGTCTCCCTTAGTCGAGGGCAACCAGAAGGCTCCTTTTAAATAGCTACTCCACCGAGGTGTAGGGGAGGGGCCCTTCCTTTCCCAGGATTGCTCCACTTTACCCTTGATACGTACCTTATATTGCTGAGTGCTAAGTAGCATCTTTAAAGTTACTTGGCCAATGAGCCGGAGTTAGAAGATAAATCAGTTCTATTTCAAACAATTCAATTTAGCATATGTCATTTGTTTACACCTAGTTCAAAGATCCAACAGTTTTACTTGACCTATAGATAGGACCCTACCTGATGCTACTACTCCGGGCCAGAGTATGGCCGGGAGCAATGGCAATGAAGGGATACTCTGCATTCCCTGGAGCTTCACTATCAGATTGTTTAATGTCATATCCAGGAGATTCGTTGTGGTGTTGGTGGGGGTGGGGGGCGTAACTCTCTTCTAAGATGCAATTGGTGTATTCTACTGCCCCAGTTGACTGGGCTATACTTACTTTTTGACATATCTAAATATCATTACCGGTCAAGTTCTAAAATTATCAAATATATATTTTGTTGGTTGGTTGGCTCGTTCGTTTTTTAAGGTATGTCAACCCTAGTGAGTTATTTAATCCTATATTCTGTTTATACATATGATTTGTAAGCGAATAGTTTGTAGGTAATTTTATTTTTGAGCGAGTACATTTGTTTGCACAGAATTAAGTGGCTTTAAGTATTCCTGTCTAACACTAATAATTCTATTGAATATTAACCATTTTTCACTCTAGTTAAATGTTTTCAAGTATTGCTATTTAACATAATTTTGTTTGTCAGTTATTCCTTTGCGATATAAATGATTTTAAGCCGGCTGTCTGTGACCTAGTCGGCTAGGGCTGTATAATATACATACTGCCTCTCTGTAGAGGAGTAAGACTTCCCCCAACGAGTGTCCTGAATATGACACTAAACAATCTGGTGGTGAGGCTCCAGTAATGCTGGAGCTTTGGGGAATGCGGAATAACCCTTCATTGCCATTGCTCCCAGGTCCACTCTGGCTCAGAGTGGTAACACCTGATAGAGTCCTATCTATGGGTCAAATAGAACTAAACTGTGTCCTTATGCTAAACTTAATTGTTTAAAATAAAACTGTTTATATGTATAAAAATGGATTTGGCATTAAATAGCCTACAGTGGTTGATATGCCATAAAACCAAACCAAACAGCAGCCTGATTTTAAATAACTAATAATAGCAAATGATTGAAGAGTTCAATTTGACCCGTAAATCAGAACCTAACAGTTAACCAATCCTTGCCAGACTCGACCAGAGAGTAATGGTAATGAAAGGATACCCCACATTCCTCAAAGCTACAGGACTTCAGCCTCACCATCTGGTACTCCTTAATTTCATATCAAGTCACTTGTTGGGTTGGAGGTATGCAGTCGGCGTATTCTACAGCCCTCAGCCCCAACTGACAGAGCCGAATATCTATCCATTATTATAAGTACACATATTCATTAAGTTTGGTTTGGTTTGGTTTTACGGCATCATTTTTATTAATATAAACAGTTCGATTTCAAACAATCAAGTTCAGCATACGTACAGTTTTTTTGTTTACAGACAGTTAAATGTAAAAGCAAGTGTATTTCAAATAATTCAGTTCAGCATAAGTACGCAGTTTAAGTTTCAAAACAGTTCTATTTCAAATAATTCAGTTGAGCATAAGTACACCGTTTAATTGTATTTGACCTATACATAGGAGCCTATCTGTGTTACGTAATGGCCGAGGGATTTCGTTTCATGCCTTTGGGTTTAGTTAGGCTGAGAACCTTTCGGCTCAGCACATGGGTTAGTTAGGTGCAAACTTGATGTTGGTGTTAACGCGCGCGCGGGCGGGCGGACGTGTCACTCAGAGATGTCACAATAGTCCGAGACGAAACGGGTGACGGAGTGCGAATGACGTCACGCACCGGAAGCGCGCAGAGGTTTGTGAAAAATTTGAAGAAAGTTAGGAGAGTTGAGACT
>OY757905.1:20472616-20612616 GCA_963585895.1 Sepioteuthis lessoniana
ATAACTATAGTTTTTGTTTACACGCAGTTAAATGTCAAAACAGCTCTATTTCTAACAATTCAGTTTAGCGTAAGTGCAATTTCAGTGTCAAGAACAGTTCTATTTCAAGCAAATCAGTTTAGCATGAGTAAGCAGTTTAAATGCAAAAACAATTCTATTTTTTAAAAAATTAGCATAAATACACAGTTTAAATGCAAAAACAGTAAACTCTCGAAACCACTGTTCCTTTCTATTTGATCCATAGATAGGACCCTATCAGGTGCTACCACTCAGGTCTATAGGAGACTTTGGAGCAATGGTAATGAAGGGGTTTCTCCGGATTTTCCACAGCTCCAGCATTACTGGAACCTCACTATCAGATTGTTTAGTTTCATATGCAGGACACTCGTTGTAGGGTGTCTTGCCTCTCTGTAGAGGTGCAGTCGGTGTATTCAACAGTCCCAGCAGACTGGGCAGATAGATAGATAGATAGATAGATAGATAGATAGATAGATAGATAGATAGATAGATCAGAACTGACAGAAAGGGATAAATAGTTACAAAGATATTGATACACTCAGATAGTTGGATAGGCAGACATGAATAATAACACATTTAGAAAGAAAGAAAGAAAGAAAGAAAGAAAGAAAGTTTCGCTGCAAATGCAAAGGAAGATGAAGTGATTGCTACAATTTGATGTGCACATAGGAAAAGATTCCTCCACACAGAAAAGACGTATTTGCCGGCTCTGAGAATTAGCGCTAGCAATCTTAGCTTTTATCATTGGGGATGTATCAGAAAGACCGAAGCCTGAAACGTACTTATAAGCCAAAAAAAAAAAAAAAAAAAAAAGAAAACAACTTTTGAACATACACAGTATCATTGCTATTTCTTCATACACTCTCTCTAGATGATTAGTCATAAAATCCTGCCTACCCTCGTGCCCAATCTTAGACACCTAAGAGACAAAGATCTAATAAACTTTCGTTGACTAATCTCACATTGTTCTACGTACACAGTTTTAACAATAATTATATCCACCTGAATGACGATTCTTCAACAAATTTATTTTGATCGAGTCTAGTAAAACGTCGTCTTTTGTTCTATGAATTTGATAATTATAACCTGAATTATTCTTGTGTATAATTATACAACAATAAGTATATATTCAGAATTTGTCATTTCACATATTTGTCTTTGGTTTGGTTTACGTTGGTTTGGTTTTATGGCATATCAACCATTGTAGGTTATTTGAAGCTAAATCCTCTTTATATATATATATTAAGTATAAGATTTCTAAACACATTTCGTCGATAACATTTTTAAACGAGTCTAAGCTCATTTTTTTGCACACAATTAAATGGTTTCTATCGAATACGATTAATTCTATTTATTTTTACCCATTTGTTTGCACACAGTTAAATGTTTTCAAGTATCTAACACTGACAATTCAATTAGACAGTTATTTTTTACACACAATTAAATGATTAAACAGTTCTATTTCAAGCAATCCAGCTTCGCATAAGTCATTTGTTTGTTCTCAGTTTAAATGTCAAGGTACACAGTTTAAATGTGAAACAGTTCTATTTGACCCATAGATAGGACCCAATTAGGTGTTACTCCTCCAGGCCAGAGTGGACCTGGAAGTGATGGTAAGGAAGGGTTATTCCACATTCCACAAAACTCCAGCATTAATGGAGCCTCACCATTAAAGTGTTTATTGTTAAATCCAAGACACTCGTTGGGGGAGTCATACATCAGAGATGCCGTCGGTGTATTCTACAGCCTCTTCCGCCTGAATCACTGGACACTCGTTTGGGGAGTCTTACCCTTCAGCAGAGATGCAGTCGGTGTATTCTTCAGCCCCAATCGACTGGGCTACTCACATATTTGTCCTTATGTGCTAAAAGTTTAAATTTTTTATTCAATAAAATAATTTCTCAACTATTTTCGTTTTGTTACTAAAATTGTATATACCCCTTCGCTATGATCCCGATATGACAGAAAGTCAATTATCAAGTGAGGTTTAACAGGTTTGAATTCAGAGGTTTCCTTCTCCCAGTCTGGTTGCCATCGTAAACTTGAAGATCCCATTTTATACTACTTTTTGCTCATAGCTCAAAAGAGAATAGATTTATAGCTTTCCCAAGGGTATCAGCGTTATGTGAAATGTAAACAGTCTCAAACTATGATGTGAACTCGGGTCGCCTTGTCAATTTCCAACGACAATAACTATTATACAATGAATGCCCACAAAATATATGTGTTCATCCTCTTCTATTTTATTCATTGTGTATAAGTGAGTTCAGAAAAGTTGAATGAGTGTAACTATCTTTTTTCTAATTTTTTCGGATATTTTGATATTAGAATATGCGATTTCCTCACACACACACACACACACACACACACACGTATATATATATATATATATATACGTGTGTGTGTGTGTGTGTGTGTGTGTGTGTGTGTGTGTGACGGTTGTAAAGCATTTGAAGTACGGAGGATGGAACATGGAACAGTTCATCTTGAAACGAGCACTTCCGAAAGAGAACTTGACCTCGGTCGTGGACAGTTTTCAGCCTGAACATGTTTGTCACTTCCACAGTAGATGCTTGTCTAAAGCCGGACTTGGTAGTCATACAAGGTCCCATGACAGCTAACAATAACGCGCTGTTTTTACACAGATCCTTCCGCAGTAATCTTAAGTTAATTTGTGTCAATTCTCTGACAAAATATACGGGTCTGCTGCAAGCCTAAGAAAGGATAGGGTTAATGTTACTGCCAGAGGTAGTTCTTTTGCTTGTCAAATATGTGACAGGGCATCAAAGAGTGAATTCATCTTAAGCATATATATATATATATATATATATATATATCATCATCATGTCGTACCGTGCGTATAGATTTCCTTGACTCTCCCTTCTCTATTTGTCTCTATCGTCCATCGCTTTCAGCAGGTCCTCTCCACCTTTTGTCTGTACAGAGCTGTGGTAGGTAGGTTCTAGCGGGATGTCTGACACCTGTTCGTCCGTATGAAGGAGTTAAAAGAAGAATGCCGTTTATGAGCTCGCCCTTACTTCTCCAGCAGTGTCCGGCATGTCTTGTTCGTCTGATTTGAATGATTTTAGAGATGGGAGGTAGGTGACCGTACAGTTGCTGTTTTGTGGGATATTGCTTCCAGGAATTGTTCAATATGGCTCTTAGTATTCTTGTGCAATTGCTGTCAAGCTTTTTCTCCATCAGCTTTGTCAGCGTCCATGTAGTGCATCCATATTTTAGTATAAACACGACTACCGCTTGGAAAAAATTGCGGTTTAATTTATCCGATATGTCTGATTTCCATATAACCGATAGCCTATCGATAGCGGATCATGCCTTTACTAGTCGCGTACTGATGTCATTTTCAGTAGATGAGAAGTTTCTCCCGAGGTAGGTGAATTTGTCCACTAGATTCAAGGAGCTACCTGTTAGGGTGGAGACATCTCTTGTTTGATTTTGATTGAACCATGTGTACTCTATTTTGTCCGTGTTCCCATGTAGCTCGATAGTTACGACACCGGCCTCCTAAGCTGGGTTTGTAAGCTCGACGCACATTGAACCCGCTAAATGAAAGCTGTAGTAATAGATAATATATATATATATATATATATATATATATATATATATATGAAACGCATTTCTTCCTGGCAGTGGTCGTATCGATACTGCTGTATGGATGCACTACTTGGACGCTAACTAAACGGCTGGAGAAGAAGCTAGACGGCAATTACACAAGAATGTTGCGAGCAATATTGAACAAGTCCTGGCGGCAACACCCCACAAGGCACCAACTATACGGTCACCTGCATCCCACCACGAAAACTATCCAAGTTAGACGAACCAGACACGCAGGACACTGCTGGAGAAGCAAGGACGAGCTCATAAGTGATGTACTCCTGTGGACCCCCACATATGACCGGGCAAAAGCAGGACGACCAGCACGAACATACATCCAGCAGCTATGTGAGGATACAGGGTGTGGTCCTGAAGACCTGCCGGAGGCGATGCACGATAGGGAGAAGTGGCGAGAGAGGGTCAGGGATATCCGTGCTAGCGGCACGACATGATGATGATGATGATATATGTATATATATATATATATATATATATATATAAAAATATATATACTAGTTTGGTTAAAGACCATGGAACTTTGTTATTATATAATGTTTTTCTTGTTGCATTCTAACTAGTTTATGTGCATTAGGATACAATCGATTTAAAAAATTGCCCTAGGCTGTACTCCCAAACTTATTCAATTATATCGATTAATCATATCGATTAATCGTCTTCAGGATGATTTTAGGTATTTTTTGTTTATGTTTAATTTGGGATCGATATTTATTTTGTTGGAATGTTTATTATTAGTGGGTCTACTTAGATTATCGCTTAAGTTATTAAAGATGATTAATGTGTTAGTGCCAGTGTTCAACGCTATTTTATTCATGTTTATTTTAATACTGATGGCTTCGAGTATTCGTAAACATTTTTGTTGTTATTTCTATATATAATTCTAATATAGATTTGCGTGTGGGTGTGTATGTTCGTGTGTGTGTATTAAACGCGAGACTATATATATATATATATATATATTCATCGATCTCACGAAATGGCTTCGCAACAGATTAATGAAAAATAACTTATGTTTTTATAACACATGACATTATCAGCTGTTTACAATATCAGATCTTTTTAAATCATACACTCATATCCAAAGATGGAGGCGCTCGTGCTGTAATGGTTATCATTGTATATCATTGGTTATCCTTTTAGATTTTCAGTCATATATTTAAATATATAGAATTTAATATGTGATTGATCGACTGACTTTAATGGCATGTGAACTCATCTAGGGTTATTTTCTGCTACGTACCTAGTTTGCATGGTTGTTTCAAAAGGTCTTTTAATGCACGTTTCTATCAAATTTCAATAATATTTAAGCAGATATTTCAGCCAAGTTGACAGGAGCTAAAAAACACACCGACTGCATCTTTGAAGAGGTGTAAGACCTCACATAACGAGTGTCATGTATATGACATTAAACAATCTGATGGTGAGTCTCTAGTTGTGCTGGAGCTTTGGGGAATGTGGAGTACCCCTTAATTACCTTCGCTCCCATCTTCACTCTGGCCTAGAGTGGTAGCACTTGATAGGGTCCTATCTATGTGTCAAACATAACTGTTTCACATTTAAACTGAGTGCAAACAAATGACTTATGCCCAAATTGAATTTTCGTAAATAGAAATATTTGATCATTCAACTGCGTGGAAATAAATGACTGATGTTTATTTGAATTGTTAATGATACGTATCAATGCTTAGAACATTTAAATTTGTTGACATGCGAAATTGAATTGTTATAAATAGAACTGGTTGATTCTTTAACTTTGTGTAGCTAAAAATGTGTTGATAAATCATATATTTGAGGTGGTGGTTGTGGTTTCTTTGTTTAATGACATATCAACTCTTTTTAGGTTATTTAATGCCAAAGCCATTCTCCTAGAAGAACAGTAGTGGTACTATTTAACCCATAGCTGGGAGGATAAAGGGGTTCATATCTTTCCCAAGGGTATTAGCCCGAAAGTGAACGTAATAGCGCGACTGGAGTACGAACTCGCGTACTACGATTCCGCAGTCCATCGTTTTAACCATTACACCTCGAGGACACCCCCTCATATATTTGATATATATTTTAAAACAGAATTTGGCATTAAATAATCAACATTGGTTGATATGCCATAAAACGAAACGAAACCAAGCCAAAACATCTATTTGACCCATAGAATTGTCCTTACAGTTATTAAAATTCTAGGTTAGAGTGGAAGAAATTGCAATGAAGAAGTACTCAACACTCCCCAGTTATTCAGAACAGGAGTCTCACGATCAGATGAGATTTAGTGTCATACTAAGGACACCCCTTTTGAGGAGAGTTACTACACCTCTTCAGGAAATATAGTCATCGTATTCTAAGATCCACTTAGAGAGACAATATTTTTTTTTAAAGATGATTGTGTGATTTTTACGATACAGATACAATAAACGGATCTTAAGGAAGAAGTATAGGAAAGCATACATAGATTTTGAATAAAGAATACAGATTCTGCACTTTACTCTTTGCTAGAAATGCTGATTCATGTGTAAATAAACTACCACTGCATATATATATATATATATATATATATATATATATATATATATATATATATATGCTTGAGATAGAAACGAGTTTAAGTGCCTTTTGATTGCATTTAGGACTTCGAAGAGGTATTTGCTATGACTTTGTAAAACAATTATCTTTCTTCATTATCGATCGAAATGCATGCAACAGGCACGTGTTCAAATTAATATATAGCCTGGTATGAATCGTGATTCAGGTGACGATTTCAAGGACGCTTCTACACAACGCTTGAGTGGCTGAAACGCCAGGTGGTGCTTTGAAGAACCTACTTATTTTTGAAAGTGTCTAAAAAAAACAAGAAAGATATAATGGCAAAGGGTATTTCTTTGGTTTTAGCATTAACAGTAAGTCACGAAAACCTTAAAAGAAGAGGGAAATCAAAACTAACTTCAGAAGAATTCATTTGTCAGTGAATAGACGTTCCTTACTCGTCGGGTATTGTGGATGTTTTTAAAAAAATATTCAATGAAGACTTTATTGATCACTCAAGGGAAGACAACTGAACTCTATTTTAGAAAGAGCTTTTTTTTCTGGAATGGGGGATGTTTATGCTTAAAAAACAGGTCCTATGAAGTATGTAATTAGTTTTCACCTTTTTCACTGGTTCAGTCAGATATGTTTCTTGTTTTCTGAAGAGGTTTTGCCAACAATGCAACGAACACGTAACGTTTATTGTCGTAGGAAATAGAATTGGCACTTTGCGTTTAAATGCTGGACGAAATTGTATCTCTATCACTTCAAGCTAATGTCCATGCGAAAAGAAAGAATTCATCTGTTCTTCTTCCCTCGACAGCTAAACGATAGGGTTCTTTAGCCTTGGTTAGGTTTGGTTTGGTTTCTTTGTTTAATGACATATCAGTCTTCGTAGGTTATCTAAAGTCAAAGTCATTGTCGGAAAAGGCCAGTAATTGTAATATTTACACCATAGCTGAGGGAATAAGGTTTCATACCTTTCCCAAGGGTATTAAGTGAACTTAAAAGAATGATTAGAGTTCGAACTCGCTAATTACGATGTCACAGACTCACTCATTAGCCACTACACCACAAGAACTCCCCTGGCCTGAATTAAGCAATCAGAGAAAAACTTTGAATTCAAACTAGCATTACTCCGCTTAAGAATATTTCATGTCGTATCTTACTTCTGGTGAAGTGATTGGATAAAGATATACAACGAAAAGACATAGCTATAATAATTTCTATGTCGTAGTTAACAAGGGCTATTTAAGATTAACCAAGATGGTTGACTCACTGATCAGTATTGGTAGAAAGGAAACTGTGTTTAGATGTAATGATTAATTGTTTGTTTGTTTGGGTTTATGGGCATATCAACCTTTGTAGGTTATTTAATGCCAAATCCTTTTTTATACAAATAAACAGTTCTATTTCAAACAATTTAGTTCCTTATAAATATAGTGTTTTATTTACTCGCTGTTAAATTTCAAAATAGTATTATTTTAAACTTTTAGGATTGGCATACACAGTTTCAATGTCAAAACATTCCTATTTCAAACAACTCAGTTTAGCATAAGTACAATGTTGAGTTTTATTTGACCCATAGATAAGAACCCTATCAGATGCTACCGCTCCGGGCCAGAGTGGACCAGGGAGTAATGGCAATAAAGGGTTACTCCGCATTCCCCAATGCTCCAGCATTACTGGAGTATCACCATCAAATTGTACACACATGAAACTCTAGTCAACTTTGAAGTAATATCCTCCGGCTTTAATGCACTTGTGGTACCGTTCCAACAACTTCTGGAAGGCCCCATCGAAGTCCTCTTGTATGAGCGTGTCAATGACCCTCGTCACAGCCTCAATTGTCTCATAACGACAGCCTCTGAGCTTAGAGAATAACCAAAAGTCACAGGGAGCATGGTCTGATCTATAGGAAGGCTGAGGAACGTCCAGATTGCATTTTTGAAATTCACCAACTGTGACAATCAGGCTTTAGTAGGGTGTATTCCAATTCCTGCTGTAGCTGTTGATTTGAACCTGAAATCATAAAAATTGGTCAGTCATCTCATATGATGTATAGCAATAACATACTGAATTTTCAAGAGTGTACGACGATTTTAAATGCCTGTACAAAAAAGTCTGGAAACTTATTGAAGGCACCACGTATCTCAAAATTCCATCGAATTTTATGCGTGTCATTCTCTGGGACGGATTCTGGTTTTAGCATATATCATTTGGTAGTAAGATGAAATTTCAGTCTCTTGCACATATAATTAACGGAATAAACCATTTTTCTCAAGATTAATTTCGCATTCCATAAACTCAAATCGTAACTCATTTTCTGATATTTGAAGAATTTTTTTTTACCAAAAAACTTCTAAAATCACCCAGCATCTTATGTGCTTAAGATCCGAATCAAACAATCAAACAAAACCTTTCCTTTGCCACAGAAATAAATACATCTGATATGAAGAAAAAAAAAGGACTATTGAACGACTTGGGTTAACGTAAGGGAATTTCGGTCGGTATCTATTTTCACACATAGGGTACTATTTTCAGCTGATTTTCCTATATATCAGATGTTATTGAGATCTTGTGTAAAGAGTTTCTTTTAAAGCTCCGGAGAATTTTCTTAAGGGGCTCAAGTAGCAAAGCAGTAGGACTTAAAAAGTATCATCATCAAAGAATTATTTAGTCTTAAAGACATCCAAGAATACGTTACTTTACACGAAACAGACAATCAATAAAGACACCCTCCCCCCCCCCACACAAGATACGAACATAGAGTCGCAATATTATATCTGTAACGAAACGCTATAGGAAAAATACAAATATTTAAAATCTCTCAATATTCTGGATAAAAAGAATGTTTGATATTAAAAACAAAACTTTCTGTGAATTTTAAATGAAAAAAATCAATGTTTTGATCATGCCCTGTAAAATGACCATTAATGAAAGTTCACGAGAACATTTCAAATATTTCTTAATTAAAATTAAATCAAACTTAGAAAATCTTGTAAGGTAACAAAAATATCATTAAAAATACAGCTCAAAAGAAATTTAAAAAAAAAGTTACTTAAGGCCATGATTTCTGCCTTTCGCTTATGGTGCGGGAGACCGGGGTTCGATCCCAGGTCGAGTCATACCAAAGACTCAAAAAATGGAACTTGATGCCACTTTGCTTTGAACTCAGCACTATAAAGTGAGGATCAAGGGTAAAGTGCAGCAGTCCAGGGAAAGGAGTAGCGCACTCCCCAACACCTCGGTGTAGTAGCTATTGAAAAGGGAGCCTTCAGGTCACCCTCGACTAATGTCGCCAATTCTACTTACTTGAATATATATATATATATATATATATATATTAATAAATATTTGATTATCGTTCAAAAAGATATAAGCTTCACTCAAAAAGAAGAGTCATAGATGAACATTTTTGATGTAACAACACACTTTCTCTTCTTATTAAACAAGAAAAACTAATTCAGATTTTTGTCTTAATTTCTCTTATACGACAAATCTATAACCAGGAAGAGGCTTAGAATTTTCTGAACAACCCACGTATATATATATATATATATATATATATATATATATATATATATATATATATATATATATATATATATATTGTGTAAATTACGGTCTTCGAGACGACTACGGGATTTTTTGCTCCAAATTCTTGGTTCGACCTACTGCTACCGTAGAGGTCGACCCACAAATTTTCAGTAGGCTCCTTTGATGTTTCCAATCGTGTTTACCGTTAATGCATCTGTAGATGGAAACGCCGTGTGATATAAGTTACATACTACTTAATTTCAATTACAGTTTTATTAATAAGGATAATTAAAGTTTGTTTGTTGGTTGGTTGGTTGAGTTTTATGGGCATATAAACCTTTGTAGCTTATGTAACTGTTTAATAGTCAAAAGCATTTATATTTCGAGCTATTCAGTTTATTCAAACTGTTCTATTTCAAACAATTCAGTTTAGTATGAATATAGTTTTTGTCCACACATAGTTAAATCTCAAAACAGTTCTATTTCAAACAATTCAGTTTAGCCTCGGTACGCAATTAGTTCAATTTGATTCATAAATCAGGTACTACCACTCCGGGCCAGAATGGACCTGGGAGTGATAGCAATAAAGAGATATTTCGCATTCCCCAAAGCTCCAGCATTTCTAGAAACTCACCATCAGATTGTGTAGTGTCATATCTAAGACACTCGTTCGGGGAGTCTTACCTCTCTACAGAGATGCAGTTGGTGTATTCTACAGCCACAGCTGACTGGGCAAAATAAAGTTTATTAAAATGAAATAATACAATACACACAGGAGAAAAGAAATCGATGAAAAAAAAAGAAAATTTTAGATGTTATCAAAAGGACTTTTTTTTTTAGTTTTACTAAAATATTTCAACAGGACATGGAATTGCTAGAACGTGCAATAACGTAGCAACAGTTAATAATTTCTACTTTCATTTCAAACGCTAAAAGAGAAGTATTACTGTTGATGAGATTGGAGATCTTAGTGCATCATTTGAATTGCACAAAATTATAAAAATAAAAATATGGCGCTTGATGAAAATTAACTCATACTAACAGATATTTCGTGTTAATTTTAATTTATATTAGACTGAATTATTATTTGAAATTGTCATAATCAATAGTGGCAAGTATTTATGGGACGACAAAATTAACTTTGAAGCACACATAATTAGGATGCACTCGTGGTGTAATGATTAAAGACAAAGGAAATGGACTCGATGATGCGAGTTCAAATGGAGGTGCCAGTAATGGTTATCGTCGTTGGAAATGGACACGGTGACACGAGTTCAAATCCTGGACGAGGCTGATTGCATTTCACATAGCACTAATACCCTTAGGAAAGGTATGAATCCAAGTATTCTCCCTCCAGCTATGGGTAAATAGTAGGACTGACTGAGTTCTGCAGCCTTGGTGAGGCAACTAGTGTAGGAGAAGGAAATCTCTGAATTCAAACCTGAATTCAAAAATTTTTAACCTCCGTTTAAAAATTGACCTTGTGCCATATCCTGCCCGAGCGGAGGGGTTGGTAAATCCTGAACCAGATTGTTTGTACTTCACCCTCGGGAAAGACATGAATCAAACTATTCTCTCTTTAGCTATGGATAAATAGTAGGGTAGATTGGGTTCTTTTAGCTTTCAATGATAACCGGTCTAGAAGAAGGAAAACAACAATGTAACTGGGGACCACCTTCGGACACCAATCCCCAGGAAATCCTGCATATGAATACACGTACGTCGAATGAGTTCCCTTACACACAGTATATGAAATTAATCATAATGATTTTTCTTCCAACTGAAGTTGAGATCAATAAACTAATAGCTTTAACTCTCCTGGCTTTTAGTTTTCCGATTCAATAATTCTTTGTCAGCTTAAAAAATAAATATATTATGACGTCGAAAATTTCGTATGGTCTTTTAGTTTTGAAAAACAAAACAATAAGTTAAAATGAATAAAATAAAATTAGTTAAACATTTTTTTTACTGACCAACGCAGATGTCACAAGTGCTGCTTCCCAATATATGAAAAACTTGAAACATAACATGAAGATTTTTAAAAGAATTTACACAAAATGAGGATGGAATCGTAGTTAAGTTGTGTTTATTTATTTAACGGCCTATCAACTGCTTATGAAATATTTAATGCCAAAATTTGATTTATTTGAATATATTTGATTATGATAATAACCATCCACATTTTAAATATAGCATTCTTCTTTTTCTTACTTTTTTTTGTCAATAAAAATCATTGGTTTGCACAGTAATATAAAATTTAGTATTCCAATTCAATACATTATTTCAACATTTACATATTATCAAATATTTCAATCTAATAAATACTATTTCCACATACTTATGATATCAAGTATTTAAATGTAATACATATAATTTCTGCATATATATATATATATGTGTGTGTGTGCGTGTGTGTGCGTGTGTGATCAAATAGTCCTATTGAATATAAATAATTTTCCTGCAGTTATACACACACACACACACACACATATATATATATATGTGTGTGTGTGTGTGTGTGTGTATGTGTGTATTATCAAATAGTCCTATTGAATACAAATAATTTTACTGCAATTATATGGTTTCATGTATTTCTATACAAAACTAATAACTACCAAAAGAAACTTTTTAACCCATAGTTCATACTAACACTCCGAATCAAAGTAGACCTGGGAGTAATGGCAGTGAAGGACTACTCTACACTCATTAGACCTCAGGAACAGGGGCCTCTACATCAGCTACAGTTTAGTGTCAAACTGTTATGTCCTCGGAAAGGGACATAAAATAAATAATATAAACACGTACTTAGAAGAAGTAAAGTTATATATTACAGAAAACAAGTTATACAATGTTGCCAGTGTAGCAACTGCTAAGTACTCTCAGAATAGATTTAACTCAAATGTTTTATCTTTATTAGATGAGTCCATTGTGTATCAAAAAGGGGATGATACCACAACATATACCCAGGACAGTTTATATATGTATGCGCAAAAATCTTTTATTACTGTTTTTGTCATTCACCGTTTTAATTGTTTTTTTTTTTTCATAAATTGTTTACTGTTATATACTGTTCTTACTCGATGATCTATCTATCTATCTATGTTACATGTAATGTGAGCCTTACACAAGGATCGTTCTAGTTATATGAATATGTACATAGATATATGGTTATGGGCCTTACGCACACACAAACAGATCAGTCAGGTCCCATCTCCTCACCTCGTCTTGTCGTCTTTCTCGCTTTGATGTCACTTTCATGTTGTCATCTTTGTTCTTATTCGTTGTTGAAAAATGACAACACAGTAAAAGGGAAGATGGCTCTCACCCGAGAACGAAGTGCGTTTGTATATGCCTGGCGTGGAAAAAGAATGAAAAACTCAAAAAAAAAAGAAGCATGGCCACACGAAAACCATATTTTAAGAGCTTAGAGCTAAGAAAAATGGTGAGATCATTTTATTTTATTTTATTTATTTATTTTTTTTTTTTTTTTGGTATATGCAATTTTTTTCGAGTTCGGTTAAACTATAAAAGAGCACGAGTGATTGAACAAAACAGTTTGATTTTTTTGTTTGTCAGCTTCTAACTGCGTATTTAACTCTTCGTTTGAACAAGGTTGCAATAGAGTTATTGTAGATGTAGGAATTTTTGATTATTGGGCTAGCAAATGGCTTACCTGGGTCAATTTTACAACAAAAACCACCACAACTTCATATGTACATATTACCTTGCTATATTGGTGACTTTTAATCAATATACGTTTGGTCAAAACAGGAAGTTAATGATAAGAAGGTAGACAAAGCGTTTCGACCGTTCAGGGGAACTGTTTTAAGCTGACTGATTTCTTTCAAAATCTAGAACCGTTTTGGTCACCTATCTGAAACCATCCAATGAGATCCACAGTTACAGATTAACCTCGAGTTCAATGGTTGCCTAACATACTTGTTAAACACGGTTGTATGTTTCTACCCAGGACTTCATACAAATGTTGCTCTATATGTCAAAAATAGATCTATCAGATTTATTATGTAACGGTTGTTAACCAAAGTTAGAAAACCTCGCTTGTTCTATTATTTTACTTATAGCCAGTTGACGAGAGAAGAGCTGGATTCATACCTTCTCTAAAACCATTAACTAGGTAAATACAAATTATCTCTATTTATTCACTCATACATTCAACCTTCACATATAGTCATTTATTTGAGCGATCTGAGTTGAGACACATACTTCGAAGTCTAATGAACCAGTGAGAACTGAACTCCCTTATATGATCTACAAGTCTACTTCACTCGCATAACCGTAATCAAGCAGAAATGACGCACCATTGTGACATTTATATAAAACAATACAATTATGAGTGGTTTACCCTGAGAATAAAAAACTTCTTGCCCCGTTTGAAATTGACTGGACATAAGATTCTTTATATAATGAAGATAATGTTATTTCGCCAGGTCTAACACACACACACACACACACACACACACACACACACACACACACACACACATACACCATACCAGCTGTATGACAAACTCCCGTCTCACAAACTACTCAAGGAGGAGAACAAGTCATATGGACCATTTGCTTGAGAAGTAAGATCATACTCATTTTTTAAGGACTCCAATACTTAGATGTGCCAGAGTTGACTTATATCATCACTGTACAAACACTGTTGCCCAATCGGCTGGGGCTGTAGAATACACCAACTGCTTCTCTGCAGGGGAATGAGACTCCTCCTCAATGAGTGCCCTGATTATATGACACTAAACAATCTGATGGGGAGGCTCCAATAATACAGGAGCTTTGGGAAATGGGGATTACCCTTTTATTGCCAAAACTCCCAGATTCACTCTTGGCCAGAGTGCTAGCACCTGATAGAGTCCGATCTATAGGTCAAATAGGACTAAACAGTGTACTTATGCAAAAGTGAATTGTTTAAAATAGAACTGTTTTTGACATTTAAACTGTGTAATTATGTTAAACTGAATTGTTTGAAATGGAACTTTTTTGACGTTGAGATGTACTTACGTTAAACTGAATTATTTAAAAAAAAACTTTTTTGACATTGAAACTGTGTACTTATGCTAAACTGAACTGTTGATATATATATATATATATATATATATATATATATATATATATATATATATATAAAGGGATTTGACATTAAATAACCTACAAAGGTTGATATGCCATAAAATCAAACCAAACCAAAACCAAGCTGTATGAATACAGGATGCGGCCTAAAAGATGCAATGGATGATAGGGATAGATGGCGAGAAGAAAATCAGGGAAATCCGTGCTGTCAGTGCGACTTGACGATGATAATGACGATGATGATAATGTTGATGATATATATTTATAGCGATTGAAGTACAGCAGATAAGAAATGTTCTAGCTTAAAAAGAATACTCGATTATAGCTGAGCAGGTTAAATCCTCTAAATAGAAGAATTATGGAGATTATAAGTACGTTAATCGAGTTTTATGTGTTTTACTCAATCTTCAGACAGGAGTGGAGATAAGTGGCCAACCAATTGTTTATACTGCATGAGGTATAGTCACAAAAGATACACTCATTATAATTTATGCAGGTACCCGTGGTGGAATGGTTATCCTCTTAGGAAATAGACACGGCGACACGAGTTCAAATCCTTGATGAGGCTGCATTTCATACAGTCCTAATACCCTTTAAAAATGTATGAATCCAATTATTCTCCCACCGGATATCGGTAAATAGTAGTGCAGAATCGGTTCTTTGGCCTTGGTTAGGCAACCAGTCTAGAAGAAGGAAAAATTTGAATTCAAACCTGTTTATCTCCGCTTAAAAATTGATCTTGTGTCGCACCCTGCCTGTGCAGTGGAGTTGGTAAATACAAACACAGACTGAAATTAATAGCAATTCTAGCTTTTTAGCTTCTAAAAATGTTAACTAGTGCTGGGAAAAGGGACAATTCAGTGTCATTGACAGCCTTTCTTTGTTGTTTATCCTTTATCAATTTTTCTTGTGTTTTATGTCATAGTAGGAAAACATTAAATCGTGTGAATGCGAAAACAAGAAAAGAAGTTAGCAAATCACAGAGAATCTTCCTAATGATAATCTCTTTCCTTATTATCAAGTTTCTTTACATCCATCTCGACATACAGCATTCTTCTAGTCGGTTTCATCTTTCAATATCAAATAGCTCATAATTGGAATGTTTGGCCTTTGAATAATAAAAAAAAGATTCGATATTTGGACATATTTATTCTTATTTTCATCAGGGTTAAAAGCCTATCAGTTTCTCTTCAAAGCTCACTATCAAACGTTTTCAGTGTCTACGTAAGGTTTAATATCTATCTATCTATCTATCCCAGTCTGTTCATATCAATCTATCTATCTATCTATCTATCTATCTATCTATCTATCCCAGTCTGTAAATATCTATCTATCTATGTCTGAGTGCGTGTGTGTGTGTGCATGTGTCTTTATGTATATCTATCTATCTATCTATCTATCTATCTATGTGTGTGTGTGTGTGTGTCTGTGTGTGTACGTGTTTCTTTACTTATGTCTATTTATTATCAATCTATTTTTCTCACTTAAAGATTACCTATATTTACGAACGAGAACGTTCACTCTATTCGACGTCAGTATCTATCAATCTATCTATCTATGTCCATTATTGAAATACTTTTTCAACCATATTTATTCATAGACTCTTTCTCATAACCGAATGTCATCACTTGGGTGCCCACATTTTTAAGTGAGTGGATTTTATGTAGAGGAGAATGTGAAGGAAAAGGAGAATTGGATTGGTTTGGTTTCATGGCATATCATCTATTGTACGTTTTCTAAAACCAAATCCTTTTTATACTTGCCCAATCGGCTGGGCCTGAAGAATACACAGACTGATTCTCTTTATAGGGGTAAGATCCCCCCCACGAGTGTCCTGGATATGACACTAAACAATCTGATGGTGAGGTTCCAGTAATGCTGAAGCTTTGGGAAATGTGGAATACCCCTTCATTTCAATCACTCCCAGGGCCACTGTGGACCGGAGTTGTAGCACCTGATAGGGTCCTATCTGTGGGTCAAATAGAAATAAACTGTCCGTATGCTAAACTGAATTGTTTGAATTAGAACTGTTTTTGACATTTAGCTAAACTATTCAGTCATTTAACTGTTTTTAAACCATTACTATACTTATACTAAACTTAACTGTTTGAAATTTAATTCGGCTTTAAATAACCCGAAAAGGGTTAATACGCGGTAAAACAAAACAAAAAACCCACAAAAAAACACCCAACCAACATTTTTATACTTATATGTTTTTAAACGAGCCTGAGCTCATTTTTGTTCACACAGTTAAATGGTTTCACTTATATCTAATACATAGTTAAATGATCAAACATTTCTATTTGAAACAATTCAGTTTAGCGTAAGTACAGGGTTTTGTTCTATTTGACCCATAAATAGGACCCTATCAGGTACTACCGCTCCGAGCCGGAGTGAACCTGCGAGCAATGGCAAAGAAGGGGTACTCCATATTCCACCAAGGTCCAGCATTACTGAAGCCTCATCATCACACTGTTTAGTGTCACATCTAGGACACTCGTTTGAGGAGTCTTACCCATCTGCAGAGAAGTAGTCGGTGTATTCTACAGCTCCAGCCGACTGGGCTAGGAAAAAAAGTCAATCACTGCATGACATGAAAACATGACTGCGACAAATAATGTTCAGAAACGGGAGTTGTCCCGTGATCTCGTCAAGGTTAGCAGTAAATTTATGAGGAATTTCTCATAATTTTCATCCGTCAGATCTTATCGCTTTACCCGTAAAACTGGAACTCTTAAGGATCAGGTTCTGAAGAGGGAGCTATTACCAGAAATAGATAGCCATGTTTATTTGCAATGACATCCCAGTTATGGCCCAAAAGGAAGCAGCAGCGGGCTTGGTTAACAGATATTAGAAGGCTCTAACCTTCCTGAAGCGATAAAAACATCCTTGCTTTGGTTTTCTTCATACTTTTCTCATCCCTTTCGTCACCCTCCCTCCTTTTATATCCTTTTTCTCCTCTCTTTACTCTCCTTCCCCATCCCTCGCCTTCTCTTACTACCCATCTAACTCTCTACCTCCTTCTCACTCACTCACTCTCTCTCTCTCTCTCTCACCTATGAATGTTTCTGTTCCCGGTTCTTTACTCATTTAGTCGTTATTTCCTTAAATATGTGTGTATGTGTACATGTATAAGTGTATTTTCATGTGTGTATTGAGGAGGGGCAAATATAAATGTGTGTTGTTCTTTCAATGTTCTTTCTGGCAGACATATTCATACTGGGTATGCAGCCTAAGTTTAACAGTTTGCGAAAAGGGAAAAGAAACCACAATATCCCATTCAAAAATAAATGCATTATAATTGTTGGGATATAGCAGCTTACTCATGCACTACATGGACGCTAACTAAACGGCTTGAGAAGAAACTAGACGGCAACTACACAAGAATGTTGAGAGCAGTATTGAACAAGTCCTGGCGACAACACCCCACGAGACACCAACTATACGGACACTTGCCCCATCACGAAAACTATACAAGTAAGATGAACCAGACACGCGGGACACTGCTGGAGAAGCAGGGACGAGCTCCTAAGTGATGTACTCCTACGGACATATGGCCGTGCAAAAGCAGGACGACCAGCTCGAACTTACATACAGCAACTATGTGAGGACACAGGATGTAATCCTGAAGACCTGCCGGAGGCGATGAACGATAGGGAGAAGTGGCGAGAGAGGGTCAGGGATATCCGTGCTGGCGGCACGACATGATGAGGATGATGATATATATATATATATATATATTTATGCGTTTGTATATGTGCGTGTGTGGTCTTTTCCTTTTCACTTTTTTCTTCTTTGTAAATTTCTCTTACTTTTTATTCCCTTTTTCTACTCTTTTTACTATTTCTGTCTCTCATTTCCTTTTCTTATAACCCCTCTCTCTCTCTCTCTCTGTCTCTCTCTCTCTCTCTGTCTCTCTCTCTCTCTTTCTCTTCTGTTTTGTTCTGTTCTTTCTCTCTTCTCTTCTCTTTCTCTCTCTCTCTCTCTCTGACTCTGTTCTTGTTTATTCCTTATCTCCCCTCACGTTTAATAATTTCTTTTTCACTCGACACTATCTTCTATACAGTTCTTTCTTTCTTTCTTTCTTTCTTTCTTTCTCTGTTTTCTTCTCACTTTGCATACTAATCTCTTTTTGTTTTATTTTTTTTATTCCCTTCTCTCTTATAGTAATAGACTTTTTGAATCTCTCAAAATCCCCAACTTCTATCTTTCTTATTTACCAACCCCTCCGCTCGGGCAGGATATGACACAAGGTCAATTTTTAAGCAGAGTTTAAGCAGAGTGCTATGTGAAATGCAATCATTCTCGTCCAGGATTTGAACTCGAGTCGCCGTGTCCATTTCCTACGACTATAACCATTACACCACGGGCACCTCCAGTCTCTGTTGTGTCTCGATATAAACCAGTTTGAACTCTAGTTGCGTTATTACGTTAACTTTCGAACTAATTCTCTTGGGAAAGGTATGAGGCTTCTAATCCCTCCAGTTGTAGATTAAATATTATCACTGCTGTTCTTATACAAGAATGGATATGCCATTAAAACAAAGAAACCAACCCTATCTCTCGATCACAGTCAGCTTTTCTCTACTTGTCAGTTCGTATTCATTTTAGCCTATCTATATCTATTCATCTATTCCAATTTGCTTGTATCGACAACAAAGTGTCCATATCTACTTGTTAACCTATTTCAATATATATCTATCGATCGATTGATCGATCAAATTCCGTCTGTCTGTCTGTCTGTCCCCCTCTTTCACCCATATACATATCGATCTGGGTACAAAAACTTATAACAACATACCCAGGCTACATGAATCTAAACTTCTGGAGGATATTGTAGAATAATGGTAATCGTTGTAGGAAATGTCTAGCACGTCGACACGAGTTCAAACCTTGGACTTGGCAGTTTGCATTTCCCATATCGGTAATACACTCGAAAGAGGCGAGAATTTAACTATTCTCTCTCACTCTCTCTCTCTCTTTTGCTATGGGTAAATAGTTACACAGACTGGGCTCCCTAATTGGTCAACCGGTCTAGGAGAAGGAAAACTCCTTATTAAAACTTTTTAAACTCCGCTTAAAAATTGATTTTGTGTCATATCCTGTTTTTGTGTAGGGGATGGTAAATACATATGTATTCTCTCTCTCTCTCTCTCTCTCTCTCTTTCTTTCTCTCTCCCTCTCTCTCTCTTTCTCTTTCTCTCACCCTCTCTCTCTCTCTTTCTCTCTCCCTCTCTCTCTCTTCCTCTCCCTGGATATGTATGTGTGTGTATGTTTTTGTGTGTGTGTGTATGTATGTACTTGCATATTTGTATTATCTCCCAATGGCGGGTCAGTACGTATTTGTGTGCTTGTGTGTGCGTATTTGTATTTGCGTGTTAATGTGTATGTGTGCGCTTATTAACTTCTCTCTGTTTACCTCCTCTAGTTTGCTGGTTTCTGACTCTCTCTCTCTCTCTCTCTCTCTCTCTCTCTCTCTCTCTCTCTCTCTCTCTCTCTCTCTCTGTATGTGTACGCATATGTACAAGACTAAAAACTAATACATAAATCAACAACTGAATAGATAACTTTGCATTTGCTGCTCTTTCTTTCTCACTAATTGTCAACTGAACTATTTACGCCAAAATAACCTCTTGGATCAATTTGATAGAATTGGGAATGTAGCAGACTTTGACAAAACGATTCTTCGAAGTAATCAAACAGTGTGGGTGTAGTAGATATATGTGAGATAATAGGCTTTCTCGTATGCCAACCAGATTGGGTCAATTTCAACTCATTTTCTTCGCCTGAACCAGTTCTCTAGAAAGTTGAACAACAATTTTCCTAATGGCAATAATAAGAGTGGAAGTAACCCCAAGTTCACAATTTTGAATTGGATGGGAAAATCAACAGACGATCGGATAATGCTATTTTTTTTCTCCACCCAAATTCGAAACTGTTGTATTGAAAAGCTGGTCTAATTCTAAAGAGAAAAAAAAGTCGAAATCTACTTGTGGAAATATGTATATATTTTTGTGCGTATTCCTATGTGTCAGTATGTGCATTTCTATTCGTGTGTATCTGTACGTACGCATAGTGGCGCTTGTATTGTTAGGGTTATATCTGTAGGAAGTGAACTTGGCGCCCCGATTTCAAATCTTGAACGAAGCTGTTTGAATTTTAAATGAAATTATAATTCATTTGCTAATTGTACTGGAAACTTTTTTATTCTCTGTGATAAAAGATTTTGAGTTCATTGCTCAAATAAAAATCTTGAAATGAAGTGCCGTTTTACTAAGTTAAATATATATATATATATATATGTGTGTGTGGTTGGTTGGTTGGGTTTTATGGCATATCAAACTTTGTAGGTTATTTAACGCCAAATCCATTTTTTATGTTAAAAATCAGTTCTATTTACAACAATTCAGTTTAGGATGAGTACACAGTTCAATTGTCAAAAACATTTCTATTTCAAACTATTCAGTTTATTCAAACAGTTCATATTCAACTAATTCAGTTGAGTGTGAGTACAGATTTTGTTTACTCACAGTTAAATTTCAAAACAGTTCTATATTAAACAATTCATTTTAGTGTAAAAACAGTTTCTATGTCAAAAAAGAGTTTCATTTCAAATAATAAAGTTTAGCATCAGCACCCAGTTTAAATGTAAGTACGGTTTAATTGTCAAGAAAATTTCTATTTCAAGCTATTCAGTTTAGCATAATTATGCTGTTTGTTCTATTCAACCCATAGATAGGGCCCTATCAAGTGGACCTGGGAGCAAGGGCAATGAAGGGGTGCTCCGTATTCCCCAAAGCCCCAGCATTAATGGAACCTCACCATCAGATTGTTTAGTGTCATATCCAGGACACTCGTTGGGGGAGGGTCTTACCCATCTGCAGAGGTGCAGTCAGTGTATTCTACAGCCTCAACCGACTGGGCAATATATATATATATATATATATATATATATATAATGAGAGAGAGAGAGAGAGAGAGAGAGAGAGAGAGAGAGAGAGAGAGAATGAGAATTATAGTGATGTACAAGGTGGCATGCATATCCTTTTAAAAACTATGATATCTTATTTAAGTTTGTGCTCTTCAACAAAATCATCGCTCAATCGGTGGGTCTATGTCAACTGAATCCCATGTAGAAGGATGGATAAGACCCCGCAACACAAAAAATAAGAGTTGTCCTTTGATGACCATTAACTTCATCCGGTGGTGATGCTCTAATTCCGAAGCTCTAATGAGCTCCCTGGTCCATTCCTTTCGGGCTTCATCTATCTGTTAAATAGATTTATATGAAGTACAGAAGAATATTTGACACCATATAACTGTATACAAATTATAAGTGTTAGATAGGAATACTTGATATATATACCGTATTTGACGGCATATAAGGCTCACTTTTAACTAAAAATATCTCTTTAAATTCCCTTGCGTCTTATACGCCATATTTAGGTTTAATTTCGTGATAGTCTTCGACCTGGCAACTCCTGTTAGCTTAGAGTTTAGAGTAACTTTCATATACCTATTGTCATTATTTAAAAGGCTATCATACAGATAAAAATGTTATCGTTGTTAATATTCATTATATTAATTACATCACGTTTTATATTAATACTTTGTTCCACTAATTCTTTTTTCTTGATTTGCCCTGCTGAAATTGGAGTGCGTCTTATACACCCGTGTGTCTTATATGCTATCAAATACGGTAATCTTGGGCAGACAAATGATTGATATAGATAAATAAATAAAAAAGTACATTTGAAAAATAATTGCTAAGGAATGTTGAAAATATAAGTAAAAAGTAAAGTGAGCGACAGCAGTCGACGGCGACCCAAAAGCTCCCCCTTTTGATAGCTACTACACCAAGGTGTAGAGGAAGGCGTTACTCCTTTCCCTAGATTGTTCCACCTTATCCTTGATCCTTACTTTATAGTGCTGAATGCTAAGCAGAGTCATTGGTATAACTGGGATTAAACCCCGGTCTCCCGGACCATTGGCAAACAAAATAGTTATTATTACAATGAAATATTTATAAATGAGCCACATTCCACCATCAAATAACCCACAAGGGACTGTTATGCCGTTAAATAAACCAAACTAACTGAATTGCTGGTTTTAAGAAAGTAACAAGTCCTTTATTTTTACAGTATTAAAATCAGTTTTATGAGAAGAATTATCATCGACTTAAGATAAGAAATCTCATACGTTTCCCTCAGCAGTTCTTTATGAAATACACTCATTATGTCCAAGTTATATTAATTTATGCAGTAAACTGAAATTATATTTTGTTCAGTGAATGATAATTTGTGTAAGCCATTTTTAATTCATGGTTTAAAATCGAAATGCCTGTTGCTTGTCGACCTTCAGTACTTCAACCGTTGTGGATGATTTCCTTCTAACCGGTTCGTTGGTTGCGACGTCGGACCGCCCTGTCAGCCGTTGAAGATAGTTCTACTGGTAAATGCCAAAAATAAGTGGTTGAAAAGGACAGATATCTAATTATCTCTGGACTCAAATCTGTGTACGGCCTCTGTAATAGTTTGGAAGTGCATTGTCAAATTACTATTGTTCTTTCAGGATTACTTGGATTTGCTTGTCATTGCAAAACCTCTATACATGTAGGAATATGTTTACTAACACACACACACACACACGCATATATATTCGTGCGTATATATATATATATATATACATATATATATATATTTGTAGGTGTTGACATTTACATATTCCACGTGTATCGCTTTATTTAAATATGTGTGCATGCAAATATATATATATATATATATATATATATATATATATATATATATATATATATAAAGTTGTTTTTCTTTGCGTTGCTAGAAAATATCTAATTATATATATATATATATATATATATATATATATATATATATATATGGGGGAGTTTGGTTTTATGGCATATCATTCATTGTTAGTTATTTAATGCCAAATCCATTTTTATACATGTAAACATGTCTATTTCAAACAACTCAGGTTAGCCAAAGTAGAGTTTAGTTCTATTTGACGCATAGATAGGACCCTATCAGGTGCTACCACTCCGAACCAGAGGGAACCTGGGAGCAATGGCAATGAAGAGGTACTCTTCATTCCCCAAAGCTCCTGCGTTACTGGAACTTCACCATCAGATTGTTTATTAGGACACTCATCGGGGGAGTCTCAACCCTCTGCAGAGATGCAGTTGGTGTGTTTTGCAGCCCCAGCCGACTAGGCCAATATGTGTGTGTTTGTGTGTATATATATATATATATATATAGGTAAAAATGACGATCGTACTGAAAACATCTTAATTTCTTTTGTGTATTGATAACAGTTGTCATGGAAGACCCAATCAGCGAAGAACTTCGTCATTTAACATATCTTCTACACCCACAATCT
The DNA here is from genome assembly GCA_963585895.1 of Sepioteuthis lessoniana. Lineage (NCBI taxonomy): Eukaryota > Metazoa > Mollusca > Cephalopoda > Myopsida > Loliginidae > Sepioteuthis > Sepioteuthis lessoniana. The sequence goes on from OY757905.1 coordinate 20,496,812, forward strand.
CACGAAATGTTTCATTTAAACGCTATCGTGTCGACTTGTTATATTCTTACAAGAAGTTAAAAAAAAGGGCAGCAATGATTTTAAAATAGTATTGTAGTTGTAACAGAAGAAAAATCACTATTTTGAAGTAGACTCCTCGCTCTATGAAAAGTGATTAAAAATAATTTTCAAATTATTTCAAATCATGTGATCACTTCCTCCAGAGTGGATTGAGTGCACTCAAATGGCTAGGAAGAAAGACAGTGTATCAATACTTAATTGGTTGCCGTGTTCGCCAATGGCCCGGGAAGCCTGGGTTCAATCCCAGGTCGAGTCATCCCAAAGACTCAAAAAATGGTACTTGATGCTGCCTTGCTTAACATTCAGCATTATAAGGTACGGATCAAGGGTAAAGTGAAACAATCCAGGGAAAGTGGTAGCGCCCTCCCCTACACCTCGGTGTAGTAGCTATTGAAAAAGGAGCCTTCCAGTCACCCTCGACTTCGGTCGCCAACTTTACTTACTTATATATATATATTCTTTGGGCAAATCGACGTCAGCACCTGATGACTTGTACATAGTCTGGTAAAGTGATTCGCTACGTGTCGCGTCTTCTTGTAATTGTATTGTAAGAAAAAAAGCGTTGAAAGATGTGCAACTTCCACGTTAAAGCGCTGTGAACTCGAAGAGCGAGGAAGAAGGGATTGAACCTGGTTGCTATTATTCTTGCATTTATATATACATTCAGTGGCCAAATCGGTATCTGCATCTGATAATCTGTTCTTAGTCGATTACGTGTCTATAATAACTTTATATCAAAGAATATAAATATCTGGATCACACAAGCTGTGATAATCCATGATGGAACCGACATATCACGCAATGAAGTATACAAAAGTGTCTAAAGGAAAAATGATTATGTTTATTTGAACATTAGTTACGTATTTTTTTCTCTGCTTTCCGGGAAAGAGTAGATTGTAAAAATTAAGTCCATTATCATAAACGTTATTTACGTTTGGATTCATTCATTATTGGATTTTCTATCGGGTACCTTCCTCCCATCTCTTATCACTTTCTCTCACTTCTCCTTTTTGATAGCCCTTCTGTTAATACCCCCCCTCTCACTCTCTCTCTCTCTCTCTCCTTTTTTCTATATTCTCTTTTTTTTCTTCTTTTTCTGACTTATTTACTTTTAAATCACTTATTTTCATTTCGATATTTAACTTTAAATGACAAAGGATCAAATGAGATGAATGTGGTATTGAAGATTCTTTTTGCACTAATCTTCTAAGTTGGTGGCCAAACCGGTTTGAAAATCAAAATCAGCATCTGTTTACTGTGTATTGCTCTGACCTACTGTTGTTACAGTCAGCTACAAATGAAAATGGGTATATTTTCATTTTTTTAAATGCGTGGGTCATAAGATGATTAGTGGATTAAATCCGTTTGGTTTGGTTTGGCATATCAAGTATTGTAGTTTATTTAATTCCCAATCCATTTTTATACATATAAACAGTTTTATTCGAAACAATTCAGTTTAGCATAAGTACACAGTTTAGTTCTACTTCACCTACAGGCTGGGGCGGTAGAATGCACCGACTGCAGCTCTGCAGAGGAGTAAACCCGCCCCCATGAGTGCCCTTCATATGACACTAAACAATCTGATGGTGCTACCACGTCGGGCCAGAGTGGACCTGGGAGCAATGGCAGTAAAGGGGTACTCTGCATTCCCCAAAGCTCCAGCATTTCTGGAACCTCACCATCAGATTGTTTAGTGTCATATCTAGGACACTCGTTGGGGGAGTCTTACCCCTCTGTAGAGAAGCAGTCGGTGTATTCTGCTGCTCCAACCGACTGAGCAAAAATGGCTTGTGTGAGAAGAAAGTAAAAACGGCAGATGCTCAAAGAGGCATAAGAGAAGAAAATAATTCAAAAATTTATTCTGGGAAATGAATATAATTTTGTGTTGCTGATGTTACAGCAATGAATTCGTTTTGATCTTATTCTGAAAAAATTAAGTAATCTCCTTCAGAGGTGTACATTTAAAGAAGACTGTAGAATGAATCAGCCATAACTTAAAAAATAAAATAAAAAAAACTTAGACAAACGACACTAACAGCTACAGCCTAACCTCTCCTCTAAAGAATGTTTTTACTTACCACTCCGCAACAAGCATATGTGACACAAGGTCAGTTTTTCAGCGACCCGAATTCAAATCCTCTATGAAGGTCTTTGCATTTCACTGTACGTTTATTCCCTTGAGAAAGATATAAGAAAATCTCTTCCCCGCCTTGCTTTGTTTGAAGGCACATCAACCTTCGTGGGTAATTTAACGCCATAACCACCCTTGATTCTATTTTATCCATAGATGAAAGGATAGGGTGGTTCATACATTTCCTTTGGTTATTAGTCTGAAAGTGAACGTCAGAGCGCCACTGGAGTTCGAACTCGCTTACTTCGAGACCACAGTCCAGCACATTAACCACTACACCAAGAGACGAAAGGTTTAGTAAATACATACATACTTGTTACATGAAGCGTAGGCATATAAAACAGAACTGAACTACCAACAAAGAATTCAGTAATTTGCATCTTTCTTTTTCCTCTGATAACCATTGATCTTCTACGATTCTTTCTAAAAGTCAGTTTTGTCATACTAAATATCAAACCTATACCTTATTACACATTTATGTACTACCACATACATTATTTAGTAACAAGCTAATAACAAAGTAATTTGTTATTTGCATATCTCAGCATTACCGTTTTCAGAAACAGAAAATGAAAAAAATCGATAAATTTTAGCTATGGTTCGCCCACAACAATTTTCTATTTGTGTTTCCTAAAAATAGTCTAGCCGTTTCAAACTCCCAACCTGAGACAGATATCAGACAACTCTATAGCTTTAAAGATATATATATATATATATTACGTACTCACGTATCGATGGACTCACATCTCGATATATTTAAAGTGTTGGATTGTAGTTACTTATTAAGCGAGATCAAACTCACTATTACGTTCACATTTGGGAAAGGCATGAAGCCCTTATCTTCTAGTTATGGGTTAAGTAGAAACGCCACAGTTCTTCTACAAGGATGGCTTTAGAATTGACTAACCCACGAAGGTTGATATGCCATTAAAAAAAGAAACCCAACCGATATATTTAAGCAAGCATTTAAATAACATCAGAAGTATGTACTCAAAAATATCCAGGTACAAGTTCACTCACTCAAATTTGAATAACCTTACATAACTTAATTTGGCGTTACGGTTGGCCTATTCGCTAATGGGCCGAGAGACTGGGGTTCAATCCCATATCAAATAAGGTTATTTGATGCTTCTTTACTTGATGTGACATCAAGAGTAAGTGGAGCAATCTAGGGAAAGGAGTAGCGCCTTTCCCTATTCCTCGGTATAGTAGCTATTAAAAAGGGAGTCTTCCGGTCGCCCTCGACTACGGTCGGCCAACAAACCTAACTTCTAAATATATATTGTTGTTGGCCCAATGAGAGAAAAGGAAATATTTTAAAATTACTTCAAATAAAAGACAAAAACTTTATTCATTGATTTAAACCAACAGGACACTCGTTGGGAGCGTCTTACCCCTCTGTAGGGACGTCGACAGTGTATTCTACTGCCCAGGCCGACTGTGCACTAAGAATATATATATATATATATATATATATATATATATATATTCTTAGTTGGAAAAAACTACATTTTGATTTATGGGACAGTTATAACTTCCATGTGACCGATAATCTATCGATAGTTGTCCTTGCCTATGCTAGTCGCGTGTTGATGTCATTTTCGGTTAATGAGACGATGTTTCCGAGGTAGGTGAACTTGTCCACTAGTTTCAGCGGACCACTCTTTAGTGTAGAGATGTCTATTTTGTCTGCCTTCTGCGCTGATGCTGACTAAGTGGATGGAGAAAAAGCTTAACAGCAATTACACAAGAATGCTGCGAGCTGTATTGAACAAATCCTGGAGGCAACACCCCACAAAACAACAGCTGTACGGCCACCTACCACCCATCTCGAAAGCCATCTAAATTAGACGAACCAGACATACGTGAAACTGCTGGAGAAGTAAGGACAAACTCATAAGCGATGTATTCACGTGGACCCTTTCACATGGACGAGCAAAGGTTGGACGACCAGCCAGAAACTATCTACAACAACTGTGTGTCGATTCGGGATTTAGCATGTAAGACTTTCCGGGAGCGATGGAAGATAGGGAAGAGTGGTGAGAGAGGGCCAGGGAGATCCATGCTTGCAGCACGGCATGATGATGATGATGATGATGATGGATGCCTCAAATGTTGGCAGCAGGATTTGAACTCGGATTGCTGTTTTTATTTTCTATGACGGTAGCCATCGCACCACAAACGCTTCTGGTTCTGCACATATGATCTTAAGCGATGTAGTAATACAACTTTCTGGGTGTCAGTCACAGTTGAAGTCATTTCAATTTGATTTTATTAAGATAAGACATTAAAATATTGATTGAAGCTTTCGTTAAAAAACGTAAACACCCAACAGAATAACAGTCATAATTAGTGATGTTGCTTGGTTGGTTGGTTGGTTGATTTTAAGGTCTGTCACCCCTTGTTAGATTAATATGTTGTATAGTATACTACGCGTATACAAATATACACCGGAACATAATCAACTGATAATGACGACTTCAATAACGAACGAATACACTTCTTTATAAAAATATAAATCTCTCACACTTTATTTTCGAAAAGGTGATGTTTGTTGTGCGTGAGAAATGAGTGGAGACAAGGATGGACTGCCATATTGACCCAAGTTCTTCTCTCAACCATAGCAGCACTTCTTTCGCATCTTGGCTTGGGTTGCTCAATCGGGGGTAACTAAGGGCCCAAAGCCCTCTATCTGAAGCTGGTTCTCACTTTGGCATCCTGTGTCCGACTGACTCGAACCGCCCGGGCACCTGGTTATATTATTTTCTACGTCCACCTGCTTCTGCTGTTCCTCCGCTTATTCACACAGGTGCATCTCTTGATTGACGGCTCGGTCGAGGGTCAATATATTACAATTCTATAGCGAAATCTTTTTTGCAAACAACTGTATAGTTTCTGTTAACTAATGATAATAAACATTTCTAAACCATCATAGATTCAAGAAACTACTCTTAATACAAATAATTTACACATAATTTAAATATATGGTTTCAAGTATTCCTATCTAAGACTAATAATTTTCAAATAGATCTACTTGACCCTGAAATGTGACCCTCATAGCTACTGCAATTCCGGATAGTACTTTGGAGTATTGGCAATAAAGGGATGACTCAACATTCCCCAGATCTTAAAAATTTGGGCTTCACAACTGAATGCAATTTAGAATAATACTCAAAACAAACCCCGCAACAGAGCGTAGGTGTTGTTTCAGACAAGCTACTATTACCGCTAGCTTCAGTATATAAAAGCAAAATCAGCTATTTGAACTACAAGCAATTCTTGTCGAAAATGTAATTTTTTTAAATGACCGCCCACAAAATAAAAGACGTAAAATTAAAAACGTCTTAATTCATAATATTCCTGTTTCTTACTTTTGGCTCGAAATCTTTCTCGATAATCAAACGTAACACAAATTCTATACACTATTCCTAATAAGTCAAATGACGTAATTTAAAACAACAAACGCTGATTCACCAATTAAACGGCCAACTTTTTCTTATTATACAAATTTTTCCCTACGTTTTTGTATTTTGCATTTTTAAACATCCATCGATGACTTAAAATCCCTAATATCACCCCTCATGATCCTGATGGTGGTTCAGTTGAACCGAAACGCTATAGTGTCGACCTCTCAATAAATCTCTCCTTCCACTTGGATCGTTGTTATCAATTTTTCTACATAATATTGTGTGTGTGTGTGTGTGTGTGTGTGTGTGCTGACAGCCACCCTTATGAAGGCTTATCGATCAGTCATCAGCAGAAGGTCACATAAAAGGAGTCACTGGTATCATAAAGTTTTGTGCATACATTTACACATATGATCAGCAGAAAGATTAATAAATAATCTACGAATGGGGAAAAGTAATGAAGGATTGACATCGTAAAACTGGTGTATGTATACAATACAATTGATAATTATCACGTGTAGAGGAGAATCAGTTCCATTAGAGGCCTCATAGGATGTCAGATGACAGTCAAAAGAAACCCATTCTCGACCTCTTTTTAACTTTGTTGTTTGAATTGTTGTCTCTAACCCTGCAAGCGTACACTAAAGACGTGAGGCTATATTAACCACACTTGTCAAGTAAGCCTTTTTTTATGTTTGGTCTCCTTCCACATACTGTTTGTTCATGGAATAATATATATAGTATGCTTAATTCTACAATATGGACATGTTTGGTATTCATATTTACCAACCAACCAACACCCCGCTCGGGCAGGATATGACACAAGGTCAATTGTTTAGCGAAGTTTAACTGGTTTGAACTCAGAGTAAGTTTTCTTTCTCCTAGACTAGTTGCCTCACCAAGGCTGAAGAACCTAGTGTGCCTTACTATTTACCCATAGCTGGAGGGAGAATAATTGAATTCATACCTTTCCTAAGGGTATTAGTGCTATGTGAAATGCAATCAATCTCGTCTAGGATTTGAACCCGTGTCGCCGTGTCCATTTCCTACGACGATAACAATTACACCACGGGCACCTCCATATATTTGGTATTCTTTCTTTTTATTCTACTTGCATTTATAATGAACATGTAGAATAGTATGAGTTTTTTAATATATAATTCAGTTTAATTAGTCTTTTCTTTCGTATTATTCCGTGTTTGTGTATTCTAGTAACAAAAACACACACACACACACACACACACACACACACACACACACATATATATATATATATATATATATATATATATATATATATATACTAATGCTAATATTTGTCCTTGATAAGTTGGGACTTGAGTAAATATTTTCCCTCTGACCAATCATCTCTTATACAGCTAAAAGAATAAATGAAGAATTAAAGAAATATTTGTTAACTTTTGATTTAAAGTAAAGCGTTATTTATACTAGTTTTATTATCCTTAAATTGAGAAAGTTAAGTTTCTGAAACAAATAAAAAAAAGACGACTCCGATATCGTTAATATATAAAAAGAAATGTTTTGTGTCGCGTTGTGGTCGAAAACCTTACAAAATATTTTCCGACCCCACTGCACTAGCATGATGCAACACAATGTCAATTTTAAGCGGAGTTTAACAGGTTTTAATTCCGAGTTTTCCTTCTCCATATAGGTTTCCCTACTAAGGTTGAAGAGCTCAGTTTGCCCTACTATTTATCCTTAGCTGAATGGAGAATAATCGGATTCATAACTTCCCCCAAAGATATGATTTCATTGCAACATAAATGTAAACAGCCTTTTTAAGTATTTGAACTCGTGTCGCTGTGTCCATTTTCTATGACAGTAACCATTACACCACGAACACCTTAAATGAACGTCAGAAACCTTATATTGTCTTTCCTTCAATTGACAAACCTCATTTAAACCAATAATTGGTTGAGCTTATGGTTTCTAACTGTATGTAAACAAATGACTTACGTTAAATTGAATTGTTAGAAATAAAACTGTTTGGAGTTGTTAGTGATACAAAGAAATAAAGGAGTTGTTAGTGATACAAAGAAATACTTGGAACTATTTAACTATGTGCTAACGAATGGGTAAATTTGAATAGAATTGTAAGAATTGAAACTCTTTAACTGCGTGCTTAAATTGATTTGTTAGTATTACATAACGATGCTTGAAACCATTTAACTGTGTGCAAATAAAACTATTTATGCTTGATTGCAATTTTTTAAACCATTTAGATGAGTGCATACAAATGATTAATACTAAATAGAAGTATTTGTGCACGAATATTTGGAACAGTTTAACTATGTGCAAACAATAGTAATACTTGTGTGCAAACAAATTAGCTGGGAGTTCAAGGATGATCATACTTTCCTAAGACTTTTAACCAACTTGAGTCATTCATTTTTATAGACACAAAAAAGGATGAAAAAAAGAAAAGAAAAACGATCCTTGAAGAAAGGTGTAATAACGTTCTGGAAGATTCTTAAAGGTGTGAGATAATACAGATTATTCCTCACATCCGGTTGCATGAAACAGCATCAGAACTTTCGTAACTAATCAATGTATCCTTTTATAACCGTATCCGGTTAAAGGAGAATATTCCAGAGAAAACCGGAACAAGAAATATTTCCCTTTTCTTCAACATCCGGTTACAGAAGTGATGTGTCATGTAGCATGACTCATAGCCATGGGAAAGGGGACATTATGTAAAGGTCAGTTAGACCGTTGGGATATTTGAGACTCAAAGAGCATAACGGCTAGCCCGTTTTAATTTTCAGATAGCTTTATGACTGTCCTGAGATGGTCACAAAGTGACTGGACACTTGAAATAACAACGGTCTTTTATCGTATTATTTATACTAAAATAAGTCCATACATTCACATTGATTTTTCTTTTCCCTCATAACTTTCTCTCAATTCCCTTTCAGTTGTTTTTATTTACGCGTAACCCACGTCTCAAGTTATGGGTTTTATTTAATTTCGTTGCTTTGTTTAAAGGCAAATCAACCTTTGTTGGTTATTTACCGCCAAAGTCATCCTTGTAAAAGAACAGTTCTGGTACTATTTAACCCATAGCTAGGCTGGGGATAAGAGAGTTCATACGTTCAAAGGGTATTAGTCTGAAAGTGAACGTAATTGCGTTGACTGAAGTTCGAACTCACGAGGTTACAGTCCAACACTTAAGCCACGATGTCCCGGGGACTCCTGCTCAATAAATTCTACAGGTACTACCGCTTCGGGCGAGAGTGAACCTGAGTGTAATGGCTATGAAGGGGTATTCCACGCTCGCCAAATCTCCAGAACTAGAACCTCAACATCAGATACAGTTAATTATCATACCAAGGACACTCCTTTTTAGGGGAAGGAGGTCTTACTTCTACGCAGGGAATAGAGATAGCCTATTTTAAGTCCACCCAGAGGAATGCTGAAATTTGCTCAAATAAATTTTAGTTAAAACACTAAAAATTTTAATGATTGAGAATCAATTTTCTCAATATATTATGTGATAATGTAAGAACTGAATACGGGAATAGTCATGTGGGAAAATTACGAAGTAGCGGTACATTAAGTAAGCAATGATAAGAAAAGCCTTAATTTTTCTTATGTATAATGAATTCAAATACAATCGGTACAAAAATACAACTAGTGATTGTTAGATTTTCTGCACAAAGAAGGATATTTTAATGTGAAACTATAAGCGAATTAAAGTCTTGATATCTGTTTTAAAAACTCTAGCTACAACAAAACGGTTCACATCGACTGTTCGTTATTAACCCTGATACTTTTAGATGTATTTAGGCAACAAAAATACAACATACAATCAGTTAAACTGAGTTTTCACTCACGTAAGTGTCACTTCCGACCTTCCATATCTGCTGCGCTTATCAAATTATCTTATATTTGTCGACGCTTCGTTTTAATACTGACTAAGTTTATTTCTACTCTAATATATACATTAACAGTAAAATATTTTGTAGATATTCTCATGAGCTTCGCGACATTCATATCCAAAAGCAAAAATCTATTTAAATCTCATAATATAAATTCATTAATCCTTAGAAGGAAATTTGGGAAATATTCTGATTTAGATATTCTTTTCTTTTAATCAAAAGAGAATATTTTCCAATTAAAAGTTACCTATGTACGTATGCACCCGTGCATACGTACGTATATGTATATGCACTGGCATATACATACATATATATTTTTAATTGAAAAGTTACGTATGTAGGTGTGGTTGGTTTGGTTTCTTTGTTTAATGGCATATCAACCTTTGTAGGTTATTTAATGCCGCAGACATTCTCCTAGAAGAACAGTAGTGGTACTATTTAACCCATAGCTGGGAGGATAAGTGGGTTCATATCTTTCCCAAGGGTATTTGCCCGAAAGTGAACTTAATAGCACGACTTGAGTACGAACTCGCGTACTACGGATCCGCAGTCCATCACCTTAACCATTACACCACGAGGCTACCACCCCCGTATGTCTGTATGTATGTATGATCGTACTGGTACATACATACATACAGACATATATACATACATGCGTAGTTTTTCAATTGAAAATATGTATGTATGTATGTGCCAGGACATATATATGTACGTATGATTGCAAGGTTCCATACATACATACATACATACCTAACTTTTCAATTGAAGGTATGTATGTATGTATGCGCATATATATATATATATATATATATATATATATATATATATTAGCATATACATACATACATACATACATACCTAACTTTTCAAGTGAAAATATATATGTATGTATGCATGTATGTATGTATGTATGCGAATATATATATATATATATATACATATATATATATATATATATACACATTATTATATACATACATACATACAGACAGACAGACATATATAACTTTTCAAATGAAAATATATATGTATGTATGCGAATATATATATATATATATATATATACATTAGCATATACATACATACATACATACATACATACATACATAACTTTTCAAATGAAAATATATATGTATGTATGCATGTATGTATGTATGTATGCGCATATATACACACACACACACATATATATATATATATATATATATATATATATATTATCATATACAGACATACATTCATACAGGCATACATAACTTTTCAAGTGAAAATATATATATATGTATGCATGTATGTATATGTCAGTGCACCCGTATCCATATTTATCCAACCTCCTTCTGTACAACTATTTCTTCCTTCCTAAAATGAAAGTTCATCCCAAGACGATTTTGAGGGTTTTGATAACATAAAATAATACGATAGCATAGCGTCATTCAATAGGAAAAGAAGACTTTCAAAGGTTTTTTCCGATAAATAGAAAATTCGCTTGAATAACTTTTTTGTTTATGACAAGGAGAGTATTTTGATGAAAATTCGGGTTTACCTTTTTAAAACACCTACGAAAATTCAACTACCGTAATTTGTGGCATACAAGTTGACATGGCATTTAAGTCGATCTCAAGACTTTGTCGCTTAAAATTATGAGTCAGACCTATATTTGTTGTATACGTAGACCCCTATGAAACATTCTGTAGGCTACTGTGACGTCTCGATTGATGTTTACTGTCAGTGCATCAACTGTCGAAAATTGCGTGCGAAATAATTTAGATATAAAACTTAATTTGCATTATTATTTTATACTAATCTCTATGCAAACTTGTTGAACATGTTCACCTGACACAAGTTTGTTAATATTTGCGACAATCAGCTGGAGTCACTCTAAGTTGTGCATATCGATTATTAGGAGTGCTGTTCCTCTGGATGACCACTCTGTAGTAGAGGCATGGATTTTAGTCCTGTCGTATAAGTTGTAGGGAGACATGTTATTTTGGTTTGTAAGTTTGATCCCCCAAAATTTAATGTTAATGAAGTTTATGTTATAGGTTTAGAAAAAGGTAGAATAGGCATAATATAGGCACATCGAAAAAAGTAGTAAATGAAGGAAGCCAATGAGTGAAAGATATGCAACAAATAAGTAAAAGATATGAAACGGCGCGGAAAAAGAACTTTCAAAACAAGGCAACGAACAAAAACAAAGTTATATATTATAAAAATAAAACTTACATTGATACATAAAAAATATAACTCATTCTATTAACAAAATAATCGTGAGTGTATATGTGTGAGTGTGTGTGTGTGTGTGTGTGTGTGTGTCTAACACGATTAAACTACAAAAGGATTACATATTCAAAATGTCTTTCTTTTTATGGTTGGAAACAGGCGGTTTCTCTGAGACTGGAAAAAGTCTCATAATCACTGTATATTTTGAATGTCTGCGAGGACCATCCATGTTGTTGATTTTCACTCCTGTTGATTCACACTGGAGGGAGTGTGTTGCCGCTGTGAAAAAATTTGGTAGAAGAGATAAAGGGTGTTTGAAGACGATGTATTTATAGAAAATACGCGTCTTGTAAGAGGCTTCAAACGCAGGACGAAAATTTACGCGCGGACGTAGTTTTACGCAGGTCACGTGGTTCTCCTGGCCAATGGTGTCCCGAGACTGAATATGTGAGCATCTGCCATCTTTGTGGGAACAAGTGGCATACCACCCAAAATAATTTATAGGAGTGTAAAGTCCTATAAAGTCGACCTCCAGTTTTGTAGAGATTTTTTTCAAGCTTAAAAGGTCGATTTGTATACCACAATCATAAAAACATAAAATAAAATCTTTGCTTCTATTGCATTAGTGACGGATATTATTCAATGAAAGAAGTCCCTTTTAAAATAGATTAGCAGAATTTCTTTTTTTTTAAATAAGGGTCACCAACCCACAGCGGCCAACTAAAAATATTCCTGCGGCTCTTTCATTTTTTTTACAATATTATCTTATGGTTTATAGATATATATAATTTCAAATTAGTTTAAACAATTGAATAGATAAACTTTATCTTCAGGTGCCATCACTTGTGACCGGGAAAATATTTATCAAAATTGTTATTGTTTTATCTTAATACTGCTGTAATTCATTCTACTTTCGTCCTATCGTAGGATGTTTTCATGAACTTCGAGTATCACTTTAATTTTAGGTTACAATTTTAAAATGATTAGACTGAACACCGGAGATACATTTTAAAGTTACGGGTCATGGCATTCTCCTATGTCATTGGTTCTTTCTGCATTCAAATTATTTTCCCATGATATGTAAATAGAGTTGAGTTTGAGATCAAATTTCCTGTTCTTATTAGACGAAACTTTTACTAGAACAATCATAATTTGAAAGATAATTGTTAAGATTCAAAGTTTACTAAACGTATTCTAAATGACTGTGTAGTATGTACAACATGCATCGATAACTTGTGGCTCTTTGTGACGTACTTAATTTCATGATTCTATCAGTGCAATACCAGGGGGTGGGGTTAATGAAAATTTTGCTTATTCCCTTTTATTCCCATTTACTAACACTTCGACCGATCCTGATTCGGTAATTAAGAATTCTCTAAAAAATTTATCTTTATGTACGAGGTGCATACGATAAGTTTCCAGACTTTTCCCGTTTGGGCACTTTTATTCATAGAACACACATGAAACTCTAGTCCCCTTCGAAGTAATCTCCTCCGGCTGCAATCCACTTGTTGTACCGTTTCAACAACTTCTGCAAGGCTCCATGGAAGTCCTCTTGTGTGAGCGTGTCAATGACCTTGGTCACAGCCTCTTTCATCTCCTCAATTGTCTCATAACGACAGCCTCTGAGCTTAGGGAATAACCAAAAGTCACATGGAGCAAAGTCAGGACTATAGGGAGGCTGAGGAACAGTCTTGATGCCCATCTTGGTCAAATAGTCTGTGACAAGGATGCAGTTGTGGACTGGTGCATTTGTTTGTGGTTGAAATGCCACTGAGCCAGTTTGAAGAGTGCTGGACTCTTCCGACGGAATCACTTCCTGAACTCCCTTAAAACCTCAACAGTAACCCTAACCCTAACTCTTTGGCAAATCAACTCTGGTGTATTGACCTCCTTACTCCTCCCACGCCTCTTATCATCCCTCACAGACTCTCTGCCTTCCTTGAATCTCTTATGCTATTCAAAAACTGATGCTCGATTCATGCAAGATGGTCGAAAAGCAGTCTGAAGCATTCCATAGGTCTCTGTGGCATTTTTTCCAAGTTTAAAACAGAATTTTATTGCATATCATTCTTCTAAAGTATCAGATTGCATTTTTGAAATTCACCAGCTGTGACAATCAGGCTTTAGTAGGGTGTATTCCAGTTGCTGCTGTAGCTGTTCATTTGAAGCTGAAATAAAAAAAAGTTGGTCTATCATCTCATAAGATGTATAGTAAGAACATACTCAAGTTTCAAGAGTCTACAACAATTTTAAATGCCCATACGAAAAAGTCTGGAAACTTATCGTATGCACCTCGTACTTTGTACGGGAAGTGATATTAATTTTTCTTTTCGTGATGTGGCCTACTTGATGATGAGTAACACTTCATTTGAGAGGCGTGCTTAGCGTAAAGTTTATCGTCGAAGAAATTGGAGTCGACGCCCCGAGTTCAAATCTTGGACTAGGCTGTTTGCACATCACTTTTTGTGCTTCTGACCTTCGGAAAGGCATGAATCCATCTGTTCCCACGCTCCAGTAAAAACTGGTGTGGTGAAAGTGAAGAAGACAAAAGCTTTGAGTACATGATATGGCAAGTGAACAGCCCAGATATAAATCCAACTTAAAATTTATGGTGGAAAATTTTAAAAATTATCCATGCGAAGTTTCCATTTACCGGGGATCTGCCATTCGGGAAAAGTTAAACTACTTTGGTAAAAATATTGTCTAGAATAAGTTAAATCTATACTTAGAAAAATTAAGACTGTCGTAAAAGCACTTATTCTATTTTTGTCCATGAATTCCATAATGTTTTCGCTCAATTGAGGGTTATTTGTTAATATTTTCTTCAATATTGGGTTATTTCATAATATATCCCACAATATTAGGTTATTCCATAATATTTCCCTCAATAATGAGTTATTTCATAATATATTCCACAATATTAGGTTATTCCTTAATATTTTCCTCAATATTGAGCAACTCTATAATATAATACTCAATATTGACTAATTCCATAATATTTTCTTCTGTATGGCTTATAAAAGATAACACAATTAATTTAAATAATTTAATCTAGTTTTTTTAGGGTATATTTTATGAAATTAGAATGTGCAGCAATTAAATAAATATGTATCGTGTCTTATCTGTTATTAGATTATTAACAGCTAAATAAAAAAAAAATAGGGGAACCCCAGCTAGTTCCATTATTTTTAGCATCGAGATTTCTCCAGTTGTAAGTTTGGGTATTATGCATCTTTATTTGACTAAACTACGTTTTCTCTATCACGAAATAACCGTAGAGTAATATATAACAAGCTAATCCCACGAGCTATTGCTAGAGCGGCAAGTTTGATCCTTGTGTAATAAATAGGCTACCAATGCATCTGCACTAAATTGGGCAAAGCGTAAGTGAATGCGTTCAATCCTCATCACCATGTATGTGTTAGACAATACAACAATACAACTTTCATTATTTTTCTCTATGGTTAAGAAAACCTAACACTGACATAGTTTATTAGCTAACTAGTAACAACTCTGCTTCCTTTGGACGACCAGTAACCTTTTACACACCCATTATGCTAGTTTTGTATTTGATGAACGTGACTGGGCAACGACTGCGTTACATTCATTTTATTGCCATACACTGGTATTTACCTAATTTGATTTGCATAATTGCCTTCAGTCCTGCCACTCTTTGTTCGTCTGACATCTTTAATGAGCTGCCAAGTCTCCAACATACAAATAACATCGAATTAACGATATGTAGGGTACCTCTATGGATGACCGTACGTGCTATTTATATTCAGGTGTTAAAATAATTATGTCCATGAAATAACTTTAAAATTCGTTGTTAATATTTTAACCAGAGCCTCTTTTTAGTTTGTTTATGTCTATAATGAACATACGTTTCCCTTATCGGGAGATATTTCATTATTTTGTTTACTAAGCTCCTTCTGTCTATGAAAATGCATAATTTAGTAGGCGAATAGATTCAACTTTGAGATCAAAGTACAGGTATAAGGTTTTTTTTTTAATAATCAGAAAAAGATGAGAAAAAGGAAAAAACGATCATTGAGAATAAATCTTCATTTAGACAAATTGATGAAAAATGGTTAAATCAGCGGGTTCAAATGTGTGTGTATACATCCACACACACACACACACACATACATATATACATAAATACATACATTTCTTACATTTATACTCATACATACATACGTACATACATACATACATTGCATACACGCATACATTCCATACATACATACATTACATACATACATACATATATTGCATACATACGTACATGCATTGCATACGTACATACATACATATATTGCATAAATACATATGTACATACATTCATACAGTGTATACACACATTGCATGAATATATACATTGCACGCATATATACATACATACATACATACATACATACATACATACGCACATAGCATACATACATTACATAGATACCTACATTGCATACCTACATTGCATACATACATACATTGCATACATACATACATACACTGCATACATACATGTCATACATACATACATACATTGCATACATACATACATTGCGTACATACATACATACGTACATTGCATACATACCTTTAAGAAAAAACCGACATACGGTCACATTAGGATCATAAATTTATTTACATCATGCTAAGAGCATTGATATGAATCAATCTAATGTGACCGAATTTTGTTGATTTTTTGAAGGAATATATGCTCTGTGATATCATTTACATTGTGCTCTATACCAGGAATATTTAAATATTCGAATTTTGAATAATTTAATTGTCGTGACGGAATTGTTCCCTTCTCCGGATTTACTGGATTGAAAATTCTGCATATATATATATATATATATATATATATATATATATATATATAACTAGAATTTTAGCAATATATGAACAAGGATACAGAGTGTGTGTGTGTGTGTGTGTATGTGTGTGCGCGCGCGTTTTAAAATCGTTAAAGTTTGCCTTGAAACAATATGCTAAATCAACGGATTTTACCGAATTTAGAATGGCCGAAAGTGTATTCCAAAACAACGCCTAAATAAAGAAAACCAGGTTTCGCACCGTCAGCGGTCATTAATAGGCAATATCTATATAATATCGATATGATTTTAACACAGAAGAATTGGGGGGGGGAGGTGAAACAACAAGAAAACTTTTTTTTTTTAAATGCAGAATATTCATACATAGAGATGAATGATTTGAGGAAACCAAATCCTATTCAGAACCGTTCAAACGCCTTCATAGGATCAGAATAAGAGTCAGGTCTACGACACACGTAGTCCTCATTTTCCATTAAATATGATCATATAACTTTCAAGCAGATGCTAAAAAAACACCATATTTTCAGTATATATATATATATATATAGTCATCCACAGGCCAATCTGTTTCGTTCTATCAGAACCCATCAGTGTGGCTAGACATACAAGCTTCCCGTAGCTGGGATCGAAACCCGAAATGACTCAAACGCCAATCCAAGACTCTACCCCTCAGCCACGAGGGAACCAGCAGCAGCGAAGTAAATTTTAAACGGTTATGAATCACAATTACTATTGTTTACATACATCTGCTTAACGGCTATATATGAAGAGCCTTGCATAAACGCTAATGGCAACCCAATTACTTCATTCGCTAGAGAGCTCAACCCTACGGGGGTAGGGGAGTATATATATATATTACCAGGAATATTCAATTTAATGTTCAACTTTTGAATATTTTTTTATTAATCCGGATTGGAATTATATATATATATATATATATATATTGTCATCCACAGACAAACTGTTTCGTTGTATCACTTTGGCTAAGGAATTATAAGATATTATGCAGTATATATATATATATATATATATATATATATATATATATATATATATATATATATATATATATATCGCATAATGCAAAGCTCTTCGAACGAATTGAGTATTCTGGTAGCCGGTAAGGTATAAATGTAAACAAACGAAAGGTACTCCGTAATGTCAAATAATTCCTGAGTTAACGTGATTCGCCCTTTTTGGCTAAGCGGTATAATGCTAAGACTAGCGTAAAGTTGGGCGGGTTTCGATTCTAGCTTCAAGCGTTCTACATGTCTAACCCTACTGACGAGTTATGATACAACGAAACAGTCTGTCAGTGGATGTCAATATATATATATATATATATATATATAAACCTCGATGTGTATATGTTCATCAGAATATATATTTATGTATATGACTGTCTATTTATATATATTTATGTATATGACTGTCCATCTATTTACGAACATTTTAGCAGGTAATTCTCGGGAGATTTTTAAATAGAAGAAACAGAAAAGATATTTCGAATAAAAGAATAATCAAGAAAATCAATAAATACACAATTTTTATTTCAGTGGTTTCTTTTCATTATTCTATTAAATGATGCTTGAGAGAAGTGTTGACTCATTTAAAACCATAAAACAGCAACTATAACCGTCATACGCATCGACAAACACAGTTAATTTTCTTTCCTTTTTTTTTACAAAACCTACAACAAACTTGTGAATTGAATTACCATAACCAGAAAATCCGCCGAACACCAACGCATGACATACGGGAACACTGGACAGCTGTTTCGACCTTATTAGGTCTCATCAGCAGTGTATACTGTAATCTCCACCCTTGGAGATCGAACCAGCGACCACGGATCTCCAGTGGTGGTGAAAACGGTATACACTGCTGATGAGACCTAATAAGGTCGAAACAGCTGTCCAGTTTTGCCGTATGTCATGCGTAGGTGTTCGGCGGATTTTCTAGTCATGGTAATTCTATTCACTATATTAATTCCTCTACTTAAAAAATAAAAATATTTACATCTACATCAAACTTACTTAAAATTCAGGGGCAACACAATTCATTGAAACAAGTTTTAGTGACACACAAATAAACCGGTAACATCTCGGGTTAAGTTCTGATCGAGATATAAGAATAATTAATATAGCATTCACGGGTTTACTACACCTTTTACATACCTAATATTTAGAGGAGGAGTTCACGTAATATAGTGAAAATTTACTAAGCTTTTTGCTTAGATGTGGCACAAGACCAGATGAAAGTGGCACCCAATGAGACTCGAACTCACTCGTGTAGGTTTGCTAGTCGAGCTTGCTAACCATTACACCACCAGAGGCGCCATTCACGTAATATAGTGACTAACCGAATTGACTGCGACATCGTAGCAAACGATTTCGAACTAATTAATACCCAATGGGAATTGATCCCTAGATTTAAAACATATCAGAGTGAATGGGCAAGAAAGCTTCAAAAGATATCAAGGAGCAAAGGTAAATGGTGACTTTCCTTGGTAAAAAGACATAAGTATCTCTTTAAATCCTGACCACAGACTGCTTGGTTCTGAATTTTTTTCCAGCACGTTTCTCGGAACTAAGGCCAAAGTGAATAGATGCATCCCCCAAAAAAAGCTTACATGACAACCACGAATTTGTGCTTGAAAAAAAAAGCGCCATTTTATCCTCTCACCAGCATCATACTAGATAACCAGAGTTTACTTAACCGTCACAATCTCGCCCGCTGTTCCGCCAGTGGGCCCTGTCCAGCAAAGGAAGACTTGAAGTCGTAAGGCCTCCAGCTTCGGTTGGGCTACCTTCGGGTGGGCGATGATGACCAGCATAGTTCAGCAGAGTTCGAGTCTCGGCTCAGGCCCGAACTCTCCCTCTCTCAACCCCCACTATAATCGACTTTCGGGTGATTGACCTTGTGTCAAATCCTGTCCGGTGGGAGGCAGCGACAAATATAGCCCTCAGATCAGACGCCAACAGTCCCGTATCGTAATAAAGAATCTTGTCACTTAGCACCATGACGTCCTCATGTCCACTTCAAATGGCTGGATCCGATGAACTTATCGTCTCGTGTTACATAGTATAATTCGGAAATAAAATTTTATAAACATTTACATCAACACAGAACTTTTAATTAAGCAAACTAGACATAGCTAGATTGTTGTTTTTTCATACTAAAAAGAGATAGTGATGTGGTTATCTCTTTAGTTTACCAGGAAAGACGGAAGAGTTGATGGGGTTCAATCATGAAATACGAATATATTGTTTGCTTGTTCGTTGCTCGATTGAAAAGCATTTGTTCAGTACTAAAAAAAAAAAAAACGATACTATGTGCGTTGAATCGTAGGGTTAAAGTCAACACTGAGTCTAGATGTAAGTCAATATTTATTCATGTCTTAAGGGGTAATCAAACTGCCAGATCCTTTATTATAAAATCAAATAGAATGAAAGTATCAAGTAAAATCTTCAATTTTGACTGAAAAAGAAATTGGGACTAAAAAGTAATTAAAGAAAACCAATTTAATTTCTTTTACAATAACGATTGTAAGAAAACGTCCATTAAAACATCAGCTGATCTTGCAAATCGTTCATAAATATTTTCTATGATTTCTTTGGAAAGTTACTCAGATGCGATTTCTAGAAATTATAGCTAATTGGCAATTACAATTGAAACTACCAATAATCTTTCTTTCTTTCTTTCTTTCTTTCTCATTTTATTATAAATGATTAAGGGAGGTAATCCTTTAACTAATTATGGGATTGTTCGGCGGGCATACAGCAAGATTCATTTTGAATGAAAATGATAAACGATTTCAAAAGAAAAAAGAACCAATTCATTTATATTCATGAATTCATTAAAAAAAAAAAAAACAGCTTCAATGTATTTGATTAGATTATTTGTCAACAGCTATCTTTTAATCAACACATTTTCGCATACATACCTTTTGCGTTTGTCTTTAAGCGAAAGCGAAAAAGCTAAACATTGTAGATTTAATGAGTTGAGTTCATGCCTCATAAATAGTTCTGCTGTTATAGCATTGTAAGCTAACAAAATATTAGTGATCCTATATTTTGCTTACATTAAAAAAAGAAACTTTTATCCGAGTAATGACTTTTGGGGGAATCTATACTACCAATATGAGTATTTGTGAAACAGGATTATGGGTAAAAAAAAGCTCCAGAGCAAGGATATCATTGGTAAAGAACTTTCACATACACTACGCCCTATCGATGGGATCTTGAATATACTGACTGTATCCTCAGCAGAAGGGTAAGACTCACTCCAATAATGTACCTGAGTATAATAAACTGAGTCTGATAGTGAGGCTCAGTTCTGGAGATCTGTTGTGTATTGAGTACCCCATTCATTGTCCTTACTCACAAGTTCACTCTGACCTAGAATGGTAGTGTCTGTTTGAGTTCTGTCTTTGGGTTAAATAAGGGTAAAGTTGTCTCCCTTTATTCGAGGGCCACCAGAAGGCTCCCTTTTCAATAGCTATGTATTACACCGAGGTGTAGAGAAGGGCGCTACTCCTATCCCTGGATTGCTCCACTTTACCTTTGATACGTACCTTATTTTGCTGAGTGTTAAACAAGGAGGTATCAAGTTCCATTTTTAAAGTCTTTGGTATGACGCGACCTGGGATTGGACCCAGGTCTGCCGGACCATTGGCGAACACTCTACCCACTAGACCAATTAGTCAATTTATGTTTAAAAATCATTTTACTGGATAGGAATATTAGATATTACGTAGCACAAAAACTCTTGAGAAACGAGTTAAAATGTAAATACACGTATAAATTTACTGAATTTCTTAAGCTCTAGACATAAAATAACTCTGTACAAGTTGACATGCCATTAAAATCAATCGATCCACAACCAACCAACCAACATAGAATAATGTTAACCAATAAGTTCAAAGGAGATCATCAGATGGCAAAATATGCAAATGAACGATCAAAAATGGAGACTTTGATATAAATTAGAAAACTTTTGGAATTATAAATAGTGACGATAAAGCACATTGCACGAATATTAGAAATAAAATGTGTGGACCTAATATAAACAACACTGAGTGGTGACATTTTTGATGAAAAAAGTCTTGGTCAAAAGTACGTTTTCAGTCACCAAAACGCAATTAGAATCCATTAGTGCAATTTTAAAAAAATTCTTTTATTTTGAACACAAAGATACAAACGAAAGAACCAATAAAATGTCCACTTTCGGTTAGGGGTATAAAGAGAAAACACGATTCGCCAAAGAGCATTTGGCTACTCTCAAAGGATAACTTTATATTGATGACATGTTGCACACTGCCTAGATACGGATAAAAAAAAAAAATACCGGCTGGTAGCAATCAAACTGGAATTCTAGATCAACTGACCTCAGAATCCTCACAAAATACCATATGATAGTCCAGAATGTTTCCTGCCAGTTAAGGCTCAACTTGCTTCGGTAACCAATAATTTTCGAGTGGCAGAATCGGACAAAAGCTGCCAAGAAGATTAGCCTGGTCAAAAGGATCTGATTGTACCAAACTTTTCGAATTCCTATCCTCAAACGACAGTTGAAGCAAAAGAAGTAAGACTTGCACATTTATAGAAATAACTTACTAATAAATAAAACTTACTAATGAAGTATTCAAATATAGCTTTAGTTTGTATTCGACCGATTCATTCTCCAACCTTCCCCAACAATTATATTTTCTACCCTTTCTTAGGTGAATATACTACGTGTTCAATAGTCTTAAAGGGTCTAATTCTTTAGTGTATCACTTCCAGTTCCAAACAGTCTTTAGAGTATATATAAATATATATGGTGTGTCCATGTATGGGCCTCTATTGGAGAACGTCGCTTATAAGTTTTTCCCTTTTCTACAAGTGTTCCGCATGTCTTGCTCGTCTTACTAGGATTGTTTGTGAGATGGGAGGTAAGTGACTGTATAACTGCTGCTTTGTGGGCTGCTGCTTCCAGAGTTTGTTCAAAACAGCACATAGCATTCTTGTGTTGTTTTCCTCTTGGTTTTTCCACATGCATTTCATTTTAGTCCAGGTAATAAAAACATACAGATTTAATTAACTACACGACCACAGCTTGAAAGAGATCCATTCTATTTTGTCAAGTAAAGCAAAGTTGGTGACCGTTGTCGAAGGCGATCCAAGGGCTCCCTTTTCAATAACTACAACACCGAGGTATAGGGGAGAGCGCTACTCCTTTTCCTGGATTGCCCCACTTTACCCTTGATCTGTATCTTATAATACTGAGTGTTTTTTTAGTCTTTGATATGACACGACCTGAGATTGAACCCCGGTTTCCCAGACCTCTAAGAGATCAGATTTCCATATGATCGACAACCTATCAATAGCCATTCATGCCTCTTGTACGCGTATGCCGAAATCGTTTTCAGTAGATGTGATATTGCTACCGAGGCTAACCTGCTAAGACTTATATACATCAGTTCTGTGCGAAATCTTGATGCAGTCTAGAGGACCCTCTCGGAGAAGTGGACGATGTGAACGTTTTGCGAAAGAGAGTCAAGGGATTACTTGATGATATATATATATATATATATATATATATATATATATATTTAGTTAGAAATTATATAATTATATATATATATATATATACGAGTTGCACTCCAAAAAAACAAGAATTTAGATGTAGCATATGAATAAGACCTAATTGAAAATTTCACCACAGGACAAGATTCAACGTTTATATGTCACCCATCGTAGTCCTATAATGACCGATTTGTTTTCCATATTCATTCTGGTGTTGGTAAATTTTCGTGATCTACCTGGAGATTTTATTATGGGAAAACATTGCTGGATCTGCTGAAAAGTTTTGAGAAGCTTATAAGGAATAATCTTCAGGTTAGACACAAGTCTTTGAGAGCTATTCATATTTAGATAATGTAACTTGAAGACCAACCACAACCAGGCCGAACTTTAACGAGCCGAAATGACCTAGTCCAATCACGATCGAGTTCACGATGTACTGACTGAAGACTGTGATTTAACAAATGATGAAATGTATAAAGTGATTGGTTTGCGTTTGAGTGAATACAAACCAATGTTAATAGATTCGAAAATGAAACATGTTTCCACAGGATATTTGCCTTCTTTTCTCTGTGAGATAAAAAAAATCCATTCTTTTAAGCGTCTACGACAGTTTAAAGTAACTTGTTTAAAATGACCTATAGTTGCTTTCAAAAGCTGCTACCAATCTCGCCTGATATTTTAGAACATCGGCATATGGGGTATTTTTTTTATAACTAATTGAATTTAATGGTTTACTTTCATAATCTAAAAGTCTCAAACTGTCAGTTATTGCAGGTGCGCAGGGACGTATCGGTTATCAAGTCTGAAATCCATATGAATCTCTTTTTATGTCTCATTAACATTAAATGATTTGTGAAAGGCATGAATCCACTTCTACTTACTCCCTATTCAATCACAAGAAAGACAGAATAATGTATGTGTCAACATTAAAAGTTCTCTTAAATTTCTTTTAGGCAGTTTATTTTTTATTGCTTATATATATATATGTGTGTGTGTGTGTGTGTGTGTGTGTGTGTGTGTGTGTGTGTGTGTGTGTGAAAACGATCCAATTTCTTTGCTTGTCGTTGTTGCTGGGATACAAACACGTAAAGCAACGTTTGTTCTCCCAATACTATTAAAATGCTTTGAAGAAAAACAATTTTTCATCCGACTGAGCCAGTGAATATACGATTTATTATTTTGTTCCTAGTGAGTTTTTCACACCAGCGTTAACAGGTGCTCTTTCATTGGAGTCTAAGTGACAGCAAGTCTCCTCAAGTTTCTCGGCCTTTTCCCAATATTCTGGTCGATCCCAACAATCTTGTGGTCTGAATGGTTTCGATTCGTCCTTCGATTTCAAACTCTTCCAGTCACCTTTGGAGACTGTTTCAAGTGTGCCAACTACAATTGGTATCACCGTTACCCTCATCTTCCACAGCTTTCTTAGTTCTCTAGCAAGGTCTATGTACTAGTCTCCTGTGAGATTTTACCAGTATGTCGCTTAACATATCCATACAGTTGTTGTTTTTTTCTCATTTCTGTTTTCTAATTTTGGTTGTTCTCTTTATCCTTATATTGTCAATCCTGTAACAGGTACTTGTAGTTGGTCCTTCTTTACTCATTTTAATGTTGTCCTCGTATTGATGCTTTCACGTAATCTTCAATGCTGGCAAGTACTCTTTCACCTTTTCTTGACATATGGTCTGTTTATGTTATCACTCGGATATAAGACCTTGTTCATCGTTATCAACATTCTTGACCTCGGATTTATTTGGCTGAGTTCCTGCCTTGTCCATTTTCAGAATGGTCTCTAGGATCTTACAAGGGAAACTATCCAGGTGTTTATCCTTTGATGAGATGTCTGCTGTAGAGCTTGGTTTTGAGAAGTTTTCTCGTTCGTCTGAAATACTCTTTTCTTATTTTTTTTTTTCTTTCATCACCACTTGTTTGATGTTGTCCGCTTCTAATATTCCCAAGTATCTGTAATTTTTCTTTTCTCCAAGCGGTCTAATTCTTTCCTGATTTCGGAGTTCTATTCCTTCTGTTATTTAACTTTTTCTACATTTCATTATGAACTTTGCACATTTTTTTCCGAATTGTATTCCTCTATCTTGTAGCGCATGTCTCTGGAAGATGCATCCCTGGATTTTCATCTCAGTCAAAGTTTTTTTTCTGCTGTTAATTCCACTTTCTAGTTTTCATGGCTTCTGTGATGAATTTTATAGCTTGTACATTTCAGATAATCTATTATCCAAGTTTAAGGAACAGGATCATTGGCCTTTTTATTGTCAATCTATGCCTTGGCTACATTCTTCAGCTTTGCTCCCTTTAAGGATATACTTATCATTATATGAGAAGTGACCTTTCCTCCTGTTTCCCAGTGGCATCTTTCTGTTTTTCTGAAATCAGTCCACGGCATACAAGCAACTTAAAGATCTCCTCCTGAAGCTGTATGGTCAAGATTTTCCTCAACATAGATGAACACGTAATCAGTCTGTAGTTAATGGGGATGGTTACTTTTGGAGGGGGTCTTTCTGGATCGGGGTAGTTTTCTCCTTAGTCCTACATTCGGGTATACTTGCTTCTTGAACTTGAAGTTAAATAGCCGGTCTGCCATTATTGGACGTGAATTAAAAAAAACTGTACAGTGTTTAAATCTTCATTCGTTACTTAAGCTGCTATTTTGTGCGTGGATTGGCTTTTAATATTCCTTTGAGATTTTTTCACACCAGCGTAAGCTGATAGTTTTTCACTGCATTTTGAGTGACAGCAGGTCTTCTCAAGTCTACAAAACACTTCTCTGTGTTCTGGCCGATCTTAATAATGCTGTAGTTTGGATGGTCTCCTCTCGTCCTCTTATTTCAATGTCCTCTCGTCCCTTTAACAATCCTTTGGTGACTGTACCGAACGTACCAATTACAAATGGCATCACTGTTACTTTCATGTTCAATAGATTTTTCAGTTCTCTAGCAAGGTCTAGGTACTTATTTCTCTGAACGCTTTCTTTCAATTGTTATTATACTTACTCCGTTAGAGTTTTTCATAACAGCGTAAGCTGATGGTCTTTCACTGGAGTTTGAGTGGCAGCAAGTCTCCTCAAGTCTCCTGGACTTCTCAGTATTCTGGCCATTCTCAATAATGCTGTAGTTTGGATGGTTTCCACTCGTCCGCCAACTTCCAAGTCCTCCAGGCCCTTTAATAATCCTTCACTTACTGTGCCAAAAGCACCAATCACAATTGGTATAATTGTCACCTTCATGTTCCATAGCTTTTTCAATTCTCTAGCAAGGTCGAGGTACTCATCCCTCATTTCACATTCTTTCAATTTTATTCTGTGGTCAGCCGGGACAACAAAGTCGACAATTTTGAAAATTCTCTTTTTTGTTGATTATTATAAGGTCTGGTCTTCTGGCCAAGATTAGGTAATCCGTGTATATGTCAAAGTCTCAGAGGAGTTTATGAATGTAATTTTCTAGGACAGGTGCTGGGTTGTGAATATACTATTTGTATGGTCAAATTTAAATTTCTTGCACATTTTCCAGAAGATCACCTTGCCCACCCAGTCGTGTCTAGTCTTATACTCCTTCTGAGCTAATTTGCATTATTATTATTATTATTATTATTATTATTATTTACTCTTAGGTGATTGTCTTTCACTAGAGTCTGAGTGGCAGCAAGTCTTTTCAAGTCTCCAAGACTCTTCTCTGTATTCTGGCTGATCTCAATAATGTAGTAGTTTGGATGGTCTCCACTCGTCCTCTTTTTTCAAGTCCTTCAGTCCCTTTAATCATCCTTTTTTTACAATACCGGGCACTCCTATTACAATTGGTATCACCGTCACCTTTATATTCCATAGATTTTTCAGTTCTTTAACAAGGTCGAGGTACTTATCTCTCTTAACGCTTTCTGTTTAAACTTGTGGACAACAGGAACGGCAAAGTCCACTATTCGGCAGTTTCTCTTTTTGGTTGACTCTCACTCGGTCTAGTCGTTATTATAACTATTATTGAGTAAATGTTGAATAAGAAATGTCCATGGAAACTACCTTCATATATGCTAACCGTTATTTACTGCATAGCTTTCTTTGAACTGCCTACACTCTACTTTAGTAGCCATAGTAATGTGGCTGTGATGATATTCTAATTATACTCATGGTAAATAAAAATCATTTATACATAGAAAAAAAAGGAAAAAATTTATATGTAAAGAGTATTAATCAAATATGAATTTACTTGCAAATATTTTAAACATTATCTTTCATTTATGGAAAATTAATGATTTTATGTTAATCTTTTCATTGATATTTCTTGAAGAGATCGACAACCTTGTATCTCGCTATCTATAAAGTCACTTGCCCTAATAGATTCATTCACTTTTTACCAGTGATTGCCAATTTTTGTTTCATACAAACAGGATGTTTTTATGTAATGATTACTTAATGTAGTAAAAGCAAATACTATTTCAGTTTCAGTTTAAAAGTGGAGCAGTGATTGATTATCATGAGATAAGTAAGTAAGTTAGCGACTGTAGTCGAGGGCAACCCGAAGGCTCCCGTTTCAACAGCTACTACACTGATGAGTTGGGGAGGGCGCCACTTCTTTCCCTGGATTGCTCCACTTCACCCTTGATACGTACCTTATAATGCTGTGTTAAGCAAGGAGGTAACAAGTACCATATTTAAAGTCTTTGGTATGACTCGAACTGGGATGGAACTCCAGCCTCCTGGATCATTGGTGAACACTCTACCCACTACCGGCTTAGTGGCCTAGTGGGTAGTGTGTTCGCCAATGGTCCGGCAGACCTGGGTTCAATCCCAGGTCGCGTCATATCAAAGACTTTAAAAATGGTACTTGATACCTCCTTGCTTAACACTCAGCAATATAAGGTACGTATCGAGGGTAAAGTGGATCTATCCAGGGAAAGGAGTAGCATCCTCCCATTCACCTTGGTGTAGTACGTGGCTATTGAAAAGGGAGCCTTCTGGTCGCCCTCAACTACGGTCGGCAACTTACTTAAGCCGGCTCATCATGAGATAAGGAACGTATATTACCGGCTCATTGGCCTAGTCGGTAGAGTGTTCGCCAATGGTACGGGAGACCTGGGTTCAATCCCAAGTCGAGTCATACCAAAGACTTGAAAAATGATACTTGATGCCTCTTTACTTAACATTCAACATTATAAGGTATGTATCAAGGGTAAAGTAGAACAATCCAGAGAAAGGGGTAGTGTCCTCCCCTACACCTCTGTGTAGTACGTAGCTACAGAAAAAGGAGCCTTCGGGTCGCCCTCGACTACAGTCGCCAACTTTACATATATAACCCCTACAAAATATGGTTCTTATCGTCCAAAATTAAAATGCTTTTTTAAAGAACCATAATTGATATTTACAGTTATATATGATAAAATATTCCTCTTAAATTTCTTAACTACTTACATATCGATACTAAACTTAAATTCTGGAATGACAATCTTCTTTAGTCAGTGTTTTTTCCATGATAATAGTAATGAATTTATACGAGTGTATGCGTAGCTTTTCGATGGTTATATATATATATATATATATATATATATATATATATATATATATATATATATGAGTGTGTGTGTGTGTGTGCGTCAGAGAGAGCGAGAGAGAGAGAGAGAGAGAGAGAGAGAGAGATAGAGAGAGAGAGGGAGAGGTTTCACTACAACTAAAAGAACTTTGACAACAATTATCAAGGAAAATAATCACTTCCTATGTCTGTCTAAGTCATTGAAGTTTCATTAAATAATTTGTGGCAATAAAAGATAGTTCAGTTTTTTTATCCAAGGCAGTACATATATACATACATACGTGTATGTGTGAGCGTATGTGTGTGTGAGAGAGAGAGAGGTGGGGATAGAGGGAGAGAGAGTATTTTAGTTACTGGAATCATAATTCCTGTATCAAGTAGCACCTGGTTTCTTTCACATTTTACCATGGTTACAAGAAACTTTCACACTTAATGTCCAACTTGTTTATTTGCACTTGTCAATGGCCAAGTAGCATAAATATTTAGCAGATCAACACTCTTGATAAATGATCTAAAGAATAAAAAAAATCTATTTTACAAATGACGCAAAATGTCAGACTTCAGTTTAGGTTACAATTATGTATTGGCATTTACAAGAAACAACATAAAGCCAAATCTAAGCTAACATATACTAAAACAAAAATATGCTCGAGAGCCAATAATATATATATATATATCATCATCGTCGTCGAGTCGAACTGATAATATCCACTCCCATGACTGTCTTGCTATCCATCCCTATTAGCTATCTCTCCTGGTAGAACCACTAGATTGCACGTAGTGACTGCAGAGAGCTCATTTTTATAAGTCTCTGTTGGTCAGCCAATACTGGTCGATGTTAAGGAATTTATAGATAGCATCGCTTTTGCTTTTCAAGCATGCCTTGTTCGACTTTACTAGGATGGTTTGTAAGATGGGAAGAGAGTGGCCCTTTGGGGTGCTACTTCTAGGATTTGTTCAAAACAGCACGCAACATTCTTGACTAGTTCTCTAATGCAATGCTTAGAGAAAAAAATTGCTAGCTTTCTCATCAAGCCTTTTGGTGGTGTAATATTTGAGTAGTTTTGATCGGCCTCATCTTGGAAGACTTCCCATTTGATATTATCAGAAAGATCAGATTTACATATGATTAATAACCTGTCAATAGCAGCCCATGTCTTTCCTATATTGACATCACTTTCAATAGATGAGATAATTGCTGTGGAGGTATATGAACTAGTCAGCTAATTTCTTATATATATATATATATATATATATTTCTTTAAGAAAAAACAAAAACCCGTCACATTAGGATTATAAATTTATTTCCATCCTGTTATGGGTTTTGATATAAATCAAAAACACCAAAAAAAATAACAGGACTTCTTCAGATCTAATAGATAAAATAATTCAGAAATGTTCACTGTTGAATGTTTTTTTCTGTCCTGATGGAATTACATCCAAGTCCGGTTTAACTGGACCGAAATATACACACACACACACACACACACACATATATATATATATATATATATATGTGTGTGTATGTGTGTGTGTGTGTGTGTGTGTGTGTGTGTGTGTGTGTGTGTGCCATCGGACATTGACAGACCAGAGACGATTTAATGATTTATGTAAATATATATTTTGATCCATTTTTAAGTGTACGTAAAATATGTTGTTGGAATAAAAGAATCAGCTCATCTTCACACAAAACAATATTTGATTTGTTTTCTTTAATGGCATATCAGCCTCTATGAGTTATTTAATACCAAAGCCAACCTTGCAGAGGAACAGCAATGATATTATTTACATCGTAACGGGGAGGATACCTTTCTATGGCTACAAAATGCCGAACGCTGAATTCAAACCTGTTAAACTCCCTTTATTTAACTGACCTTGTGTCAGAACCTGTTTGTGTAGTTGGTTTTAGTGCATATATATATATATATATATATATATATATATATATATATATATATATATATATTGCACTTTGGTGCATGCTAATCAATTTTTCATAAAATGTTAATTTTCTTCTTAAAGCAAAGATACTTGGATTTTATTATTTTTAGTGGAACTTTATACAATCAAAACGAATATTATTAGGTTTTATTGATTACCAAAATTTACAGCATTGACTCTGTGTAATGGCATAAATATACATGTGGAGTACTTATTTTTTGGACTGCTTCATATTCATATTTTTGTTACAGAGTTTCGATGTTGTAAAATATGGCAATAAATAATACCTAATAATATCTGTTCTGATTGCAATTTATGATAAATTATAGAATTTAATGTTTTTATTTTAGAAGACAATTAGGGTTTCATGAAAAGTTGTTCAGGATATATTTCTTTATAAGCAATACATTTATTAATTAACAAGCGTGACATTGTGGCTTTCATTCTTTGTCTCTCATTTCTTTTAGGATAAGAGTGTAGTATAAGTGTTTTACTATAATTGAATTATTATATTCCTGAGCCATATTCTGATTTGTCTTTTATCCTGCATTATAGACATTCTAAAATGCAGCACTTCCACAACTGTAGAATATTTACTGCAGCTGATGCGTGTGCTGCACCAACACAAGCCGTTCAGAGTCAATGATGTTTACTCATTGCATAGCACTTATTACCAAAGCTGCCATTTCTCAGGTTTCAAGCCTCATTAGTTCCAGGTTCAGGTGTTGTCTTCTTCACACATGTCAGCACTTTGGTCTTGGCATCAGAAAAGAAAAGGTTGAAGACGTGGTGGTGGGTTACAGCCGAAGAGCCTCTCTTTGTATCCTTGGAGAGAAGAGGGTTATATCTGAAAGCAGAGAAAAAGAGAGAGTTCAGTTTGTGTCCTCTTCCTTCTTCTGCTTCTCCTTCTTCTGCTCCCTCCCTTGTTCACAATTCTGTTGATTTTATTGATACGGCAAGTATTTCTACACACATGAGTCATTCTCCGTCCAGTAAACCCAACTTCCACCCTCTCACACTTTTGTACATGCTTGTTTAAACTCAGATGCAAACATTTGTAATGCTGACCTGAATTCTTTATACTTTAAAGATCATTTCTGTAAGAGTCGCATTCTGGTTGGGATCTACCTCCCAGGCGAAATCCCTTCATTGCACTAAGAGAAGATTATAGACTTGGTTTACAGAATTTTGAACAAAGTCTACTCTCATATTCAGAAGAGTAAGTTCAGATGTATATATATTGATGAAGCAACAGGTGAAGGAACCTGACAAATTTTTAACGGCATATTACCAGAAAAAAACAAGGATAGATACCTCAAATAAAAAAGAACATGTTATATCAATCCACGTAGGAAAACAAGTAAATATTCCAGCTTTAATTAAACTTTTTTATCCCCCGCTAAAATGCTAAATTTATACCTTTATTCTTGTCCTTGCTCTCGTCCATGTTAATAAATACCTTTTTTTTATTTCATTCTATAGTATCAATTTACAGGGCGATTGCAATGCGAATTAATAATGATTTTAGTCTCATTAATATCAAAGTAAAAGTTTGATCGTCAAAGACTTTTTTTTAATAGACTAGGGGTATGTTCAAATTCTTTGGGGGGACGTTGTAAACATGGTATGATGTGGGTAGTTAGAACGCCATGCTGGGTGTTGTAACCATGTTGGCACGTGGGGTGTTTAAACGACTTGCAGAATAAACGAGACTTCAGTTGTCCTAATCAATTTCAATATATTATATTTCATTTTATTTGTATTTAATTTTATTTTATTTTTAAAATCTTTATCCCAACATAGTTAACCACTAGCAAATGACTTAAGGTTGCCCCCATTTTCATTCTGTGCATCTTGAGGACATCTCTGTCATTATAAACAAATGAAATCACAGTTATAATATATCTCTTTCACACAAATATATATATATATATATATATATATATATGTATTAGTTTTTATATATATTCAATAGCATGGATGCTTATCTGTGACCACTAGTTTTATGCAATTAAATATATATATATATAAACTAATATATATCTATTCATTATTATTATTATTATTATATAATAGCTCAATCACAGATATTGAGCACTCTCTAAATTATCCCACATTTGCTCTGCCACAAACCCAGCAAGTGAGATAGTGACAACCATACACCGTTATAATATATATATATATATATATATATATATATATATATATATATATATGTACGTATGTATGTATTCACTTGAGTTCTATTCCTATATTACATTCATTAGGGCCTAAAATACACTGATTGCATCCTTCTTTGGTGAGGGGGGAGTAAGACCTCTCCACACACACCCAAAAAAGGGGTGTCTTGATTATAACATTAAACTGTATACAGTAATGAGACTCCTGTTCTCAATTTCAGTAGAAGTGGAGTACATTTTCATTACCTCTACTCCCTGGTTCACTCCAACTCGTTAGGCTCTGATCAATTGCTCAAACCAGATCTTAACAGAAATTACTTGTATTGGATAGAAATACTTGAAATTGAATTACTCTATGCCAACAAATGATTGTTGCTGAGTAGGAATAGTGACTTGAAACCAAACAACAGTTTGATTTAGAACGGTACCCGTGTTTATGGTCGTCGGAAATGGACACGGTGTCACGAGTTCAAAATCCTGGACGAGGCTGATTGCATTTCACATAGCACTAATACGCTTTGGAAATGTATGAATCAATAGATTCTCCCAACAGGTATGGGTAAATAGTAGGACAGACTGGGTTCTTTAGTCTTTGTTCGGCAACCAGTTTAGAAGGAAAACTCTGAATTCAAAAGTTAAACTCCGTTTAAAAATGGATCAAGTGTAACATCCTGCCCGTTTGGTTACGTTTGCCTATAAACCATTGTAGGTTAATTAATACCAAATCATATATATATATATATATATATATATATATATATATATATATATATATATATATATATATATTAAATAATAGCCCTTATGGTAAGAAAAACCCAGCAAGGGATTTGAAGATGAAATATACAATGAATCACTGTCAAGGGGAAAAATATATATTGGAAAAAAAAGGCCAACCTTGTCATACCAATTGAAAAAAAATCAAAAGATACGCAATTGGTTGGTCAAAAGAAAAACCACGGTTAGGGCTGCTAAGCTACAATGCAAAAAAGTGCTCAATACTAAGTAGAGCAAAATAGTAAAGATAATTACTTATTCAGTCAGGAACTAACTACTATAGTTTTGCCTAAGCGGCTCATCAGGGTACCTAATCGAAACTATAGTAGGTTAGTTCCTGACTCACTAAGTAATGATCGTTACTATATATACACATATATACGTATACATATTTACCAACCCCTCTGCTCGGGCAGGATATGACACAACCTGTTAAACTCCGCTTAAAAATTGACCTTGTGTCATATCCTGCCTGAGCGGAGGGGTTGGTAAATATGATAAGATAAAACATTCATTTGATCCTATTTACCAACCCCTTCGCTCGGGCAGTATATGACACAAGGTCAATTTTAAGCGGAGTTTAACAAGTTTGAATTCAGAGTTTTCCTTCTCCTAGACTAGTTGCCTCACCAAGGCTGAAGATCACGGTCTGTCCTACTATTTACCCATAGCTGGAGGGAAAATAATGGGATTGATACCTTTCCCAAGAGTATATATATCTAGTGAAGTCGTTACAAGCATTGCTACTTGCCACTAATTATTCTATTCAACATTACTCATTCATTTTCGCTCAGTGAAATGGTTCCAAGTATTGTTATATATCTCTAATATTTCAATTAAGCGTCATTGTTTGTTTACATACAGTTAAATGATAAAACAGTTCTATTTCTAGTAATTCAATTTAGCATGTCATTTTTGCACACAGTTTTTATTCCAAACAATTCTATTTGACCCATAAATAGGACTCTATCAGGTGCTACCACTCCGGTACAGAGTGAACCTAGGAGCAATGGCAATGAAGGGGCACTCCACAATCACCAAAACTCCAGTATTATAAGCCCCTCACCATTAGATTGTTTAGTGTCATATATAGGACACTCGTTGGTGGGGGGGTCTTACCACTCTGTAGGGATACAGTCGGTGTATTCTACAGCCCCAGCCAACTGGGCAGCATCCAACCCGTCCGGAGGTGGGGTTGGCAAATACATATGAATGTTTGATTTATGTGTGCAGACAAATGGTTCTAGACTAATAAAAAAAATTGAAATAAAAACAAAACACCATGGAACATTGAATATATATATATATATATATATGTGTGTGTGTGTGTGTGTGTGTGTGTGTGTGTGTGTGTGTGTGTGTGTGTGTGTGTGTTGTGTATATTAAAAACAAACTTTTCCAACAACAACAAAAATCAGATTTTTCTGTACGGCCACAACAAAAAAATCATGGAATTAGGGTTTGGTAGATATATTACTTGTGTTTCCTGGAGACAGCTTCCCACAAAGCAGCAGCTGTAGGGCCGCTTGCCACTCATCACGAAAACTATCAAAATAAGACGAATCAGACCTGTAGGACACTACTGGAGAAGTAGGGACGGGCTCATAAGTGATAAACTCCAGTGGACCCCTTCATATGGACGTGCAAAGGTAGGACGACCAGCTTGAACATACGTACAGTAGGTCTGTGCCGATACGGGAAATAGCCCTGAGGACCTGCCGGAAGCAATGCATGATAGGGAGGGGTGGCGAGAGAGGGTCAGGGATATCTGTGCTGATAGCGTGACATGATGATGATGATGATATATTACTACTATTGCTTTCTTTAGTCTACAATATAGGCTTTAGATTGCTTAAAGTACCTGCAATTATCAAGTAGCCACTCATCTCAGAACTGAATAGTATCTATCTATCTATCTATCTATCTATCTATCTATCTATCTTTTTATGGTTGTATCTATCTCTCTATTCATCTATCTAAATATGATCGTATCTATCTATCTATCTATCTATCTATTTATCGATCTATCAGTTGAAATATTGTCATATCTATCAATCAATATTTTTTTTACTTTGTTGTAAATAAATTAATAATAGATGAAGTACATTTTTGATTTAATAAATGTTTTCATAAAATAAACCTTAAACAATCAAGTCTAAATTATCTAAATTAATATCATCTTTTTATCCAAACCAAACAAAGAAATCTGTTTTATGATCAAGAAAAGATCATAATTTGGTTCAATTGACGTTTCCTTTGTTGAAGCCATGTTTCCTTTCAATTAGTTATATCCAACTGCTGTTTGAGGTCTGCAAAAACTGTCTTTTAATTGCAAACCGATTTGCATACCTAGGCTTCAAATGGCATTTGTTTTTGAATTCCATGATTTTCCTTCACATTGGATTATTACATAATATTTTCCTCTGTATGTGCTGGAAAAAACTGATACCATTAATTTGAATAATTTTGATTAATTAATAATAATAAATTAACGATGATAATAAATTAACAATAATGTCACTCAGACATCAATTACTAATGGTGTGAACTCACAAGAAATGAAATAATAATAATAATAATAATAATAATAATACACAGAGTTAGAATATACAGTCAAGACATAGGAATGGAATTTGGCATAGAAAAATGTGCCATGCTTGTAATAAAAAGTGGCAAACGACATAGGACTGACGGAATAGAACTACCAAATCAAGACAAGATTAGAACGCTCGGAGAAAACGACGCCTACAAACACTTGGGAATTTTGGAGGCTGACACCATCAAACAATTGCAAATGAAAGATAAAATCCGAAAAGAATATATCAGAACTAGGAAACTACTCGAGACGAAACTCTCTGGCAGAAACCTTGTCAAAGGAATAAATACTTGGGCTGTACCCCTCATTAGATATTCGGGACCCTTTCTCAAGTGAACCAAAGATGAACTTAAACAAATGGACCAACAAACTAGAAAACTAATGACCGTGCACAAGGCATTACATCCCAGAGACAACGTTGATAGTCAATATGTATCAAGAAAAGAGGGGAGAAAAGGACTTACCAGCATCGAAGACAGCGTTGACACATCCATACAACGACTCGAAGGCTACATAGAAAAACATGAAAGAGGACTGATTACAGCCATCAGAAACAATACTGACAATACAATAGATAACAGAATGACAATAACCAGGAAACAAAAATGGGAAGAAAAACAACTCTATGAGCGTTTTAAACGACTAATAAACAACGTCTCACACGACAAAACCTGGACCTGACTAAGAAAAGGAAACCTTAAGAGAGAAACAGAATCTCTCCTAATGGCAACGCAAAACAACGCTATAAAAACCAATCATATCAAGGCGAGAATAGATAAGACTCAATAAAATAGCAATTGTAGGCTATGCGGTGACAGAGATGAAACCATCAATCACATAATAAACGAATGCAGCAAATTAGCACACAAAGAGTACAAGACTAGACACAACTGGGTGGGCAAGGTGATCCACTGGGAGATGTGCAGGAAATTTAAATTTAATCATACCAACAAATGGTATATGCACAACCCAGCACCTGTCCTGGAAAATGACACGCATAAACTCCAATGGGACTTTGACATACACACGGATTACCTAATCTCGACCAGAAGACCATACCTTATAATAATCAACAAAAAAAGAGAATTTGCAAAATTGTCGACTTTGTTGTCCCAGCTGACCACAGAATAAAACTGAAAGAATGTGAAAAGAAGGATAAGTACCTCGACCTTACTAGAGAAAGAAACTGTGGAACATGAAAGTGTCGATTGTACCAATTGTGATTGGTGCTTTTGGCACAGTAACTAAAGGATTATTAAAGGGCCTGGAGGATTTAGAAGTTGGTGGACGAGTGGAGACCATCCAAACGACAGCATTATTGAAGATGGCCAGAATACTGAGAAGGGTTCTGAAAACTTGAGGAGACTTGCTGCCACTCAAACTCCAGTGAAGGACCATCAGCTAACGATGATGTGAAGAACTCTAAAAGAGTAAATAATAACAATAATAATAATAATAATAATAAGTGATAGTGACGAAACAACCAATCACATAATAAGCGAATGTAGCAAATTAGCACACAAAGAGTACAAGACTAGACACGACTGGGTAGGCAAGGTGATCCACTGGGAGATGTGCAAAAAATTTAAATTTGATCGTGCGAAAAAATGGTATATGCACAACTCAGCATCTGTCCTAGAAAATGACACTCATAAACTCCTATGGGACTTTAACATACAAACGGATTACCTAATCTCGGCCAGAAGACCAGACCATATAATAATCAACAACAAAAAAAGAGAATTTGGAAAATTGTCGACTTTATTGTCTCGGCTGACCACAGAATA
Organism: Sepioteuthis lessoniana; assembly: GCA_963585895.1. Lineage (NCBI taxonomy): Eukaryota > Metazoa > Mollusca > Cephalopoda > Myopsida > Loliginidae > Sepioteuthis > Sepioteuthis lessoniana. The sequence goes on from OY757905.1 coordinate 20,534,754, forward strand.
AAACTAAAAGAAAGTGAAAAGAAGAATAAGTACCACGACCTTGCTAGAGAATTGAAGAAGCTATGGAACATGGTGGTGGTGATTATACCAAGCGTGATTGGTGCTTTTGGTACAGTAGTTAAAGGGCCTGGAGTACTTGGAAGTTAGAGGACGAGTGGAGACCATCCAAACTACTGCATATTTGAGAATGGTCAGAATACTGGGAAGAGTCCTGGAGACTTGAGGAAACTTGCTGTCACTCAAGCTCCAGTGAAAGACCATCAGCTAAAACTGATGTGAAAAACTCTCAATGAGTAAATAACAATAACAACAAACAGTAATAAAATGAATTATCAAAAAACTTCTTAAAAACACTTAAAAGAAAAAAAATAAATAAATAAAACAAATGTTCAAGATTTTTTTTAGATGACAAATGAAAAGAAAAGAAAAGAAAAGCATTTAATTCTTTTTTAATCAACTGAAAAAAAGACTGAATATTATGGGTTGTTGTTGGAGGAGGGTCTTATGTGAATGACATTTATTACTATTAAGACTTTTAATAGAATCTCTGAAAACTAGAGTTTTTTTTTTCATTTTATTCTTTTTGCTTTCTTTACATTTTTGGGGGGGGGCTTTTTTTTTCATTTCATGTAGGCGATTTATCCTTGAAAATGTTGATTTCTGGAAAATAGGCTTAATGGATAATGATGATCTAAAAAAAAACGATCTTTATGCAACAATTAAAGTGAATTCTTTAACTCATATTGAATGTCACTAATGAAGAAAGAAAAAAAAAGCAATTTATTTTGGGGTCTAATAGTAATATTATTCGGAATTACTATTTACTGATTTAGCTCTTTTTAAAAGATTAGATCCTCACAAAAATGGAAATTAGAGTTAGAATTTTGATTTGGTTTTAATTTTTCTGTCAAAGAGTTATTTATATATTCTATTTATGAACAGCGTGAATCATGATAAATTTAAAATCATCAACAGTTTAAGTATAAAATCATTGTTCTAAATATTCAGTGCCGATAGATTTAATCAAAAAGTATCACAAGGGAATTTTTAATCTTTCTAAATCTTGGAATTTAAAATTTAAATGAAGATGTCTGCATAACTTAACAACTGAAAATTCTAACGCAGTCAAAAGTCTCACTTGGACAGTAAAACTTTACAATTATATATTTTCTACTATTTTCATAAACTAGAAAACACATACGGCACAGAAATTTAGACGGTATGCAAAACAGATTCGCAAAGATTTCTCGACTATATGATGGGTACATTTGGACAGTAAAACTTTACAATTATAAGGTTTGTTTTCTTTTTTTTTAATGGCATATCAATCTTGGGGGTTATTTAATGCCAAAGCCGGCTTTCTAGAAGAACAGTAGTGATACTATTTAACCCATAGCTGGGAGGATAAGGGGGTTCATACCTTTCCCAAGGGTATTTGTCCGAAAGTGAACATAATAGAGCGAGTGGATTTTGAACTCGCTTACTACGATTCCGAAGTCCATCGCTTTAAACATTACACCACGAGGAGACCCTATTCACAATTATAAGTTTTCTACTATTTTGATAAACTATAAACACATACGGCACTGAAATTTAGTCAGTATACAAAACGGATTCCCATGACTATATGATGGGTACACTTGCTCAAAATACTAAATGTCAAGTGGTAGCAGCATATTCCATATAAGTTCATCCAGGAGAAATCTAAACTCCCTAGCACGTACGATGTACTCACTCGATGCAAATTAAAATGGGCTGACCACTTGAACAGACTTGAGGACAACTGTCTACCAAAACAGATCCCGTATTCTCAACTTAGAGAATGGTCCTGTTAAATAGTTAAACCAAAACTCAGCCATAAGGATCCCATTAAAAAAACCTAGGGGTCATGAACATCCCTTTAGAGAGTTAGCAACAACTGTGCAAAAATCAAAAAGATTGGAGAAAATAATCAGCAGGACTTCATCATCAGACACTGTTGTATATTAACCCTTGACAGGGCCGGATGTTCCAGTATTGTAAACAAAAGGGATTGCTTGACACACCCGTTTAAACAATAAGGCTCCGATACGTCAGTGTACCGGAAATGCGTGGGCGTTATGAAATTATATATATTCCGGTACACACAGAGTAACAGCGAGTCTCAGTCTTGTGGTCAGAAGTGATACGGTCAGTCATGGAGAGTGTAGGGAGTGGCTGGGTGCCCCGTGGAGGCATTGACTAAGAAGAAGTTTTGGGTCAATATAGAAATGTCTAAGTGTCCAAGCCCTTCAAGACCTCCTCCGTTGTCTCCGTTTGTCTTTCATACCTGCCAGTTTCGACTCTTTTGAGAAATAAATTTGAGAGAGTTATATTTTTATAACCAATTGTTGTGGTTCATTCCTTCATCTCTTCATCATGCCGATATGGTATACAATGGACTGCTAATAGTAGTTGTAGCGTAACACAATTAAGGATGATAATTTATTATACTTGTTAATTATTTGATCTATATTGATAAATGTTAAGTTGTCTGGAAAACTTTTAATTAAAGTGTAGGTCGCATGGAAAAGGTAATATACCTGTACATGCGGCGAACAGTATATCAGCTCATGTCAGAATAGGGTTTTGTTTTTAAATCAGATGCCGGATGTTCAAAACAAACACATCTGAATTCAACGACAGCTTATCTTTATATCATTAGTGAATAGCATAATTAGCAGATATTATTTCAGTAAAAGTTTTTTGGTCAGTTTGAGTCAATTCATAGTTCAGAGCTCAAGAGCAGAGACGGTCGGTGAGAGCCCCCTGGAGCGCAAGGGGACGAGAGGGGCAAATGAATTGAAGTCGGGTATTTGTGTTTGTTCCTCTGCCGCCCATAGGTCTCTCTGCGTTTCTATCTCGATTCGCGTCTGACCATTATGCAATTTTTGCGGTCAGAAATAACCTTTTCGTATCGAAGGAATTTTTTTTTAATTTGCTTTATTATAAATCATTATATCCGATTTTATCAATTTAAATTGTGGTTTTATTAATTTCATTATTTTGAATTCTTTAAAATTTTAGAAGTATATATCTTATTACCTTTCCTATAACCGTAAAGATACTTCATCCAGACCCTTGTATTAATAATCTCGGTGGAAATAAGTTAGTAAAGTTGGCGACTGCAGTCGAAGGCGACCCGAAGGCGACCCAAAGGCTCCCTTTTCAATAGCTACTACACCTAGGTGTAGGGGAGGGTGCTACTCCTTCCCCAGAATTGCTTCACTTTATCCTTGATACATACCTTATAATGCTGAGTGTTAAACAAGGAGATATCAAGTACCATTTATTTAAGTCTTTGGTATGATGTGACCTGGAACTGAATCCTGGTCTTCCGGGACATTGGTGAACACTCTACCCACTAAGCCAATAAAGTATAATTGTAATCGTCGTAGAAAATGGGAACGGTGACCCGAGTTCAAATCCTGGACGACACTGTTTGTATTTCACATAGCACTAATACCCTTGAGAGAGATAGGAATTCAACTATTCTCCTTCTAGTTATAAGTAAATAGTAGGGCAGCTCTTAAACTTTAGTATGGCAACTTGACTAGAAGAAGGGAAACACCCTAATTCCAACCGGTAAAACTCCGCTTAAAAATAATCTTGAGTCTTGTCCTGCTCATGCAAAATGGGCAGCATATGTATATATACACACACACACACACATATATATATATATATATTTGTGTGTGTGTGTGTGTGTGTGTGTATGCATTGTGAGGGAGAGAGAGAGAGAGAGAGAGAGAGAGAGAGAGAGAGAAAGAAGGGAGGGGAAATTGACAGATATATTCACGATGGATGTTGGATTAGTTTATGATCCAATGCACAATAACATGATTTACATTGTTCCGATTAAGTCTCTGAAGCGCAGCACCGATAGTCTGAGTTTCGTGAATAATTTATTTTTCTACTCCCACAAACTGAATGTTAGATCTTGAAAAAAAGACCTATTCTCCCCGTCATTTATTCAATGTTTCTTTTTTTTTTTTTTTATACATTTCTTTTTATTTTAAGAAGAGGATTTATGTTGTGAATTGAATATATTCACAATATAATTCCTCAACTTAAAAAAGAAAAATGTACATCTATACCTTTGCCCTTGAGGTTATAATAATTACGCGCATGCGTATTTCCAATCCTCCTGGGAAGACGTGGCCCTGGAGATGACCGTGTCCTCAGTAAAGAGTACCAATGTAACTTGCAAGACACATTCAGGTTAATTGGCGGCGCAATTACCTTGACAAGTTGATTTGGCATCACTTGTGCGTGGTGTGGACTGGGGTTCAGTTGTAGATTTTCGGCTTTGTGGTCGCTGGTTCGATCTCCTGTGGAGGAGATCACGGTATACACTGTTGATGAGACCTAATAAAGTCGAAACAGCTGTCCGGTGATTCTGTATGTCACGTGCAAGTGTTCTCCGGATTTTCTGGGGTTTTTTTTATTCATTTTTTAGCAGGAGCGGTAATCTTTCTTTTGTGACAACACTATATCTAGGTCGGTCGCATAACATGGAAAGCTCTTAACACAAGTTGATGACTGAACAAACAGTGACATTCTCCCATTTTTACAATCATGTCTCAAGTTCCAAGTTCCTGAAACAGAAAGCCCCTGAAATAAAAACTCTAATTTTTCCTGTCATAATTGAAATAATTGAAATATATATAAATTTTGTTTCCACTGCGTGACTTAGCATAAAGCGCATAAGATATTCGCTATTTTAGATTTAAATTTAATTCCTGAAGATTATTAAAAGTATGAAAAATGAAACGTGAAGATACTATTTACCAACCCCTCCGCTCAGGCAGGATATGACGCAAGGTCAATTTTTAAGCGGAGTTTAACAGGTTTGAATTCAGAGTTTTCCTTCTCCTAGACTAGTTGCCTAACCAAGGCTGAAGAAACAGTCTGTCCTACTATTTACCCATAGCTGGAGGGAGAATAATTGGATTCATACCTTTCCCAAGGGTATTAGTGCTATGTGAAATGCAATCAGTATCGTCCTGGATTTGAACTCGTATCGCCGTGTTCATTTCCTACGGCGATAACGACTACACCACGGGCACCTCCATGAGACGTGAAGATAAATTCTGTAAAGAACTTTGTATTGGGAGAAAAACTTCGGAACAAAATTCAACAGAAAATAAATGATAAAATTGATGAATGCCTTGTTTTTGATACTAAAAACTGGTATTTTCTGGTTCATCACTTGGCGCCAGAAGCACACCTCAATAAAGAATACTAATAGGATCAAGCATTTTTTTTTTTACGGCCGAGTATGAATCTCGGTTCGTGCCTGACTCCCCGCAATGAAATGATCTTGTGTCAAATATGACCATGTTGAAGGTTGGATTAATGTCAAACCCAGAGAGTTGCTGATTAAGACCAGTTTAAAATGGACATATACACATTAAGAGATCTCTTGAATGTGTCCCTTAAAGATTTAGTGGGATCTGTAACTTTCAATAGAAACCCAGCATATTAAAGTTGGTTCGTCCTTTGTTGTTATAAGATAAAGCATTCCCCGTAGTGTAATGGTTATCGTCGTAGGAAATGGACACGGCGACACAAGTTCAAATCCTCGACGAGACTGATTGCATTTCACATTGCACTAATACTCTTGGGAAAGGTATGAATCCAATTATTCTCCCTCCAGCTATGGGTAAATAGTTGGGCAGACTAGGTTCTTCAGCCTTGGTGAGGCAACTAGTCTAGGAGAAGGAAAACTCTGAATTCAAACTTGTTAAACTCCGCTTAAAAAATTGACCTTGTGTCATATCCAGCCCGAGCGGAGGGGTTGGTAAATAGGGTCAAATGAATGTGTTATCTTATCATATTTACTAACCCCTCCGCTCAGGCAGGATATGACACAAGGTCAATTTTTAAGTGTAGTTTAACAGGTTTGAATTTAGAGTTTTCCTTAGAATAGTTGCCTCACCAAGGCTGAAGAACCCAGTCTGCCCTACTATTTACCCATAGTTTGAGGGAGAATAATTGGATTCATACCTTTCCCAAGGGTATCAGTGCTATGTGAAATGCAATCAGCCTCGTCCAGGTTTGAACTCGTGTCGCCGTATCTATTTCCTACGACGATAACCATTACACCACGGGCACCTCCATCATTCATTTGATGTTGTATATGCAAATTTTCGATAGCACTGTAGATCCTCTGATAATTTTGTCTCTGTAATAATTCTATTTACAATTTTTATTTTTACTTACCAATTCTTAATAAATTTTCCAACAGTTGGCGGAAGCTAAATTAGAAATATTCCAGTATAATAATAAAAGTAAAAAGTAAAGTTGGCAATCTTAGTCGCGGGTGACATGAAGGTTCCCTTTTCAATAGCTACTACACCAAGGTATAGGGGAAGGCGCTACTCTATTCCCAGAGAGTATAATAATAAACGACTCTATTATAAAACAAGATTAATTTTAATCTTAAAAATAAACGACTCTATTAAAAAACAAGATTGATTTTAGTTTAGAAAAATAAACAACAAAATAACCAGATAGATACAAAACATTAAATTTACTCAATATGGCTATATATATATATATATATATATATATATATATATATATATAAGATGAATTCTATTTTATACCATCTCAGACGCCTTGGGTTTTAGAATACACCAAATGAATCTCTGCAAACGGGTAAGACCGCAACCCATCAGGTGTCCTATTTATGATGCTAAACCATCTGATGGTGAATCACCAGTCCTGAACTTTAGGGTATTTGAGGTATCTCTCCCTTACCATTACTCCCAGGTCCACTCGGATCCAGAATGGCAGTACCTTTTAGGGTCCTATCATTGGTCCAAATAGCCAACTGTTTAATCATTTACTATTGTGGAAACCATTTAACTGTGTGCAAATAAAACTAGATAGTGTTACAAAGCAAAATATGAAACCATATGACTATAAAACCTGCCTAATGTAATATTTTTACCTATAAACTATTTGTTTATGACTCATATTTATACTTCAATATTTTGATATAATGGACAAGGATTATTTTATCAGATAAGGAATTAAGTGACATAGAAAATTTCCAAATGTTTATTTTGTCGTAGTTCAAGTATTTTTAATCCTGATTGGTCATTATTAGCGAGATAAACAACCCGAATTAATTTCAAATTCCAGAAGACTTTGGTTTTTTTTTCCCATGAACATTGTTATAATTTTAAGAATTTGTTAGTTTTTAAAATTTGCATATCATTTTCTTTTATATTTTTTACTTTTATTATTATAAATCAAAAGATGTGATAAGCAGAAGGAACAGATACTACAGTCATATCCACAGTCATATCCTTGTCCAGTCAGTTGGAGCTGCAGAATACACTCTCTTCATCTCTGGAGAGAGGTAAGACTCCACCAATGAATATCCTGGATATGATACTAAACAATCTGATGGCGAGGCTTCAGTAATGTTCGAGCTTTGGGGAATGCAGAATACTCCTTCATTGCCATCGCTTCCTGGTCTAATTTGGCTCAGAGTGGTACCACCTAATAGAATCCTATCTATGGGTTAAATAGAGCTAAGCTGTACTTATACTAAACTGAATTGCTTGAAATAAACTGTTTTTAAATCTGTGTAAAAAAAAACTTAGAACTGTTTTGACATTTAAACTGCTAAATTATACTAAACTGAATTGACTAAGAGAAGAAGCAAAAGGTACCCCGCAAAAACAATCACGGACGCCGACTACGCTGATGACTTGGCGTTACTAGCGAATACGCCTAATCAAGCAGAGACACTACTACATAGTCTGGAACGAGCTGCAGCTGGCATTGGCCTACATGTCAATGCAAACAAAACCGAATATATGTGTTACAACCAAACAGGCAACATTGCCACACTAGACGGAGCCTCTCTGAAACTAGTCGACAAATTCACCTACCTAGGAAGCAGCGTCTCATCAACCGAGAAGGACATCGACACATGACTGACGAAGGCATGGACAGCTATCGATAGGCTCTCGATCATATGGAAGTCGGACCTAACAGATAAAATGAAACGCAGTTTCTTCCAGGCAGCGGTTGTGTCGATACTGCTATATGGATGCACTACATGGACGCTTACGAAGCGGCTGGAGAGGAGGCTGGACGGAAATTACACAAGAATGTTGAGAGCAGTATTAAACAAGTCCTGGCGGCAACACCCCACGAGACTCCAACTATACGGACACTTGCCCCCCATCACAAAAACTATACAAGTTCGACGAACCAGACACGCAGGACACTGCTGGAGAAGCAAGGACGAGCTCATAAGCGATGTACTCCTGTGGACCCCCACTCATGGATGTGCAAGAGTGGGACGACCAGCACGAACTTACATACAGCAGCTATGTGAGGACACGGGTTGTAATCCTGAAGACCTGCCGGAGGCGATGAATGATAGGGAGAAATGGCGAGAGACGGTCAGGGATATCCGCGCAGGCGGCGCGACATGATGATGATGATGAATTATTTGAAATAGAACTGCTTTTACATTTAAACTGTGCATAAATAAATGACTGATGTTTATTTGAACTGTTAATGATACATAGCAATACTTGGAACAATTTAACTTAGTTGACTAAACTGAATTACTTGAAATAGAACTGTTTTTGACATTTAAAATGTGTACTTATGGTAAACTGAATTGTTTGAAATAGAACTGTTTATTTGTATAAAAATGGATTTGGCATTAAATAACCAACTATGGTTGATATGCCATAAAGCCAAACAGTCATATCCTCAGGCCAACGAGTTATGCCTCAATTTTAGGGGAGTGACAACTAGAGTCATATGCCTGGAGGTGACAGTTTTTGACACAATGAAGTGAATATATACAACACTCTTAGCCTATAAATAATCCTGTCATTTTGATGAAAACTATACAAATATATATATATATATATATATATATATATAAGTAAAAATGCTTTGTGCCTGTGACTTGCCCATCACTCAGTCAAACCTCTCAACATCCATAGATCCCTCATCCTAGGATACCACTTTCACTCTGCCATAAATTAAACAGTTGTCATGGCAACTAACTGCATGTGCTGAGCATGGGGAAAGAAAATACTGTCTACTAGATGTTCACCAACATACTGCTGTGGGCACAAACATGACATCATTTATATTTTATGCAACAGACAGACAGAGATCAGAAAAATCACTTTGATGAATCTCATGGAATCCAAAGATTTTTCTATGTGAACAATTTTTGGAATGCTTTTACCATTTTCATGAAATAACTAACATGCCAATCATTCCTTCAGACGACAAATATCATTACCACTTTCTTGAAAGGCAACTTGTCTAAATAATACTTCAAAGCTAAAAAAAATGCATTGTTCACTTTTACAAGATAAATAACAATATAAAAAAAAAAGTTATTTCTTAAACACCAAAAATTGAGTAAAAATGACTATTATTTCAATTTTATATCTTTCTAAATGGAAACTTAATGGTCACCTGTATATAAATAATAATATAAAAATATATATATATATTATATATATATATATATATATATATATATATATATATATATATGTCTTTATGAATTGACATACATGTTTAAACACATACACACACACACACATACACACATATATATATATATATATATATATATATGTATGTCTTTATGAATTGAGATGCATGTTTAAACTCACATACACACACTACACACACACACACACACACACACACACACATATATAATATATATATATATATATATATATATATATGTGTGTGTGTGTGTGTCTAGATATTTTATACTTATACAGCAAGTCGTTATCTAAACATGTTCAGTTAAAGAGCCCAGATATAAGAAAGGTCCGAATTAACAATACAAAAATCATATATAAAAATAACAATAAAAACTATTTACAAAACCTTGAAGCAATAACAATATAAAAATTTTTAAAAAAATCTACTCTAAATAAATAAAACATTCAACACAGACATTAATATATTAAAAATATTCAATAACTAACCCTAACAGAATGAACCAACCCCATCTATTAAAAAAAACACACCAAATTAATATAAATAAAACTGACTGCAACAAAAAAAAAACAACACAACCCCTGAGGATGACCAGCATAATGGTCAAAAGTGTTTGGGCAAGTATGAGGTTCTTTCTTTACCATCTTGACCCAGACATAAGAAAAATAACAAGAAGATTCAAACGTCTCCACTTTAAGATTTTGCAAAGGAAACAATCACTGGTCTTTAACAAAACATGTTTGGATATATATATATATATATATATATATATATGTAAGTATATATATATATTTATGCTAATGATATAGTTATATTGCATGATATATATATATGAATAAAGAGTGATAGAGCAAAAGTAGATATAAGCTTTAATAGCATCGATACACAGTCACCAAATCTTGGTGATTGTCACTTTCTTGCCTATGCAATCACATGACCATCAAGATATATATGGCCTTGCGCTGCATCCAAACCAAAAATTTTGTAAATTAAGATATATATGTATGAGACTGTGTGTGTATGTTTTTGTGTGTGTGTGTGTGAGAGAGAGTGATAGAGAGAGTTATATCTTAGCAGCATTCTTCATTGTGATTGAGTTTTGTTTAAAAACTGCAGGGAGGTGGTGATTTAATATTTTTTTTACTTGTTTTCTTCTATTCACTCACAAAACTATGAAGGTTCAAACTTGTGTAGAATTCATCTAATTTTTTTCTCAAACGCTTTCAACAATTATTGATCAATATTAAGTGAAGAATTAGAATCTTATATTTTTTAATTCTCAACCACCGTATAACGTATATTCACTTTTTTAAAAATATTTCCAGTACTTGCAGAATTGTTATATATATCCAGGCAGAAATTTTTTTTTTTATTGTTCCAGAAGTTATTTTGTTTCTCACTGGAAATGTCCTCTTCACAATCTTATTCATATTATCTCATCTGCAGTTCTTTTTGTTTGGCTTTTGAAATGTCTGTATTTTTTATTTCTATGGTTCAATATCCTTGTATGAATTAACCCAACTCATCCACTATGATGTAGTACAAGGACATTTTTTCTGCAGAGTGGGTAGAGTGTTTGCCAATGGTACGGGATACCTGGGTTCACTCCTAGGTCACGTCATACCAAAGACTTAAAAAACGGTACTTGATATGTCCTTGCTTAACACTCAGCACTATTAGGTACATATCAAGAGTAAAGTGGAGCCATCCAGGGTGGGGAGTAGTGCCCTCCCCTACACCTCTGTGTAGTAGCTATTGAAAAGGGAGCCTTCGAGTCACCATCGACTATGGTCGCCAACTTTACTTTTACTGTTGATTTGCACTTAGAATGTTAATTCTCCTAGACCAGTGGCCATAGCAATGCTGAAGGGCTCAGTCAGCCAAATTATTTACACATAGCTAGAAGAAACATAGATGGTTTCATGCCTTTTCAAAGGGCATTAGTTCAAAGTGAATTGCAAACATCTTTGTCCTGGGTTTGAACTTAGATCATTGGGTCCTTGTTGACCACACACACACACACACACATATATATATATATATATATATACACAAGTGTATGTGCATATGGGAGGAAGTGCTGAACTTCAGCCAAGAAGTAAGTCCAAACTTCAGTCACACAATTGCTTTCACTTCTGTACTAATAAGTCGGCGACCGTTGTTGAAGGCAACCTGAAGGCCTCTTTTCAATAACTACTACACCAAGGTGCAAGAGGTGGGGCACTACTCCTTTCCCTGGATTGCTCCACTTTACCCTTGATCCATACCTTATAATGCTGAGTGTTAAGCAAGGAGGGATCAAGTACTATTCTTTGGGTCTTTGATATCATTGAACCCCAGTCCCTTGGGAAATGCATCGAGTCATTTATTCTCCCAGCAATAGGCTAAGTAATACCCCTTTTGTGCTTAAACAAAGATTCACAAAACAATTACTAACTCGATTACTAACTGTGGATTAAAAAATACTACTGCGGTGCTACAATAAGGGTGCACTAATTAGTTATTACTAACTTAATAATTATCAATTAATTATTAGTAATAATAATGAAGCCCCTAACCATGAATTAAATAATACCATTGTTGTGCTTCAACTAGGAGGTCTTAGGCTTTAAATAATCAACATTGTCAATATGCCATGAAACAAAGAAACCAAACTTGAAGACTAATTTGCTAAGGACTCATCCTTGCGGAAAAGCCCTGATGAATCTATATAGCCATTAGGAAGAATTTGATTTTCTTTCTAAAGAGAGCAAAGTGGTTTAACTTAGAGATATTTGGCTGCTTATTAGATTTAAGGCAATATTGTAAAAAAAAATTTAATATATTTTTTAAATGTTCTTACTGAGCTAAATTTATATATATAAATAAGCAAGTAGGCTGACTGTAGTAGAGGGTGACCCAAAGGCACTTTTTTCAATAGCTACTACACCAAGGTGTAGTGGAGAGCACTACTCTTTTCCCTGGATTGCTCCACTTACTCTTGATCCATGCCTTATAATGCCAAGTGTTAAGCAAGGAGGCATCAAGGACCATTTTTTGAGTTATTGGTATGACTCAACCGAGGATTGACACCGGTTTCTCGGCCCACTGGAGAACACTCTAACCATCATGTCAATATATGTATGATTAGAATTTTGCATCTCATTAAAAAATCAGTTGTGTCTGCTAATTAGCCTAAATTCTTAATATATATATATATATATATATGTGTGTGTGTGTGTGTGTGTGTGTTTGTGTGTGTGTGTGTGTGTTTGTGTGTGTTATTTTCTTATGTATTGATGCATATTAGATTATGAAAGGATAAAATTAGTCATTGACTTAAAACATAAAACTGACGAGCAGTAAAACCTAGGAAAAGTGCTCGATATCAGAATGATAGAGCAAATATAATGTTCATCATTAAAATGTTAAGAATCAAAATTTTTTCAATTAGTTAAAAAGTTTCCTGCTGATTTTTAATCATCAGTCAAGACATAAAAAATTTTTTTATAATTCACTTGATAATCTCAACTCAGCAGGAAATTTTAAGTAGAATCCCATTAAAACTTTATGAAGAGTCCTATTAAAATCTAATTAAAAATTTTAAAAAAAATAAAGGCAACTGATGTCCAGTAATAAAAAAATAAACTTTTAAGGAAAATTTTTTTGTTATTCTGAATGTACTTGTTAATATAGTGATTTGAAGAAAGGCTTGGAACGAGCAGCAGCAAGCATAGGCCTCCATGTTAATGCACACAAAACGGAATATATGTGCTATAACCAAACGGGGGACATCTCCACTCTAGAAGGAACCCCTCTTAAACTAGTAGACAAATTCACGTACCTAGGAAGCAGCGTCGAATCAACCGAAAAGGACATCGAAACGAGGTTAACGAAAGCATGGACAGCTATCAATAGGCTATCGACTATATGGAAATCAGACCTAACCGATAAAATGAAACGCAGTTTCTTCCAGGCAGCGGTCACATCGATACTGCTATATGGATGCACTACATGGACGCTAACAAAACGCCTGGAGAAGAAACTAGATGGCAATTACACAAGAATGCTGCGTGCAATCCTAAACATGTCCTGGCAGCAACACCCCACAAGACACCAACTGTACGGCCACCTGCCCCCTATCACGAAAACTATTCAAGTTAGGCGAACCAGACATGCAGGACATTGCTGGAGAAGCAGAGATGAGCTCATAAGAGATGTACTCTTATGGATCCCCACACACGGCCGCGCAAAAGCAGGACGACCAGCACGAACGTACATTCAGCAGCTATGTGAGGATACAGGTTGTTGTCCTGAAGACCTACCTAGCGCGATGAACGATAGGGAGGAGTGGCGAGAGAGGGTCAGGGATATCCGTGCTGCCAACACGATATGATGATGATGATGATATATATATATACTGAGTCAAGAAAAGCACACACACACATATATATATATATATAGATAGATAGATTGATAGAGAGAGAATTCAAATCTGTCAAACTCCGCTTAAAAATTGACCTTGTGTCATATCCTGCCCAAGCGGAGGGGTGGGTAAATATGAGAATTATACTGCTTTTGGTTTTAATAATCAATGGGTAGGGACTCTAAAGTCTTACCCTGGGTAAAAAAAAACAAACTATCTTACAATAGACATATATATGTATATACATATATAAGATAGAATAGTGACTAAGATATATAAATGTATGTTCTATCAATGATATTAAGCACACTTTATTTATGAATATCCTGGGAAAGGAATAGCGACCTCCCTTATACCTCAGTGTAGTAGCTATTGAAAAGGGAGCCTTCTAGTCACCCTCGACAATGGTTGCCAACTTTACATTTATGAATATAGCAAGGTACATAATTATTGCATGTGTGTGTGTGTGTGTGTGTGTGAGCATATATACAGAGGTGATAGAGAGAGAGGGATTAGGTGAGAGAGAGATTGATTGATATCAATAGAGTAATTAATTAAAATCTTTGAATTTTCAAGTGCTTGAGTGATCTTAAATCAAGAAAGACATACTTATACATGCAGACTTTCTTATGCATATCTACACACATGGCTACAAGCTGGGAACATATATACGTTCTTATCTATTATTCTTGAGTTTGAAAATTTTAAACAAAATAGCATAATCAATGAACTTAAGGCAAATGAATTTAAATGAACGATCTAATTAAACAAAATTATTGATTCAAACAAAGCTGATGACTTATATAATGTAAATATGTATCTACACATTAATATTTGTGTTATATATATATATATATATATATATATATATCAGCCTTTGATATACCTACTTGTAACATCTACCAATATGATGAGAAGAAATATATGAAAATCTGATTTATTAAAGATCAGTGCAGGGTTAAAATTATCAAACAGGTTTTAAAGCAACTTTGCCAAGTCAGATTGAGAGCAGTTTTTTTTCATTCTTTTCAAAACAAATTCTTTTACTTAACTTACTGTTAATGGGAGCAGCTTGTTTATAATGATTTTTGGTGTATATATATATATATACCAAAAATCAAATTTATATATATATATATATATATATATATAAATTTTTGGTCCAGAAAAATTCAAACGAGATAAAAGATAGGGGAATCATATTAATTAATAAATTGAAATACTAAAAGAAAAATTAGAAGGACCCTTTCATCCAGCGTGTTTTCAACAAAACACACCGGGATTGTTTAAAAGGTAAGAGTATTAAATCTCAGTGGAGGTTGGTGCAATTTAAAAACAATAAACCCCAACTCTCATGATTCCCACACAATTCGGGGGTGTCCTAGTGGTGTAATGGTTAAAGCGATGGACTGCGGAATCATAGTGAGTTCATACTCCAGTTGTACTATTATGTCCACTTTCAAGTGAATACCCTTGGGAATGGTATGAACCCCCTTATCCTCCCAGCTATGGGTTAAATAGTATCACTACTGTTTTTCTAGGAGAATGGCTTTGACATTAAATAACCTACAATTGTTGATATGCCATTAAACACAGAAACCAAACCAAACCACCCAATTCACCAAGCAGACAAAGGATTTCAAATTGTCTTCTCTTCCTACACAAGGTATGGCAATATAGCAATAAGAGGTTGCTTAGACATAGCCCTGCACAAGACAGAGAAACAGTCATCAGCTCTGCGTATATAATGATCAGCCAAATGATCGCCAATGGCTGACCTTTGTAACTGGAAAGGCCTGGATGTAGCATTTTGAGGCCATCTTAATAATTCCTGTGAGATGTGCTGCTTAACTTAAACTTCCAGCCTTTGAATGTTCCTACCTAAATAATATAGTCAGCATTTCACTGACATTGAAATTTTTAGACCATCATACTTAGTTGTAGTAAAGATAAGATATCCTTTGAAAAAGACTGAACTGCAGGTCTAGTGGTGAAGATGGTTCTAATCTTAACACCTTAACCTTAGATATATATATATATATATATATATATATATATATAAAGTCTTCAGAATGAATGAAATGCACTCAGAACCACCATTCCCATGTGATTATGTAACATTAAGAAATGATTACTGTAAGTATATAATAACATCAATGGCCGAAAGTTTATGCATTTTTAAAAATCACAAACTGCACTAAAAATAAAGGTGAACGCACAATGTAATCTCTGCTTTTAATTGATCTGGCATATATATATATATATATATATAATTCTTTTAAAGAGCCTGTCCATTGGCAAAAGTTGCTTTGTAGTGCCAGGAGTGGTAGTACCGTCTTGAGCTACCAAAACTGTGTTATCACTCCTGGTTGGTGGCTGATGAGGGCAGGGTATTGCACGTGTTTTCACACATTGTATGAGGAAAAAAATGATATATATATACATATATATATATATATATATATATATATATAGATATATATGGTCTATCATTGATATTTAGCAGTTTTTATATTAATAAGAAAACTATATATATATATATATATGGCATTTAGATAATAAGTTTTCAATGGGATATTTTGCATATATATCCATTCTGATCAATCCTTTTCTAAGTCCACTTGAAAATTCAGACCTTCCTTAAGGTCTGTACAATATAAGGAATACAACTGATTAGAAAGGGTTCTTTAGCCTTGGTAAGGCAGCCAGTTTAGAAGGATAAAAAACTCTGATTTCAAAATTGGATGAATACTGTTCATGAGAATCCATGGCACATAGGTGCACCATTCTTCTATCATTAATTGATCCCAATAACATAATTGTTTTCTCATGAACAAACCATCAGTCTAGTTATTTACTTAGCTTAGCTTATTTTAATAATTGTCATCCATATTGGTAGATGAACATTATTGTTACATGATACAAGGAGCCAAGTTCAAATCCTAGACAAGGATGTTTGCATTTCTCTTCTTACCACAGCCCTTTAGAAAGTCATGCATCCATCCCTTCTCTTAAAATAGTTTGACAGACTTTGTTCCATCTCTTGGTAGGGCAATCACTCTTGAAAAAGGAAAACTCGGAATTCTGAATTTCAGGAAAATCTGTGGCATCCTTTTCCAGTTATCAAATGATTCAAAATGTGTGGCTTGTTCTACGCAAGCTTTCACTACTAAAAATAGATAATCTCTGCTGATAATCAATTGGTTTACATCTTCAACTAAACTGTTAGGCTCTTTTAACTTATACATAATGTAATATGTATATATGTTTAAAAAATGTGTACATATCGACCAATTATAAGTGTATCTGTGTTTTCCACTGATGATCATGGGTTCCTTATGTGACCCATGGTACATTCTGTCTAATTTACAATTTCATTAACAACCCATCAATCTATATGAATAGTGATAAAAAAAAAGCATAAAAAAACTGAAAACAAAATTTTGTTTATGAATGGAAAATCCAAATGATGTACGCACAGTTATGATGTTCAAATATTTAATGAGAGTTTAAATTAGCAAGTGCCAATTTGAAAAATTATAGAGCCATTTTTGGTGAAACACTGAATTGTGTAATCGCAGTATCTTCCATACACAGAAGATTTTGCTTCATAAATGGATAATGAACTTTTGAGGCAAAATTTAAAGATGTAGAGTTCATTGCTAGAAAGAAAAGTGCGCAACCTCATCAAGGTACAGGTTTCATCTGTTTTGTTTTTTTGTTTAATGGCATGTCAACTTTTGTGGGTTATTTAATGTCTAAGTCATCCTGGTGGAAGAACAATAGCTTGACTATTTTATCCATAGCTGGTGGAGATAAGGGGGTTCATACATTTCCCATGAAGAAACATAATAACATGACTGCAATTTCATATCATTCAACTGGGTTTTATGGCATATCAACCATTGTAGGTTATTTAATGCCAAATCCTTTTTATACATATATATTAAATACAATTAAATACATATGATATGGTTTAATTGGGTTTTATGCCATATCAACCATTGTAGGTTATTTAATGCCAAATCCTTTTTATGCATATATATTAGATATATATGATTAGTAAACAAAGTTAAATGGTTCCAAGTATTGCTATATATCACTAACAATTCAATTGAACATCAGTTATTTGTTTACACACAGTTAAATGATCAAACAGTTCTATTTCAAACAATTCAATTTAGCATAATCAATTTGTTTGCACTCAGTTTAAATGTCAGACAGTTCTATTTGACCCATAAATACGACCCTATCAGGTGCAACCACTGCGAGCCAGAGTGGACCAAGGAGCAATGGTAATTAAGGAGTACTCCGCATTCCCCAAAGATTCACAGGATTGGGGCCTTACAGTCGGATATATTTGTTTCATATCTAGGACACTCATAGCAGTGGGATTCCCCCTCTGTGGAGATGCAGTTGACTGAATGGACTAAACCCACTCAGTAAGATGTCACAGTTCACTATGATAGCCATTATACAACATGGGGACTTCCCTCATAATGCAAGTTTTAATTGTGCTTTAACTAATGGAAAATCATTAGAATAAGTACATTGAATATCAAAAAGAATATTTCAAAGAAAGTTAAAATTTCATTTGTTATTCATTTCGGTCTTTGTAAATACAGATTAAGCCTTGCAACTCTTTCAACATACCTTACATGCATGTA
Organism: Sepioteuthis lessoniana; assembly: GCA_963585895.1. Lineage (NCBI taxonomy): Eukaryota > Metazoa > Mollusca > Cephalopoda > Myopsida > Loliginidae > Sepioteuthis > Sepioteuthis lessoniana. The sequence continues at coordinate 20,553,360 of OY757905.1, forward strand.
AGTGTGTGAGTGTCTATCAGTGTTTTCATATATAGATATTTCAGGAACCCATTGCATCTATTAAGGTGATCTTTGTTTAAATCTGATGAGAGAATTATGATAGATGTAAATAAAATTGAAGTAATTGCTTAAAGTTCATGTTTTAATTAGAATCAGTATATAACCTCTTGAATTCATAATTGCGCCCATCAGATTAATTGCAAGTTTATATGATTAAGATGTGATTCAATTATATATGTATTTGGGGGGCAATATTCATATATATATATATATATGTGTGTGTGTGTGTGTGTGTGTGTGTGTGTGCGTGCATATATATACATACTTATATATATATATATATATATATATATATATATATATTATATATATATATATATATAATCATGTATCATTAAGTATGACAGGAAATAATTTTTTACTCAGGTTTTTATAATTTTTTTTCTTTCAGCAAGTAAGATAATGTAAAAATAGATGAAGGCTGTATAAAAACTGTCTGAAGCTTTACTTAGTTCAAATACATTTGATTGTTGTTAGTTATTATCAAGAACATTAGTGGTTTAGCATTGTGTTTGAAACCACATAAATTACAGTGTTATCAAGTATTGAGACTTTGATTTTTAAAAATGCAAAAGTTTGTAATTTGAATGTCGATGTGTGTGTTATAGCCTATAAGATAAACAATGACGTCTAAATGTCTTGACATCAGTCTAGATGAGTCAGTGACAATTCTCGATATTTTTTGATCAGCAGTCTTGAAACTTTCTAATCAACAGATTTTGGCAAAACACAGGACTGTTCAAATGCATCAGCTACCATACTCAAAAGATTTATCTTTGTCCATTTTTTCTTATTTCCTCAACTTAAGGGGAAGAGATTTGAGGACATGGAGGACATTAAAAGAAATAAGACAGTGCAGTTTAATACCATATAAAAAAGGGGGATTTTTGTGGTATTTCAAACCAATCAAGAACGTCTTGGAATGTGTATTGAATACTATGGGAATTATTTTGAAGAAAATTAACGTTTCATTCATTGTTCATTTCTCTCTTGGTAAATACAGCTTCAGTGTTGATACTTTATAAAAAATAGACCTTGTTTATAAAACTGATAATTAATTTTCTTCAAAACCAAAATTACAGGGATTTTAAAATTTCTTTGTTGAAGATTTTACCAAGTCTGGCATAATGTTATAGTTTGTATATTCTAAGATCCACCAACAGGTGTCCTCGTGGTGTAATGGTTAAAGCGATGAACTGCGGAATCGTAGTACGCGAGTTTGTACTCCAGTCGCGCTATTACGTTCACTTTCGGGCAAATACCCTTGGGAAAGGTATGAACCACCTTATTCTCCCTCCAGCTATGGGTAAATAGTAGGACGGACTAGGTTCTTCAGCCTTGGTGAGGCAACTAGTCTAGGAGAAGGAAAACTCTGAATTGAAACCTGTTAAACTCCGCTTAAAAATTGACCTTGTGTCATATCCTGCCCGAGCGGAGGGGTTGGTAAATAGTACCAACAGGGCTAGATATTTATTTTAAACCAAGGAAAATTTTCTTAATATTTCACAGTTTCTTAGGGACTTGCATTATGAATATCTCTTAATTGTAAAAAATTTAACCTTCTGGCTTGCAGGATGGGATGAAATACAATTATGAGTAACTCAAAGACTTTTTTATTTCTGTAAAACATGAAAATACATGCAGATGAACAAAACTCAACCAAACCAGGAAAAAGTTTTATCAAGCAAACAGCATGAAGGAACTATTTTAAAAAATTGCTCTCAAAAACATAATCAACTTCTTAAAAACAATTGGCCTCCTATTAAAGATATAGACTATCTTACCAATACCTTCGACCATCAAGTTTATACAAACAAAAAGCTTTGACCTATTTTAAAACACTAATTCCGGACTATTTATTTACAATTAATATTCATTTATATTTATACACACATACATATCAGAATTTGATACTGAATGACCCTTGAGAGGTTAATTTGCCATAAAACCCAACCATCACCAACATGAAAATATGTGTTTACAAATCATATATATAATATATGTGTAAAAAGGCTCTGGCATTAAATAACCTATAGAGGTTGATATACCATTAAATCCAACCAACCAACCAGCAAATGCAATATTTTAAATCAAAATTTAAGATGGTAAATTCTTTTCTTTTCACAATTATTAAAAAAACCCATAAATGATCAAATGTTAAAATCCCCCATTCTTTTTTTTTTATATTTGTTATTATACGCATCTAACATCAGTCAAGACACTTGTTTGTCCTACATCTAGATTGTGAACATGCATAATTTGTTCAAGTTTGATTGGCCAGAATTGTTTGTGGTGCCTAAGCTCCTGTTCTCAAATTTTGACATGTATGGTTCAGGATGAAGAATACATAATGCTATATAATGGAGACAAGCAACTATACCAACAAAGGCCGCTTTAAGTATCTTTGAGAATTCCTGATCTACAGAGAGTACAAGCAGAAAACAAAGAAATAAAGATGTCCATCAACCAAAAAAAAAAATTACCAAAACACCTTCTCTATCTTGAAAGAATTGGAGTTGCTTGTCATACAGAATTTATCATTTTCCTACATTGATGGAAGGATGAGTATATCAGTCAAACATGATTTATATTCGGTCACTCGGGCTCCTTCAATGATGTGTCCATGGTTCATTCTTTGCTATTCTAAACCTCATTCTATTCATGTTTCTTTTTGGGTTCCCGGGAATGTTTAGCTGAAGGAAAGATATTTTGTCAAATCCATACTCTTTAATGACCAATATTAGCATTAGTATATTCATGATATACCAACACTGAACAAAGTAGAATTAAAGACAAGATAAACCCATTTACACAAATAACCTTATTTGCAGGAATTAGAAAATACTCACTGTATCCTCTGCTGAGAGGGAAGAACCACCCAAAAAGATGTCTTCTGAGTATTACACAAAACTAGTGGTAAAGTTTCAATTATGAAGCTCTGAGGAATGTGGAGTACTTTTTCATTCCAATTACTCCCAGTTCCACTCTGACCCTAAGTGGTAGTAATTGTTATGGTTCCGTCTATGGGTCAAATAAATCGGTTTGAAAATTATTCGTATTTGATTGGAGGAGAAAGTCCTTATAGCAAAATGGTTAGAGTGTTGTACTACAGCCTTGAAATAAGTGAATTCAAACTCCCATTGGGCTTTTAAATTCACTTCTGGACTAATACCCATAGGAAAAGTATGAACCCCCTCCAGCTATGGGATAAATAGTATCACTACTGTTCTTCTACAATGATAGTTTTGGCATCCGATAACCTATGAAGGTTGATATGCCATTAAACAAAGAAATCAAACTAAATAAAAACTTATCACTTAAAAACATATCTTTATAATTAAATCCATTCTTTTTTATTGATGAAATCTGAAATTCTTCATGAAATTTCATATGGTTCAATGTTATTGATTTTCTATCGATATTGATATCAGCTCATGTGTTTTGCGGCCAAGATCTACAAAATTCAAGAAGATATTAATAATATTATTAATAGTAAATCTTGCAGTAATTCTAAATGATGAAATTATCAGATAGCTAATTATTTATTATTATATTTTTTCTAATGTTGATGAAGGGCAAGAGAATACTTCCACACAGTTCAAATGAGAATTTTGTTGCTGATTTCTGCTTTAAGGGATTTGGGAAATATCAATAACCCTTATTGACTAATTGAACGGTTTCTTTTTTTTATTTCTTGGTCTATTTTTAATAGGAAAGCTTTCCATGGGAGTTTGCTTCTTCTGCCAAAAGTAAGTGTACACATTTGAATAGAATCCATGATTAGGTTTTGAAAAGTATATCTCATGGCGAGGAACTATTCCAAGACCTTAAGGAAATCTGGCAGAAAAAAATGGAAGTTTCCGTTAGGTCTTTGATTAGATTTTACCAATGCGAAATTGAATAAGAATATCCTAAAAGAGATGAAACATAAAAAAGGAGCAAAGACCTGTTAATTCTTTTTTTGTTTTTTTTAAGTCTTCTGCATATTGATACAATTTTTATTCTGATAGAAATAAATATACATTAGTCTATTTTGAATTTCTATCACCTTTATAATATATTACAAAAACTATGAACTGATTTATTTAAAGAAAAAAATCTTTAAATAAGCCTAATGCTATGATCAATATTATTTGAACAATTAAACTTCTTGTTGATGTTAACACATCATTTTAGTAAATCGATTCTTCGGCACTTTCAAGTTTATAAATGAAGAAAAAAACTATCTTCCTTGAGAAAACTTTTAAAAAATATTTTTTGCACTTTATTAGAGGGTCTCAGAATGTCAACTGAATTTCTTGAAGCATCTGATGGTGTGGCTCCAGTTCTGGAGATGTTGGGAGTGTATAGAACCACTTCATTACCATTACTCTCAGATCCCCTCTGATCCAGAGTGATCATGCCTGTTAGTGTCCCATATATCAACACACCATTAAAATTCAATCACTCATTAGATTTTTTAGAAATATATTATTTCTCTTTCTCAATAGCCTCTTGAATCTGAGTTATGGCATAGATAACTGTTTATTTTCCTGAGAGAGTAATCTGCTTAGAATCAGATAATAAAAACATGTCAAAGCTGGTTGCCTTCCTTTCCTTTTAACTTTGGTGTAACCCTGAAATTGCTTAACCTTATCCCTTCAGTATTTAGTCTTGTGCCAGACTTAGCTAAACTTAGGAGACATCAATAACCTCCCATTTCAAGAGGCATTTCATGTAAATAAATACATAGATTAACATTCCAGGTGGAATTTGTTTGACCTAAGCTACTTACACCATTCCTGGAAGCTACAGTCTCTCTTTTTCTCTCTCTCTCTCTCTCTCTCTCTATATATATATATATATATATATATATATACATATTTATACCTAGAGACAGTGAAATAGAGAGAGAGAGAGGGGAGGAAAGATGCTTGTAGGGAGGTGTGAATAAGTACATTGTGTAGTAAATTTCAAGTGAGTGAAATGCTAAATTGATTTCATGGAAACATGAAGAACAAAACTTTCAGCTTGAAAGATTTAAATATACATATGTGAAATGCTGCTTTAAAGTGTGAAAGGCTAGAAGAGGTCGATCATCAGCTGAGTTACACCGCATACCTCTCCAAATATTTTACACATTGCCCAAAAGGGCCTAATTTTCTATTATGCCTTATATTTCCCAAACATATGAGTATCAACTACTTTATATATATATATATATATATATATATATATATATATATATACGATAACAAGTTCCTCATGTTTACAGTTGTAAATCTAAAAGAGTACTCTATGTCTTGAAATTGAAACAGACTTTGTAAAAAACCTGAGATATTAAAAAAAATCTGCACTATTTCAACATCATGACTCATAGTTTCACAAGCCCTGAAGATATTTCTGTCTGGTGATTGTGACTGGTTACACATAAAACTTTTGGCAAATGTATTGAAATATCTTGGACATTGTTTTCAAATGCTTGGTTTTTTTACACACACACACACACACACACACACACACACACACACACACACACACACACACACACATATGTATATATATACATACAAAAACAATTTAAAACAATGTAAGGTATTTCAAAAACTCATGATTCTATTATTGTATAGCTATGATACATCTATACGTATACATATACATGCGGAAACATAATCAACAATAATGACGAACAAACACACTTTAGAAAAATAGACCTCTCACACTTTATTCGAAAGGGTTGCAAAAGGGTTGTGTGAGAGAGGTGAGTTGAAGACTGAACAGACAGCAACATATTGACCTCAAGTTCCTCTGTCTTTAGCAGCACTTCTTTCTCATTCTGCTGGGCTGCTCAACTGGGGGTCCTGAGGGCCCAAGCCCTCTGCTGGGAGCCTCGAACTGCAACTCGAACTTCAACTGCAACAGACTCCAACTAACCCAACTCTCCGTGGCACCAGGTTATATCATTGTTTGATACCCACCTGCTTCTTGTGGGCACCACATCTGCACCAAATTCAACCCGTCCACATGTCAAGGTGATGTCTTCGACCAGATGCACCTGTTTCTCGATTGACAGCAGGGTCGTAGGTCAATATGTTACACTATGACTGGCATGTGATATTGATCAAAATTTTTGTGTACTGAGCACTGCAAAGGTGTTGATATTTGGAGGCACTTCATTAAGTTTTACTCATATATATATTAATGAATATATAATGTGTGTGTGTTTGTGTGCGTGTGTTGGGTGTTGGGGGGTGTGGAGGTATGGATGTGGGGGTGGATGTGTGTGTGTTGGGTGGGTGTGTTGTGTGGGTGTGTGTGAGGTGTGTGTGTGTGTGTGTTGGGTATGTGTGTGCGTGTGTGTGTATGTGTGTGCGTGTGTGTGTGTGTGCGTGCGTGCGTGTGTTGGGTATGTGTGTGATTTCTTGTGTCTTTTGGTAAAAGAGACATTTTCTTTATTTATTCTCCTGATTAAAAAAAATGCAAAATCAATATTTCTTTTATTAAGAAAAAATAATATGAAAATGAATTGAATAATCCAAAGGAAAACTGTTCCTTCCAGAGTAATTTGAAATGTTCCCCAAAACCTATGCTACTTCTATTCAATTTTCAGATTTATCGCACAAAAGAGAGAAACAGAATACATAGTTTTTATATATTTAGGCAGCAAATTTTCTCTTACACGTTTCATTATTTAATCAATGTTTTTATTAAGTCTTTTTTTTTCTACAAAGGAGTAAGATTCTGCAACAACTGAATAAGACAGTTTTAAAAATGTCAAAAGCATTTTTTACTAGTTGTTAGAATACTTTCAACCATCAACTATCATTATCAATAACATGAAATTTTTTATAGTTCTTCGTTTGAAATTAAAAAAATGTCATCTTATCAATGAACATAATGAATTTTTAAATGACAATTTTAATATATACATTAACATACATCAAAATCATGATTGCCCAGTTGGCTGGGGCTGTAGAATACACCAACTGCCTCTCTGCAGGGGTGGGGTTAAATTCTCCCAACGAGTGTCCTGGATATGACACTAAACAATTGGATAGTGAGTTTCCAATAATGCTGGAGCTTTGAGGAATGTGGAGTATCCCTTCATCGCCATCAATCCCAGGTCCACTGTGGCCCGGAGCGGTAGCACCTGACAAAGTCCTATCTATGAACTAAACTGCGTACTTATGCTGAAAGAGAACTGTTTTTACATTTAACTGTGTGTAAATCAAAAACTATATTTATATTAAGCTGAATTGTTTGAAATAGAACTGTTAGACTAAAATGAATTGCTTGAAATAAAAATGTTTTTGACAATTAAAATGTATACTTATGCTAATATGAATTGTTTGAAATAGAACTGTTTACTCGCATAAAAATGGATTTGGCATTAAATTATCTTTTATGCCATAAACCCAAACAAACAAAGAAACAAAATTATCATTTAAAAATGCATCAGGTATCAATGGGTTAAACTGTGATGCGAAGTTAATGCTTGAAAAATGTTCTGATTTTACATTCACACACACACACGCTCACACACACGCTCACACACACACACACACACACGCTCACACACACACACACACACACACACACACACACACACATATATATATGCAGAGGAGTTTGTAGTGTAATGGTTACCTTCATAGGAAATGGACCAGATGACCCAAATTCAAAACCTGGATAAGGCAGTTTGCATTTCACAGAGGACAAATACTGTTCTCCCTCCAACTATCAGTAAATTATATAACAGACTGGGCTCTTTTACCTTGATATGGCAACCAGTCTTGGAGAAGGAAAACTCTGAAGTCAAACTTATTAAACTTTACTTAAACTAAGCTTGTTTTGCATCCTGCTTGTGCAGAGATGTTGGTAAAAATATATATATATATATATATATATATATATAAAGATGGTTGTGGTAGGTCCCAAGAAAGAATAAGGATATATTTTAGAATAAGAAGGTTCACAAAGAGATTTGTATTTTTTGAATTTATTTATTTTGTTCTTGCATATGTGTTATATATATGTATGTTTCCAGCTTGTTGCTTTCGTCAGAGAACATGTGTGGCACAAGGCCTTTTTAATGGGGTACTCTATGAGGCTTGAACTCACTCTTGTTTCCACTGGAAACAGGAGTGGAGCTGCACATGTTCTTTGATGAAAGCAACAAGCTGGAAACATACATATATATAACACGTATGTAAGAACAAAATAAATTAATTAAAAAAATACAGATCTCTTCATGGTCCTTCCTATTTTAATATATATATATATATATATATATATATATATATATATATGCACATTCATGCACACATATATTCATATAAATATATATATATGTATATACACCCACACCATTGGCATAATGATTTGAGTGCTTGCCAATGGTCCTGGTGACTGGTGTTCAATCCCAGGTTGAGTCATACCAAAGTTACCACCTTGCTTTTCACTCAGCATTATATGGTATGTATCAAGGGTAAAATGGAGTAATCCAGGGTATAGAGTATCATCCTCCTCTAAATCTCATGTAATAGCTACTGAAAAGGGAGCCTTTGGATCATCCTTGACTATGGTCGCCAACTTCACTTTTATTTTATATACATACACACACACACACACACACATATATATGTACATGTACATATATATCTGTGAGACATATATATATATATATATAAAAGTAGCTCTATATTTCTTTTACACACAGACACGCACACACATACACACATAGCCTAGCCCAATCATTTTTTAAAAGAATAACACAAGAAAAGTAACAATACTGTCTTAAAAGGACTTTGCTTATATCAACAATTGTTGCTCTGGCTGGGCACTTGTTTGTAAGGCATAAAGTCTCAGATTAATTTGAAGGCTGGCCAGTTATTTCATACCAGGTTACAATCCTTTTCAACCATTCCGTGGTCGCTAGAATTGCCAAGGTACAGAAAATAACATTAAGATAAAAGAGAGTTTCACAACCCAGGAATCTTGTTTGCCCAATTCTAAAAATAGACACAACTTAAACTCTGGCTTGGCAGAAATGGAGTTGATTTCTTTTGCATGAACAAATATATTGATTCAACCAGCATAAGATGCTATATACAAAGGGATACATTTTTTCCTCTTATAAGAGGATTATTCTGACACTGGTACTGTGAATAATCTTATATAAACCTCGTCTTTCAAGGGTCATAGATCTAAGATGAATCTATAAATCAGTGAAAATTCATTAGTTTTCATTTGTAGATTTTGATATATTCAAATGAAATTGTTTTGTTGAAAATACTTCTTATAATTTACATATCACAATTTAATCTTTTAACATTTTATAATCAACAGACAATACAGAATACTAGTTCCTTACCAATTTTTCACAACCATAAGCAATGAACTTCAAGGTTTTAACTATTTTGTAAATTGTCTTGTGCTGATCTTCCTATTGGGAAGGAATAGCAATTCATATCAGGAGAGAGAAAGATATTGCCTTTTGGAAAAGAGTAGGAAAAATGTATTTTAAAATAGCAAAATTTACAGAGGAATTTCCATTGTCCAGTTCAATTAATTTTCTCTTTAGAATACTTGATGACATAAAGTGAAACATTTTCTTCTCAACATCACTGTAAGCAATACCAAGATTCTCATAATTAAATTGACTTAAAATCAATATCATTTTGCAAAAAAGATATTTTTAAGAATCATAATCAGACAAATAGATATCCATATTAGGTTTTCTTTCAAGGGACTAATCATCTTGTTTTTCCAAGGTCATCAGCACAAAATAGCCACATTCAGGACTTGAACTCTCAGAACCAAATCCATTTTCCATGATAACAAGCACAAAACATTCTTATGTACTTATTTAATAATAAACATGAACATCAAGATTTAATTACATGTTCAAACTTTTAAAATGTTTTAAAAAATGGATTTCTTATGATGGCTATATTTCAAATGACTATTTCTTCCAAGCATCCAAAAACTTCCCCTAAGATTGCATATAAAGGATAATAATCTATAAATGTTAAACTATATAAGATTTGATTAACTAAATGCCTTCTTTTTTTATCTATTTTTCTCTCATTGTATAACTCAAAGACTAAAAGATCTACAGCCTCCAAATTTTCTATGGTTACTTACATCAGGAGCAGTATGAAGTAAGTAAAGTTGGCAATCATAGTCGAGGGTGACCCGAAAGCTACTACACCGAGGTGTAGGGGAAGGCACTACTCCTTTCCCTCAATTGCTCCACTTTACCCTTGATCCTTACCTTATAATGCTGAGTGCTAAGCAAGGTAGCATCAAGTACCATTTTTTTGAGTTTTTGGTATGACTCGACCTGGGATTGAACCCCAGTCTCCTAAACCTTTGGCAAACACTGTGCTCATTAGACAACTCTCCCAAATGCCCCAACCAAAGTGGGAGCCCTGAATGGGCGGGTTTCATATATTATATAGAAATACTTCTAAATAAAAATAAGGTAGTATTTTGGGGGACTCCGTATCATAGATTTGATGGAGAAACATAGAGATTTAGGGTGCTAATGTGACCCTAATATCAGCACTGACTAATGGTAGCACATGAGGGTCAGTTTTGCATATTTTTGAAAATTTCCAAAATTTAAAAATTAGAATTTCAAATTACATTTTAAGCATTGAACTAAATCAGACCTTTTAATCAATTGGGTTAACTGAGGGGAGTCCCTATCAAATAATAACTTAACACTTTTGGACAAATACCCTTAGAAAAGGTGTGAATCTCCCTATGCTCTCAGCTCTAGCATAAATAGTCCTTTTGAAAGGATGCTTTTGGTATTAAATAAATAAGTAAAAATGGCGACCGTAGTCAAGAGTGATCTGAAGGCTCTCTTTTGAATAGCTACGACACCAAGATGTAGGGGAGGGCGCTACTCCTTTCCTTGTATTGCTCCACTTTACCCTTGATATGTACCTTATAATGCTGAGTGCTAAGCAAAGAGGAATCAAGTACCATTTTTAAAGTCTTCGGTATGACCCAACCTGGGATTAAACCTCGGACTCCCAGACCATTGGCGAACACTCTATTCATTAGGTCAATGAGCCGGTTTTTGGTATTAAATGATTCCTGCTTATAAACAATGAAACCACAAACCTGGTTAACCAAACCAAATCTTTACTTTTAGCATAACAATATGAATAGATATCTTGCTAAAAGAATTCTTAGCCAGAAACCAAAGTTCAGAGGAAGAGTCCCCAAAATGACTAAAGAGCTGGACAGCAGCCAAGAAGTAAATGAGTTCAAACTCCAGCAACGGTAGAGAGTTCACTATTAGAATGATACCTTTGAGAAAGGTATGAAGCCTCTTTGTAACATATTGGCCCTTGACTGAGCTGTCAATTAAGAGATGCACCAGTGTAAATAACAGGTGCATCCGGTTGAAGATATCAGGGTATCACCTTGACTTGTGGACGTGATTGAATTTGGTGCAGACGCCCACAGGAAGCAGGTGGGTGTCAAACAATTATATAATCAGGTGCCACAGATGGCTTGAGTTAGCTGGAGTTCGAGACAGTGAGAACCAGCTCCAGGCAGAGGGCTTGGGGCCTCAGCACCCCAGATGAGCAGCCCAGCAGAATGAGGAAGAAGTGCTGCTATAGTCAGAGGAACTTGGGGTCAATATGTGGCAGTCTGCTCCGTCTCCAACTCACCTCTCACACATAACCAACATCAAACCTTTCGCAACTCTTTTGCAACCCTTTTGCAACTCTTTTGAGAATAAAGTGTGAGAGGTATATTTTTTTAAAGAAATGTGTTCGCTCGTCACTATTGTTGATTATGCTTCCGCATGTGTATGCATACGTATAGTTGTATCATGGTTATACAACATCTTATCTGCTAAGCTATATTGACCAAGTGGGTAGAGTGTTTGCCTATGGTCTGGGAGGCCGGGGTTCAATCCCAGGTCACGTCATACCAAAGACTTTAAAAATGGTACTTGATACCTCCTTGCTTAGCACTCAGCAATATAAGGTATGTATCAAGGGTAAAGTGGAGCAATCCAGGGAAAGGAGTAGCGCCCTCCCCTACATCTTGGTGTAGTAGCTATAGAAAAGGGAGCATTCTGGTCACCCTCATCTATGGTCACCAACTTTACTTATAGCTTTGGAATCAAATAACTCACAAAGGTTGATATACCTTTAAACAAAGTAACTAAACCAAAGTAAGTAAGACCATTTTTTCAAGATTTTTTACTGATCACTTTATTTCCATTCACCAGAAAATAAAAACTTTTGGGTGTTATATATACATTTCTACTACAGTCAAAACTCACTGAGGAATCATAAATCAGCAACATTTATTAACTTACAAAAATTTCACTGTTACCAGATTTAGGATACCAACTTATTACCCAAGGAAAAAGTCATGATATATTTTAATTTTTAGAATGCCCTGTGTTGCCATAATGATAAACTTTCTCATTAGTCTCAAGAAAAAATAGGTTGAAGGGTCAGTACATATATATATATATATATATATAATGCACTATTACATTCACTTTTGAACTAATACCCTTAGGAAATGTGTGAATCTCCCTATGCTATATATATATATATATATATATACATATGTGTGTGTGTGTCTATGTGTATGTGTAGGTGTGTGTCATCATCATCAGAGTGTGCTGATAGCACAGAGTTCCTTCACTTTCTCTTGCCATCTGGTCCTATCATCCATCACTTCCACAAGACTGCATCCCATGTGCACACAAAGTTAATGTATAAAAGGCCTTACTGGTTGTTAACCATGGTGGATCCATAAGTAGTAGTCCATAAAAGAATGTAATTTATGAGTACATTCTTACTTTTCCAGCAGCCCTCAGAATGTTTGTTTATTTTCCTTGGATTGTTTGTTAGATGGTTGGTAAATGATCGTACAGCTGCTGTTTTGTGGGGTCCTGCTTCCAGGATTTGTTCAAAACAGCACATAGCATACTTGTATAGTTCTTTTCTTGCTTTTTATCGATGCATTTTGTTAGCATCCATGTGATGTATTCATAATGTATTACCAACACAACCACCACTTGGAAGAAATCCTGTTTTATTTTATTGGAAAGATCAGATTTCTATATGATCGATAACCTGTCAATAGCATTCCACTCTTTCACTCTGCGTATATTGACATCACTATCAATTGATGAGATATTGCTGCTGAGATAAATGAACTTCTAATTACAGACGCTTGCCATTTAAAGTGTCGATGGCTCCTTCTTATTCAAAACATAAATGATAAAATAAAACGGAATATTTCTTTTGTATTATTTATTTTTAACAATATTTTTCAGGCATATATATATAAATATATATATAAATTATCCAGTCAGTGTCCAAGAAGGGACTGACCAGTAGATTAATTCCACTTCTGTTTCTTAATCGTTCTAACATATAACATGTTAACACCCTCTGCTCATGCCTATGAATGAAAGAATTTGTAACTTTGTAATTTGATTTCCACTTTATGTTTTTTATTTTTATTTTTATTTTTATCTTTATTTTCTGATTTTTAATTTATTTTTTTAATTTCCTTATTTTATCTTCTGAATATGAATTGTAACTCCTCATTCGCATCTCTGGGACAATACAGAGCATGTAAAAGAGTCATCTGACAAGACGGAGAATATACCAACAATATTCTCCGCCGAAATAAATTTATTATGACGGCTTAACCGAGTTTGAGTCTCCATTTAATTGTACTATATATATATATATATATATATATATGTAATAATACAGTTTTGGTAGACTTGAGCTACCGAAACTGTGTTATCACCCTGGTTGGTGGCTGATGAGGTTAGGGTATTGCACGTGCTTTCACATGATGTATGATGAAAAAAAAAATATATATATATATATATATATATATATATATATATATATATATTAGAATTATAGGCACAATAGGTTTCTTGTTTTTTCAATGATCTTCAAATGATTATCTGATGAAAGAGACCAGTCTAACATCTTTATTTAATCACATGATATGTCGTTATAGCACAAGATTTAACACAAAATAATTGCAGTGTGAGAAATTAGAATATGTAACATATAAAACCTATATGACTGAATATAAATTGGCCGCTTTTACCGTCCAACTATCTGAAGAGTGTGGAAAACACTTAAAACTTAAGTAATGAACCAATTGAGTCAATAATTCTGATACTTTTAGGTTTATACATGTTCTGTTATTATAGCATTCAGTACTATTTTCATGCAAAAATTTTCTTATTCACTATTCTTCTATCATTATATATACATATATATACATATCATCATCATCATTATCATGTCGTGCCACAAGCATGGATATCCCTGACCCTCTCTCCTCACTCCTCCCTATCGTTCATCGCTTCTGGCAGGTCATCTGGGCTACATCTCGTGTCCTCACAGAACTGCTGTATGTAGGTTTGAGCCGGTCTCCCTGCCCTTGCTTGGTCATGTGAGGGGGTCCATAGGAGAACATCACTTATGGGCTTGTCCCACTTCTCCAGCAGTGTCCTGCATGTCTGGTTCATCTAACTTTGATAGTTTTCGGGATGGGAGATAGGTGGCCGTACAGCTGTTGCTTCATTGGGTGTTGCCTCCAGGACTTGTTTAAAATTGCTAGCAGCATTCTTGTGTATTTGCCGTCAAGCTTTTTTTCCATCTGTTTAGTCAGTGTCCATATAGTGCATCCATATAGCAGTACTTGGAGGAAACTGCATTTAATTTTATCAGTCAGGTCTGACGTCCATATGACCGATAACCTATCAATACCTGTGCATGCTTTTGCTAGTCATGTATCAATGTCTTTTTTGGTTGATGAGACACTGCTTCCTAAGTAGGTAAACTTGTCAACTAGTTTCAGAGAGCTACCGCCTAGTGTGGAGATGTCGCCTGTTTGATTTAGGCACATGTATTCTGTTTTGTGTGCATTATACATGTGTGTGTGTGTGAGTGTGTGTGTGTCTAAAGTCATATTGTGTTTTATATATTACAGTAATACTTAAGTAATGAACTATTTGAGTCAATAATTTTAATATTTTTACGTTCATACCTGTTTTGTTATAGGAATAAGCACTATTTTCATGCAAAAACTTTTCTAATTCACTATTCTTCTATCATTATATATATGTGTTTGTGTGTGTGTGTGTGTGTGTGTGTGTGTGTGTGTGTGTGTGTGTGTGTGTGTGTGTGTGTGTGTGTGTGCGTCTGTGTAAAGTCATATTGTGTTTTATATTTTAGAGTAAAACATATATCAATTGTATTTTTCTCCATATAAAAAATGGAAATCTTTCTCTTCTCATATGAAAATTCATAAAATTTTTATAAGAGTACTAAGTGTATAAAAGTCTGATCTTATTGCCACACAATAATGAAGTTTAGTTTTGAGTTGATGACATTTGAGCCAATCATCTGAAATCAACAAGAAACTTTTCCTGAGAGGAGATCCTAGATTTCATACCATCTGAATAATCTGTTCACATTATATCTTCCAATTTCATATGGTTAAATGTCAGAAAGTTTCAGAAGAAAAAGTAAAAAACCTGAAGGATCACAGGGGAAAAAATAAAAGATCAATTTTCTCAGTTAGATATCAATCTACAAAAGATTCATCCAAACACTTATGTTTAATCTTTTTCCTATCAATCATGGTGACATTTGAACTTTTTGTAATAAAGTAAATTGAAGAGGTCTTTGGGAAAGGTTTTAAATGAGATTAAACAAGTAATAAAGCCGTGTGTAAATCATATCCATTTAAAAATAAAAAATAAAAAGACCTCAAACAGCGTTATTAGAAAGATATTTCATTTTTTACTGGCCTTTTACTCCAAATCTTATTACATGTACACATCTCAAGACATAGGCTTAACTATACCATCATTTCACTCCTTGAAAGTTTTTCATATCACTTTTAACTGATGGTTTTTCACTGAAATCTAAATGACAACAAGTCTCCTTAGATCTCTAGGACTCATCAATAAACACTAGCTGATCTTAACAGTGTTGTGATCAGATAGTTTTTATTCTTTCTCTAATCTCCAGCTTCCCTAGTCTTTTTCCTAAGCATTTTCAAAGGCACCAACTACAATTGGTATTACCGTCACCTTCACAGCTGGTTTGAAGTCAGAGTTTTTCTTCTCCTAGACTAGTTGCCTTACCAAGGCTAAAGAACCCAACCTTCTCTACAAATTGTCCTTAGGTTAAAGAAGAACAGGTGGATCCTTGCCTTTCTCAATGGCATTTGTGCCAAGTGCAACACAAACAGTATTGTCTGGGATTTGAACTCAGGTCATCAATTCAAAAACATTACAATAACAACCAAACGAATATAAAGAATAGATTCAGTTGAATTGTCAATGACACATTTCAAAACTATCACTGAAACATCTTAATTTCCATGAATACATTACCCAACTTTTCTACAATGAACCGTGACACAAGGTTAATTTTTTAAGCAGAGTACAGTTGGTTTAAATTCAAAGTTTTTTCCTTCTCATAGGAAAGGTTGCCTCACCAAAGGTAAAGAAACTAGTCTACAACAAATTTAAGCCATCAAATTTTCATCATTAAAAATGATACAAACTCCCCTAAATCCTACCTAACCAAACAAATGTAGTTTACAAAATTCATATGCTCATTTTGGGACTGTCTCCAGAACAACATCTTATCAAGTTTTCATACCTACATTAAACATATAACAACCAACCTTTTGCATTGCCTTTTGATGCCCCCTCACTGATACAAGCACCATCAAACAATGTATTGTTACAACAATACATAGTAATAATACTGATAAATTCACAACTGTTGAAATACAAAAAATTCTCGCTAAAATTATATATAAAAATGACAAAAAATGTTTACAAATCCTCAAAGGCATCAATGTTAAAAATAAATCATCATCATGATCATGTTCATAATCTATGCTAGCATGGATTTCCTTGACTCTCTCTCTCCATCCATCCCTATTATCTATCACTCCCAGTAGATCTTCTAGACTACATCCTATGTCGGCACAAAGCTGTTGTAGGTAAGTCCTTGTTGGTTGTTCAACACTGGCGCGTCCCTGTGAAGAGGTCAATAGGAAAACATCACTTATGAGTACATCCTTGCTTCTCTAACAGTGTCATGTATTTCTTGTTAGACTTATTTGGATGGTTAAACATCACTTATGAGTACATCCTTGCTTCTCTAACAGTGTCATGTATTTCTTGTTAGACTTATTTGGATGGTTAAACATCACTTATGAGTACATCCTTGCTTCTCTAACAGTGTCATGTATTTCTTGTTAAACTTATTTGGATGGTTTTAGACCTGGATGGTAACTGGCTGTCTTGTGGAACTTAGCAAATAAAATAGCATTCGACTCTGGGATTAATATATTCAACATCTTCAATAACCAACATGCTGATCTAAGATCCCCCACTAATAATAAAAACTTCCAACAAACTAAATATCACACCCAAAAATAACATACCAACAATCCCCTGAAAACAATCCATCAATATTATTGAAAGAGTTTGGGTAGCAAAGCCTAGTGAAACTTTTCTATCAATTATATCCTGATAAAAAGAAATTATAAAGAAAGCTAAAGAACCAACATAATACGATCCTAAAAAAGGAAAGTTCTTAGTATAACCATAAACAATATATATATATATATATATATATATATATATATATATGTGTGTGTGTGTGTGTGTGTGTGTGTGTGTGTATGTGTGCATGTATATATATATATATATATACATTTCTTGTACAGCATATATTAATAATTATTCTAAAGAGGGGAACCATAATTTATTAAAAATCAACAAAAATTTGACAAAGGAAAAAACAACAAAACTTAAGGGCCCTTTCAACTGAAGCTTTTCAATAGCAACAACTGGTAGAATTTCACTAAAATTATATTACATAAAGTGAGGAAAAAAATGACTAGCAAAATCATGGAGAGGAAGGATAAAAAAAAAACGAAAAAAGCCTACAACTCTCCAGATTCTTTAAATAATTTTAATGGGTATATGAGTTTTCTCTCCCTGTGCAGGCTAGGTTGATGCTCAATTATTGCTAAGGCCTCTAACATAACTAAATGTTTCTTATTCCTAGCCTTGTGCAAAGCAGAGAAACACTTATGTGAATAACCAGTCCGGCATAGATGATTGTCTAAAAGTGCTTGTAAATAGCAAAACTGTACAACTGTGAGTGCCCAGATACAAATGCTTGGGACCACCTAGGAATTCCTCATGGCTTGTGCTGACTAATGTATACCTCAAAAAGGCCTTGTAGTTTTATTTGATTTTTTGGTGATATTCTAGTTGTTTTTTCAATAAAGTATGATTCCCCTTTTTAAAATAATTTATACATATATATACATAGATAACAGATAAAGATATGTGGATTATGGTTTGGTTTGTTTTGTTTTTTTTAATGGTATATTGACCTTCATAGATTTTTTAATGTAAAAGCTCTTGTTGAGGAACAACAGTGGTACTTACATATATTTTTGCAATAAAGCATAATAATTGTTATAACTTAGAATATATGGACTATGAACATCTGCAAAGGACATGTAGTATAGTGGATAAGGTGTTTGGTTGGAAAGTGCTTCTAAATAAAATCATTGGGAGGTTGAAGGTTCAATTCCAACAACAGGTAGGAATAACAAAAAAGAATATTTACTATAACTTGTGCCTGGTGATAATTAATAGAATGGGAACAATCTACCCCTGTGGTTCAAATAATGGGTTCAGTTTGAGATTCTGTGTTGACATGAAACACCTGAAGAAGGCCGAAGGACATATTGGCTGAAACACTGTGGATATAACAATAAAGATGAAGTCAGTCATCCAAATATTCAAAGTAATAACAATAGTGGTACTATCTAATCTGTAGCTGGGGAATCAGGCAAATCATACCTTTCCCAGGTGTATTAGTCAGAAAGTTACCACGACTGGAATTCAAACTTGATTACAACAATATTACAGTCCAGTATATTAAACATTATGTCAAAAATGTCCTGATTATGTCAAAAAGCATAAGACATTTCATAATCAATAGAATAGTCTCACATTTATCATCAATAATGATCAATGAATGTCAAAAGTATATGCACCATAACATCAGAAATTTCAGACAATTATTAATTAGTCTTCATCCTCATTTATGACATCTCAGTCACGTGTAAGAATATGCCTACAATAAAATCTGATGCCTTCATGCACAATATATATATATATATATATATATATATATATATTATAATAGTTTATGGTTATCACTAGTTCACTTGGTGAGTTAATGGTGGACCAAATTTTGCAGTATTATTTAAGTCTTTATCCTCCTTTATTACATCTCACTCATGAATAAGAAAAGGCTAATAAACATATCTCAACTTCAAATCCTTATGTGTAACCTTCATCAGGACTTTAAGATGATGAATTTTATTTTATCAAAATATCCATCATTGTTCCATCAACATATGTCTCACCATGTAATAGGATGGACCATGGCATGCTGTGAGCTGTACAGAACAAATCCTGAATGCAACATCCCCCAAAACAACAGCTGTATGGACACTTACCTCCCATTTCTAAAATCATCCAAATAAGATGAATAAGACATGTGGGACATTGCTGAAGAAGCTAGGATGAACTTATAAGTAAAGTTCTCCTATGGACCCCTTCACATGGACATACAAGTGTCGGTTGATCAACAAGAACTTACCTATAACAGCTCTTCTTCTGATACAGGATTTAGTCTTGAAGACCAGTTGGAAGTGATGAAAAATAGAGACGAATGGTAAAAGAGAGTCAAGGAAATCCATGCTAGCAGCACAACATGATGATGATGATATATATATATATATATATATATATATTGTTGAAGGCCCTTTTGGTTTAACATTTGGTTGGACATGGTGAACAAAGTTCAAATCCTGGATGAGGCTCTTTGCGTTCCACGTTGTGCTAACATCATTAAGAAAGGTATGAATCCTACTATTCTCCCTTTAGCTATGGATAAATGATAGGAGAGTTGGGCACTTTAACTGTGGTATGGCAACTGGTCTAGAAGAATGAAAACTCTGTTCTTAATAATAAACTTTTTGTTGAATCCTGCTCATGTGGAGGTTGTGAGTATATATATATATATATATATGCAAAGGAAAATAAATAAGATTGTGGTTTCACATATGGTTATTTGCTGAAATTTAATCTGAAATATTGACTCTAATGTTCAATTTATGTGGGTAACACTCGCCAATAAATTAGATACATTTACTAGGAAGAAGACTATGTTAAAAAATAGAAATTTCTTGTGCAATAAAATAAATCCTTTCTTTTATCATTAGGCTATAGACTTGTTAATCTATTTATGTATAAGGGAAGGTGCCTGTGGTGTAATGGTTATTGTCGTAGGAAATGGACAAGGCGACACGAGTTCAAATCCTGAACGAGACTCATTGCATTTCACATAGCTCTAGTATCCTTGGGAAAGGTATGAATCCAATTATTCTCCCTCCAGCTATGGGTAAATAGTAGAGTAGACTAGGTTCTTCAGCCTTGGTAAGGAAACTAATCTAGGAGAAGGAAAACTCTGAATTCAAACCTGTTAAACTCCGCTTAAAAAATTGACCTTGTGTCATATCCTGCCCGAGCAGAGGGGTTGGGTAAATATGATAAGGGAAATATCAAAAATTTAAATTATTCAGATGTCATTTACAATTCTACTTCTTACGATTTCTTGATAACTTTGTAAATCATTTAATTTTATCTGGAACAATGGGACAATCAAATCAAATACTTTGTAAGTTTTGTCCGAGATTCTGAAATAAAGATTATTTGATTTTTATGGAATTTTCTTTTCTTTCTTTTTACACAACTATTTATTTTGCTTTTAGTTTGTTATCTTGTCTTCCGCAGTGAAGCATAGCTAAGATCAGTATATCAAACAGAAAAATTCTAAAATATTTACTGAAGAATTGAAATAAAGCAACCTAGAAATTTGTTACAACATTTTTTTTCCAGTCTATTTTAGTCTGTGTTAACAAATGTCTCCTCTCCAGCAATTTAGCTTTTCATCCTCTGACACTTAAAATTTACAAATGCTCAAATGTTTTTGCTTTTTTTCACTTTGAGTTATCAAAGTTTAGCAGTTTAAAGAATTGTTATTTAGGGACCTAAAAAAATTGATTTTTTGCCCATTGTAAAGTTTTGTTCTTCGATATTAAAATGATATTGTTTAGAGGGTTTTATTTTTTGAGAAGTTTCCATCAGCTGTCAGAAAGATATTAAAATAGTCCTCTTAAGACAAAAGAGAAAGAAAAAGGCAAGTGATAAACTGGATCCATTCAATTATTGTCAAAAGAAAAGATTTCAACTAAAAGCAGAAAACATTCACACATCTTTTATCCATGATTTGACAAATTGATTAAAATTTACATTTTTGTTCCTAAAAGCAGAAATATGGCAACATTAATAGCTGCAAATACACACACTGGCTTTCAATAAGACTTGTTTAACAGGAGAACAAGATATGACCTTGGTTTTGTCCAGACATAAAGATTCATCGCTTGAATTACAAGTTGAAACACTTGGAGGTTTTCTAAAACATTATGAGACAAATGAAGACTACTGATTTGACACAGATAACTGAACAATTATAGAAACATAAAAAATAATAGAAATTAAAAAAAGTGATAAAAAAATTAGACAATTGTTTTGGAGATGAATTTTATGGAGGAAATAAAAATTTCAGTAATGGAAGCAGGATGAAAAATAAAAACAATGTCTGAAATTTAAAAGCTTTTGACAGATATTTTTTAAAACTTTCTAAGAATTAAAATGGTACTCACTCACAAAGGACCAACATTAGCATTACAGCTCAGTTGACTGAGGCTGTAGAATACACCAACTGAATCTCTGCAGATGGGTAAGATCCCCGCCAGCGAGTGTCCTAGATATGACACAAAACAATCTGATGGTGAGGTTCCAGTAATGCTGGAGCTTTGGGAAATGCAGAGTACCCCTTCATTGCCATCATTCCCAGGTCCACTGTGGCCCGGAGTGGTAGCACCTAATAGGGTCCTGTCTATGGGTCAAATAGGACTAAACTACAAACTTATGCTAAACTGATGGGGAACTTACAGTAATGCTAGAGCTTTGGGGAAATGTGAAGTACCCCTTTTATTTCCACTGCTCCCAGGTTCCCGCTGGCTTGGAGTGGTAGGACCTGATGGGGTCCTATCTATGGATCAAATAGAATCGTGTGACAATTAAACTGAGTGTAATCAAATGACTTTTGATAAATTGAATTGTTTAAAATATAACTATTTGATCATTTACCTGTGTGTAAACAAATGGCAGATGTGTAATTGAATGGTTAGTTACATGGTGCCTTCAATAAGTTTCCAGACTTTTTTGTACAGGCATTTAAAACTGTCGTAGACTCTTGAAAATTCACTATGTTATTGCTATACATCTTATGAGATGACTGACCAATTTTTATGATTTCAGCAAAAAAGGAACAGCTACAGCAGGAATTGGAATAAGCCTGATTGTCACAGCTGGTGAATTTCAAAAATGTAATCTGGACATGAGGACACTTTAGAAGAACGATATGCAATAAAATTCTGTTTTAAACTTGGACAAAATGCCACAGAAATGTATGGAATGCTTCAGACTGCTTTTCAATTATCTTGCATGAATCAAGCATCAGTTTTTGAGTGGTATAAGAGATTCAAGGAGGGCAGGGAGTCTATGAGGTATGATGAGAGGTGTGGGAGGAGTAAGGAAGTCAATACACTAGAGTTGATTGGCCAAACGATTAGGGTTAGGGTTACTATGTTGAGGTTTTAAGGGAGTTCAGAAAGAGATTCCGTCGTAAGAGGCCAGCACTCTTCAAATCGGCTCAGTGGCATTTCCAGCAGGACAATGCACCAGTCCACAACTCCATCCTTGTCATAGACTATTTGACGACCAAGATGGGCAGTTCCTCAGCCTCCCTATAGTCGAGACCTTGCTCCCTGTGACTTTTGGTTATTCCCTAAGCTCACAGGCTGTCATTATGAGACAATTGAGGAGATGAAAGAGGCTGTGATGAAGGTCATTGACATGCTCACATAAGAGGACTTCTATGGGGCCTTCCAGAAGTTGTTGGAACGGTACAACAAGTGCATTGCAGCCGGAGGAGATTACTTTGAAGGGGACTAGAGTTTCATGTGTGAACTATCAATAAAAGTGCCCATATGAAAATAGTCTGGAAACTTATTTAATGATCCTCGTATATATAGCAATACTTGGAACCATTTAATTTTGAGTTCTGCTAAATTGAATTATAAGGAATAGAAGTGTTTGATCTTTTAACTGTGTGTATTGTGACACTGCATAAATAATCCCAGGATGAGAGTTCACTTTTATGCACATGTGACATCGAGAGCAGTCTGACACTTGACCTTCCGCAAAAATAAGTCCTAGTCAAGTCCTTCATTTTCCTACCCTCTCGGATAACAGAAAACATGGACTTCAAGGTTAAAAGAAATATTAACTGTAGTCAAATTTCCAAACATTCCCTTATAATGTTTTACGGTAAATAAGACATTTAGTGAGAAATAATGAAAGCGATACAAAGCTGAAACAGATGTGTGCAAAAGAAGGCGACTCGATTGATAAATAACACAACCAAAAGATTTCAACACAAAGGTGCATTTAAAATACTATAAAGTTTTGATAGGCGACAACCAAACAAATAATGATAAGATTTAAGAAACAGTTCCTTTTTCTTTTCTCCTTTCTTTATAAAATACCGGCTATTTTAAGTCAGCAGACAGTATCAAACATAACTGTCTCTCAACAGTCCTTCTCTTCTTTCTCCTTTTTTTTTCCTTTTTTTTCCTTTTTTCTTTTTTTTTCTTTTTTCTTTTACTTGAGAAAATGCTTAAGTCGCTGGGCTGAAGCATATGACAAAGTTCATTCACTAATTTACTATTGATGAAGCAGAATCCTTTCAGTTTCTCTCTTTCTTTTTTGAATACATATAATTCCAATATTTAGGAATGGTAGAAGGAAAAACAGTTTAAGTTGTACTTATCTTTGACAAGGCTTAATTTTCAGGCTCCTTTCTTTTACGGGCGAGTGACATCCTCAGAGTTGGCATAATTGGCGTCCCTCTTTCGCCAATGTCTGTCCAGAACTAAAGATTCTTTTATCGGGCGTGGGACATCCCGGAGTTTGGCTGTAAACCAGCGTCTTTATCCGCCGACTTCTGTCCTCAAACTGAAGATTCTATTCCAAATTTTCTTTGATGAAAAGGAATCATTTTGGCGTTAAAGGGTCTATAGCCAATCATTTGACTTTTCTCTTCACCCACCATTGGATCCGGTCATGATACCTGAGTGACCTGGATTCCATTCTTTTATTCAACCAGCTGCAGGTCATGAAGTGTAAGGAATTGACCTTCATTCTCTTACTGTTTTAGGGGTCAGTCTTAGTGAAGGTTGATTCAAACACAGAAGGGTAAGGAATTGACCTCCCTTTCCCTCTCTCGGTAGCATACCACGTTACAGTATCTACAAAATGTGTTTAAAAATCATATGTATAAAAACATGATTTGGCATTAAATAACCAACAATGGTTGATATGCCATAAAACCAAATCAAACCAAGGACCAATATTAGCATTTGTATATCCATGATGTACTAACACTGAACAAAACAGAAGGAAAGACGATATAAACTCATTTACACATACAAGAACATTTAACCATTTTTATACATGTACATACTTTACATACAGATTATATTAAGAGATAAAATACCATGGTAGGATTATTCACTTATTGTTCCATTAGCAAGCAGGATTTAAAAAAGGTACAAAATTAAATAGATTAAAGAACAGAGTCTGCCCTACTATTTACCTGTAGATAGAGAGAGTAGATGGATTTATGCCTTTCTAAATGATATTTGAAGGAAATTGAAACACTAACAGCCTCAACCAAGATTTGAACTAATATTGTCCAGTCCATTTCCAACAATAATTGTTTGGCCACATACTTTCAAATATATATATACAAACATATATATATAAATATCAAGTTGATTTCTTCAATATATATATATATATATATATATATATATATCAATTATTTATAATAATTGTCCATTGATGATGAGTTTGGAATTATTCAGATATAGAATATGTGGTTTTTAAAGGTATTTATGAGGTCAGGGGCTAAGGGCAAGACTGTGTTGCCATAAGATATCTGACTCCATATTTTGGTTATCTTATTTTACCCCACGTTGACTGGCTGGCACAATGCCTTGCCCAAAGAAAGTCCAAAAGAAATATACAAAAAGAAAAGATAGAAACAGATAAGAGACGAAAACGTTTCTTCCATACTTTCCTTTATTTACTTGGTGAATGGACTAACCAACGCAACGTCCCAAAACATAGCGTGGTGCCCAAAACACCAGACAGCAAAATCGGTGTTGTCGGTTCGACGTTACAACCCGAAAAAGAGGTCGGTTCACAGAAAACCTGAGTATTTATCTCTCTACACCGGCTCCAAATTCGCTACTCCAAAATCCTTCTAATTTTGGCGCGACCGCTTCCCATTGGCTACTTTACTTTTTATGATTTTTCTTTTTTCTGATTTTTAACCGGATGGATGCATGGAGCCTTATGCGTGGCGACGCGTTTATACATTTTGTATGATGAGTCAACATCCGATTGGGAGTTTTATTGTTAAATCCCCACAAATATATTATAAGCTTTATATTATTATACAGTAGTGCTTGATGTATGACTATTAATATATAAATGTATCAAAATATATATATAAATCTCATCCAGAGCAAATATAAGTAAATTTGGCGATCTTTTAGTCGAGAGTGACCCGAAGGCTCCCTTTTCGATAGCTAATACACCAAGGTGTAGGGGAGGTCACAACTCATTTCCCTGGATTGCTTCACTTTACCCTTGATCCTTACCTTATAATGCTGAGTGTCAAGCAAAGTGGAATCAAGAACCATTTTTTGAGTCTTTGGTATGACTCGACCTGGGATAGAACCCAGGTCTCCTGGGTCATTGGCAAAGAGCAAATATAACTGTAATATAATTCAAAAGAAAACTCAACATACTGTCATAATGCTATTAGAAATTTATTAGTTTATTTTTGTTTTATGAATTTATTTTAAATTTGTGAATCTACTTCCGCCTGTCGAAATAAATATATAACAGCATAATGACAGTCTGTTGAGTTTTCTTTCCATTTATATTACATACATACATACATATCATCATCATCATCATATCGTGCTGGCAGCACGGATATCCCTGACCCTCTCTCGCCACTCCTCCCTATCGTTCATCGCTCTAGGCAGGTCTTCAGGACAACAACCTGTATCCTCACATAGCTGCTGAATGTACGTTCGTGCTGGTCGTCCTGCTTTTGCGCGGCCGTGTGTGGGGATCCATAAGAGTACATCTGCTATGAGTTCATCTCTGCTTCTCCAGCAATGTCCTGCATGTCTGGTTCGCCTAACTTGAATAGTTTTCGTGATAGGGGGCAGGTGGCCGTATAGTTGGTGTCTTGTGGGGTGTTGCTGCCAGGACTTGTTGAGGATTGCACGCAGCATTCTTGTGTAATTGCCATCTAGTTCCTTCTCCAGGCGTTTTGTTAGCGTCCATGTAGTGCATCCATATAGCAGTATCGATGTGACCGCTGCCTGGAAGAAACTGCGTTTCATTTTATCGGTTAGGTCTGATTTCCATATAGTCGATAGCCTATTGATAGCTGTCCATGCTTTCGTTAACCTCGTTTCGATGTCCTTTTCGGTTGATTCGACGCTGCTTCCTAGGTACGTGAATTTGTCTACTAGTTTAAGAGGGGTTCCTTCTAGAGTGGAGATGTCCCCCGTTTGGTTATAGCACATATATTCCGTTTTGTGTGCATTAACATGGAGGCCTATGCTTGCTGCTGCTCATTCCAAACTATGCAGAAGTGTTTCGGCTTGGTCAGGTGTATTTGCCAGTATCGCTATGTCATCGGCGTAGTCGGCGTCGGTAATTGTTGTTGCGGGGTATCTTCTGCTTCTTTTCTTCGTCAGTTCGAAGCCATTCTCTTTGATTTTGTCAATCGATGTTCTAAGTACGTAGTCTAGACAAATGATAAAGAGATACGGAGCCAGCGTGTCTCCTTGTAGTACTCCTGCTACTATGTCGAAGTATTCTGTGTCTCCATCTGGTGATCGTACTTTTACTTTAGTGTTTCTATAGATACATATATATGTTTCTCTACATACATATATATATATATATATATATATATATTCAAGAAATCCACTTGATTATTTATCAAAAGTAAAGCAAAATACTTCACTAGTTCATTGAACTTATCCAGTATCCAAAACATTACAAATCGATTTTGATCATTCCTTCAGTTCAGGAATTTATGCAGGTCACCAGGTTACAAAAAAGTTCAAGGGTCATTTAATTCAGGCCACAAACGTTTATCTCCTTCTTTAGCTGTCAAACAAAAGGTTGGTAGTTCAAGCCCTTTCAGGGATGCCTATGTCATATATTCAGTTAGGAATCACTTGTTTGTATTCAGTCAATCAATATCTTTTTACTCAGCCTATTAAAAAGCAGACCTTTTTTTTTTAAGGAAAAACATATTCTATATTGATGTATAGATGTGTCTGAATAACACTGGTCAATCATGTCCAATATGCAGATGTGTAAAAAGCTCATAATACAACAAGCTCTTCAATGTTACAGAATAATTTTTGGAAACCCTCTGCTTCATAATGTGCAAATTTAAAATCTCAACCATATCTAGGACTTGGATGCCAAGTTCCCTTTGACATTTCACAACTTACACTGAGACATATTTGGGGCCTTTTCCTCTTGGAACATGATACAGACTTGATTTTTCATAAGAGCAATTGCATTACATACACATGATCTTAATTGTGTTGTATATTGACCTTTGACCCGGCCAAACAAGCCATTCCAAAGACGGCGGAAGTGACACATTCCGATGGCCAGTTATGGGGAGATATTGAGTGGGCGATTGAACTATTATATAACTCGGTGAAGACAGGAAGTCAGTCAGTTTGGAGATCAGAGTGTTTGGAGACAAGATGTGGTAGAGAAAGCCAGCACCCAGCAGAAAGCTGGGCCCCCGGGCCTCCAGTTGAGCAGCCCTGGAGAACGAGGAAGAAATGCTGATGGCTATAAGAGTGGGGAGGTCAATATGTTGCAGTTCTGTTCCGTCTCCAACTCCCTCTCACACGCAAACCTTTCAAATAAAGTGAGAGGTATATTTTTTAAAAGACTGTGAGTCTCGTTATTATCGTGTCGTCGTTATTATTGTGTTGTTATGATTCTGCATGCATGTATGCAGATGTATATGTATTATGTGGCTATGCAACAATTGCATCACATCATGGTAATTCAAATTTCAAACTTTTCAATCATTTTCTCAACTTTTGTGTGATCAAATTTTGTATTTCATAGCTTTTTTGTTTCCACTGTAGTTCAAAATAACGCATTCATAGGCATTTATTTTAAAGTATTCTTTTCTTATTTTCATTATCTTTAAATATTAAAGATTCAAAATTATTCTGGTAGATTGCCTGAATCTATTTGAATATGTAGTCAACAGAATAATTTGATTTAGATTCTTGGCTATTTAAATCTGTACAGTAATTACTTCCCATGAAACTTACAGAAATAGATCCGCATTTTGCTCAGACATCATCTTAATCATCATCTATTTTTCCTGTTTATTTTCCTCATAATTTCCATGAATGTTCAGCATTGATCTTACACTGCATCTTTTATCAAAATTATATTACCCCCTTACAAGATTTTCACAGCAACTCCAGCTGGGTAGTTTTTCACTGAAGTCTGAGTGACAGCAAGTCTCCAGAGATTAACAGGACTCTTCTCTGTATCCTAACTGATTTTATCAATTCTGTGGTCTGGATGGTCTTGATTCTTCCTCTTACCTGCAGTTCATCCGGGTATTCTCCCCAAATACTAGAAGATTGTTCAAAAGGCTCCAATCACAATTACTATTGTAATATAATTAAGGATAATATATTATTATATTAGGTAATTATTTTATTTGTATTAATTAATTGTAAGTTAGCTAAATTCTTTGAATGAAATATACACCACGAAGGTCATATGGTGCAATTGTTGCACATGTGGCAAGGTTATTATGTTCAAAGGTTGTTTTTTTTAAATCATGGGTTAAAGGCCGGATATTGGAAAAAGGAACAAATTGAGAACATGGCGACTGGCTTGGATGATGATATCACACATGAAGCTTAAAGATATGTGATGAAATAATTAAGATTATTATATAAGCAAAGTTATTTGATTGAGTTTTGTAAGTTCAGAGCTCAGAGGCAGAGAGAGTAGCTTGATGGTCCTCTGATTGAGGAGGCGAGTAGGGTGAAAGAATTGAAGTTGGATATTTGTTTATTTGTCTCCCATGCACAAGACTTTTACTGTTTCTATGACACAAGTAATTCTTTTACTTTATCTTCCTCTCTTGTTTTGAGTCTGACTATAAATATTCAAGAGGGTGCTGAGTTGGTGAGGTAACATTATGCCAGTCTATCTGGTCCTGTGGTGTTACACACTTCCCATTTAGTGCCACTATGTTGCTGTATTACCATCATCTTCATATTCCACAACTTTTTCAGCTCTCTAGCAAGTTCCAGATATTTGTGCAGATTTTTTCTTTCTTTTAATTCCTCTCAGCTAATCTTAATTTTCACAGTCTGCTGGAATGGTAAAAATAACTTGTTGATGGTTTTTTTTTTCTTTTAATTAAAAGTAGGCCTGTTCATCTGGATTGGATTGGGTGATCAGTTTGTGATTTAAAGTCCCCGAGAATTTTATGCATCCAATTTTCTAAGACAGATTCTGGTTTGTGCATATACCATTTTTCAGTATGGTCAAATTTTAATCTTGCAGAATTCTTAGGGAGATTATCTTTCCCATCCAGTCATGCCTGCTCTTATATTTTTCTTGTGTTAATTTGCTGCATTTACTTATAATTATGAGGACAGTTTCATCGCTATCATCCAATAGCTTACACTTACAATGTCCAGGTAC
Source organism: Sepioteuthis lessoniana (assembly GCA_963585895.1). Classification (NCBI taxonomy): domain Eukaryota; kingdom Metazoa; phylum Mollusca; class Cephalopoda; order Myopsida; family Loliginidae; genus Sepioteuthis; species Sepioteuthis lessoniana. Next base: position 20,583,547 of record OY757905.1, read on the forward strand.
AAAATATACAAAATAGTTCAATGTCTTTCATTCAGCGTGCCAGGAAGCAAAGATTACATTCTATAGACATCCCACCTCCAGTGTAACATATAGGGTGCCTTAATATACATGGGACCCACGTGACTGCTAATAACTCTACCAATAATAATCTTGTGTTCTTTTTTGTTTCAGATTTAAAAGTAATATACTATAACAACTATTAATCCTTGATCAAAATGCCTTGGACAAGAAAGGAAAAACTATTTTGTGTCACTAGTTATTTGGAGACAAAATCAGTCAAAACAGTCTCAAAACAGATGCAGCCCATTAATATGAAAATGATTAATTACTGAGACAAGAAACTTCAAAAAGATTGCATGTCCTGGAAGGTGATATGATAACAATTGAAAAAAACATTGATTTGATGTCTCAAGCTCAAAGAACGCATTTTTTACAGGACATGTTCTAAATGACTGCTTGTCTCAGTAATAAATCATTATCATATCAATGGGTCACATCAATTTTCAGACACAATGCTGAATAATGCACAGTACTAAAAGCTTTTACATATCATAGATATTTCTACTACAAACATAAACAAAGGTCAAATTGCCAAGTCAATAGGTAAATATACACATTCACATCTTCCCTCTTTTAACATGAAACTTCTCAGTATCATAATTAATCTTAGTGTCATCATCTTTGTCACAACAGCCTTCTTTAAGCCTCCATCTTTATGTAATTTTTTTCTCATGAGTGATAACAAATTTTGTCAGAAAATTGCCACTGATTAGAATCTGATTTTTAGTTTTATTTCCAAAAAAATATTTCCTGTAAATGTTTACTTAGACAAGTAATTGATTTTATCGATCATCCAAAGTCAAAAAGTCTAGGTTAATACTCAATATTTAATTTAGTAGATATCTTTAATATTAATAATTTACTTTTCAGTTTTTTTTACCCGGATAAGGATTACTTAAAGATCAGAAAGTAAAGTTTTATATTGGTTTTGACATATGGTTTGAATTAGAGTCATGGCATACAAGAAGGAGCCATTTCTACTTTTAGTGGCTAACGTCTGAAATAAACGTACCAGTTCATATACATCACCAGCAAACTCTATTCTACTGAAAGGAATGACATCATACAAATAGAGAAGGTATGGACCACTATTGACTGGTTATCAATCATATCGAAATCCAATCTATCTTTGCCCTGTCAACTGGGACAGTAGAATACACCAGCTGCATCTCTGCAGAGAGGTAAGACCCCCACCACTCAATGAGTGTCCTAGATATGACTAAACAATTTGATGGTGAGGGTCCAGTAATCCTGGAGCTTTGGGGAATGCAGAGTAACCCTTCATTACCATTGCTCCCAGGTCCACTGTGGCCCGGATTGGTAGTACCTAATAGGGTCCAATATATAGGTCAAATAGGACTAAACTGTGTACTGATGTTAAACTGAATTGCTTGAAATAGAACAGTTTTGACATTTAACTGTGTGTAGACAAAAACTATACTTATACTAAACAGAATTAGCTGAATTAGAGCTGTTTGAATAAATTGAATTGCTTGAAACAGAAATATTTTTCCCATTTAAACTGTGTACACATGCTAAACTGAATTGTTTGAAATAGAATTGATTATTTGTATAAAAATGGATTTGGCATTGAATAACCTACAAAGGTTGATATGCCATAAAACTCAACCAACCAACCAACCAACCAAACATCCAATCAATCTGATAAAATAAAACCAAATTTCTTCTAAGCTGTGACTTTGTCAGTACTACTGCATGGCTGCACCACCTGGATGCTAATAAAACACTGGGAAAGAAAGTCAGATAAGAACAACACTAGGATACTACATGCCTCTTTGAACAAATCCTAGAAGCAACACACAACAAAACAGTGACTGTGCAACCACTTACGTACCATCTCATAAACCATTCAAGTAAGATGAACCAGACATGTTGAACACTACTTGAGAAGTAAGGATGAACTCATAAGTAACATTTTTTTTTATTGGCTTCTACATATGGACTTGCCACTGAGGGCCAAACAGCAAGGAATTACATACATCAACCCAAGGCAGACACTGGATATAAGTCTAGAAGACCTGTTAAGAATGATGGATAAAAGGGCTAGATGGTGGGAGACAGTCAGAGAATTCTATGCTATTAGCATGAATTGATGATGATGATCATCATCATCATCATTGGTTTTGAATTTTACACAGTGATAATATAGTGCAGATCAATCTTGAAACTCATTTTTAGGGTCCTTTTTCCAAATGTAAATTAGGTCATTCATTTTGATTTTGTGCTTACAATGATCAGTTATGGCATTTCTTATCATTGGTTTTGTTTTGTTTTATGGCATATCAACCATTGTAGGTTATTTAATGCCAAATTCTCTTTATACATATATATTGAATATATATGATTAGGTTTGGTTGGGTTTTATGGCATATCAACCATTGTAGGTTATTTAATGCCAAATCCTCTTTATACATATATATTAAATATATATGATTTGGTTTGGTTGGGTTTTATGGCATATCAACCATTGTTGGTTATTTAATGCCAAATCCTCTTTATACATATATACTAAATGTATATGATTAGGTTTGGTTGGGTTTTATGGCATATCAACCATTGTAGGGTATTTAATGCCAAATCCATTTTTACCCATATAAACAGTCCGATTTCAAATAATTCGGTTTTGTATTAATACACAGTTTAGTTCTATTTAACCCATAGATAGGATCCTATCAGGTGCTACTACTCCGAAAAAGAGTGGACCTGTAAGTGATGGCAATAAAGAGGTTCTACACATATCCCAAAGCTCCAGTATTACTGGAGCCTCATCCTCAGATTATTTTGTGTCATATAACAGGGCATTCATTGGAGAAGTCTTACCCCTTTGCAGAGGTGCTGTTGGTGTATTCTTCAGCCCAAATTGACTGGGCCAATTTCTTATGAGTTAATTTAATAAAAAATGAATCACAAAAAAATATCTTTTGATTTTTAGGTTCCAACAAGTTAATTAATCAAACTATTTTTTTTTAATCTCCAGATGTTTTCTACTCAGTAAAAGGAGTAAAACAATTTAAAATGATAAAAAAATGAGCCATGAAGAAGACTTGAATGGTAGAGATTAACAATTTGCATGGAACAGTTAACATTCAAATTTCCTCCTTAAAAAATTGAAAAAAATTCTTTAATCCTTTTAAAGAATTCCTAAAGCTACTATCCAGAATACGTCTCCAAGTGTAACATATGGCATTTCTGTTTCAAATAGGGATCAACATTTATGCTGACCCCACACAAAAAATTAACTTACTCATGTCACCTAGATTTGGGGATTTTGTAAAGGTCAACCCAAGTAAATAGTAATGAAGATGTATCATTTTCTGGGATTCAAGGAAATCTCTGGTGACAGAAATAGGTGAGCTGGGTCACTGGCACTGCTGACTTATAGGGATTTGGAGAAAGAACATAAAAATGACTATTTACAAAAAAAAGGCATAAAACAATTGCTTTTTAATAAAAAGTTATAAGACTTAACCGATTATTTATTTAGTGGTTTTTCCGATTAACTTAAATATAGAGAATAAAAAAATCTAAGACTTTTCAGTGAGGATAACAACAGGATATTTGGGCTCTGATAAACTATTTTTATATTTGTTATCATATTTATCCAACCCCTCCGCTTGGGCAGGATATGACACAAGGTCAATTTTTAAGCGGAGTTTAACAGGTTTGAATTCAGAGTTTTCCTTCTCCTAGACTAGTTGCCTCACCAAGGCTGAAGAACCTAGTCTGCCCTACTATTTACCCATAGCTGGAGGGAGCATAATTGGATTCATAACTTTCCCAAGGGTATTAGTGCTATGTGAAATGCAATCAGTCTCGTCCAGAATTTGAACTCGTGTCGCCGTGTCCATTTCCTACGATGAGAACCATTACACCATTGTTTCCTACAACGAGAACCATTACATCATTGTTATTAACAAAGAGTTGTTGATGATTCCTCAAATTTAGCAGCTCCAGGGCTTAGGCTTTTGGGGCCCAGCCTGAAGAGATATTTTCTCATGTCTCTTACCAAGCATAAAAAATTCTTTCAGAACAAGACATTAATCCTTGAATTCCATCAAACTCAATGTCCTGGGTTGAACCATCATGAATAATTGTTTTAACTTACTCTTTCATAGTTCTCTTTTATTTTCATACTTTAAAATGTTGATTTAGATCAAGTTCATAATAATATTAAACAAAGAAAAAAATAATGTGGCTCGCAATTTCAGGTCCATGAAAATCAGGCATAAAAAAACAAAATCCTTCGAACAAGACAGACAAATAGATTTTTGGCTGAAATGATAAAAATTATCGATTAAAATCTTAAATGTGTCTTTCAAAAAGTTTATTTTTGTTTCAACTTTACTGCTAAATTTTGATTGTTAATCATTTTTTTCTGTTTATTATAATATAACATAAAGGAAATCGAATAATATAACATCTGGCTCAAAAGATTCTAGCCCCATCTAAGTTCTATGTGTGCTCATATGTCTGTGTACATATGTGGGTCTGTGATCTGTTCTGTTGACAAAACAGTGAGTGGTTTACATCAAAGATTCTAGTGGCGACTGACACAGGCACTGAACTTGAATCAATGACATCTATTACAAAAAATACCGTGAATCAAGAGAAAATATTGTTTTGGTTTTGTAGAATGGTCAGTGACTTAGAAGTAGTCGTACAAATCTGCACAGGCACAGGCATTTGATGAATTGTCTAGATTCTGTATGGCTACAGTTGATGATCCTTCTTTAAGATTCTCTGTAATGATGCACATGAAAGACCAACTTTTTGGGAATGTCTTAAGAAGGGACTTCTTTGGACTTCTTCCGAGAGATTCTCTAACTGTACCTTTATTGTCAGGACATCTTGCAGTCAACATCCTACCAGATCTGGGATTTTCTGCCTTCAAGTTGAGGTTGTTTACTAACCCTGTGGCTTGAAATTTGTGTACACAAAGATAAAATTGGCTTTTCTTGGGGTAATTGTTAAAGTTAAACTTCCTGCAAAATTTTTCTTTTGCAGTTTTGAAAGGTTTTGTCTCCAAATAAGTGACGTAAAATATTTTTTCTCCATTGTTCAAGGCATTGGGATGGAGGATTAATAGTTGTTACATTATAATATTTTCATATCAAAAACAAAGAACACAAGATTATTAGTAGTAGAGTTATTAACAGTCACATGTATATTGGGACACCCATAAGAAAAAAAAGTTTAATCCTAAAATTCTTAGTTAAATTTGTTAAGGAAATGAATATTCTCTCATTATAAAGTTATAAGGGATTTGTGCCATTGTATAACCAATGCCCCTTGTATTGACTCTCTTTCTATCTTTTTCACTCTGTTTGGAGCACAACTCCAATGTGTCCTTCATTTATTGGGTTGGAGTTGTCTCTCCACCCGTATCAGTTACAGAGATAAGCTGGTCTGATTAAATCAAACACATTCTATTGGTCATTTCATTAAAAGGATCTTGCGATTTGTAATGCACTCACTAAAGAGAAAAAAACTTTTCTTTGATTTTCAGTGAGTCATAGAATTTAAAATCTGTAACTGATTTTGAAAAAGAAAGTTCTGTGTCCCCCAAAATGAAGATTCCAGTGGTTAACTTAATAACAGAATTTAATACTGGTAAAGATAATATGTGCACAAAGTTGAAAGATATATATATATATAACACTCATTATGATTTAGAATGATGAAAGGCTGTGAACTGGAATTGATTCTTTTTGAAACTTTTGTTTTAGTTGGTTGTATTTCTTTCAAAATATTAGTATACTTTACCAAAGCCAAATATCATAGAATTATCCATTTCTTTTGGTCCTGAAATAAGTAATGTTTTTATCTACTTTTCCTTTAATCAATCGACAAATATCTGTCATGAGTTCTATTCATTCAGTTATCTGTAGATGTCTTTCATCCAGTTTAGAAATTACTGACATTAATGATCACCTTTACAGAAATAGCAAATGAATTAGAAACTAATTTTACTTTGGTGCAAATTCCAACTCAGTCTGTTGTCACACTGGGACAATCTTTGAAGATACTGTCGGAAATCTTGATGTATTTTGTTGAAGATGATTATTATATCAAGAAAATAAAAGTATCAGCATTATATATAGGTTTAGTTAGATAACATTCAGCTGTTTTAAGGTTTTTCTTTTTTCGAATTTATTAAGTTTTCAGCGAATTTTTAAGATTTATTTCGGTAGAAGTTATTTCCAATGTAGATTAGAATATTTGCCTTTCAAATTGGGTTCTTTTCATTCAGAATTCGTTCACTAAAACAACAGAGATTTTCTCTTGTAGAAATTTACTTTTTCTGATGCCCATAGAGATCAAAGGTAAGATAAACATGATCAGTGAGTTTGGTTTTTTTTTCAATAATCTATAGATATATTCATAGACGCTTACAGATTGGTAAAACACACTAACATAGCAATGTTAATGCCTCTCAGAGTGAGGCAAAGGTCTGTATGTGTTTACAAGAACATATAAGTATATAAATATGCATATATACAGACTTACTTGTAGATGTGATTAAATATATATATATATATATATATATATATATGAGGGTGAGCTGATAAGATCATAGGTTGAAAAGTTCCTATGATGATGTTATATCTACTGTTTATGACATTTTTCCCATGGGACTCAAGTATTGAAACACCAACGAAAGAAGTGTGTGAACCATGAAAGGGACTAGGTTGAAAAATAAACCTCATTTAATGCGACGAATAAATATCAGAGAAGACTGGCAACCAGGCTTGAAGAAGGAAAACTCTGGTTCCATATCAGTTAAAATCTGCTTAAAAATGACCTTGCATCCAATCCTGCTTATGTGGAGAGGTTGGCAAATACATACATACATATATATATATATATATATATATATATAAAGTGAGAGAGAGAGAGAGAGAAAGAGAGAGGGGGAGAGAGAGAAAGATATATATACATGGGAACTGATCTGTATTCTCGTGGTTAATAAATTCTCAGATCCATTACTAATGTGAAGTTTAATCCTTTATCACTAGGTGCACTGTATTTGTGGGTTCATGCCTTAGTAAATGACAATAAAAATTGTGTGTGTGTGTGAGTGTGTGTATGAAGTTCCAGAATCAAACCCGAAAAGATTTCTCAAGTGCAATCTAAATTAAATATCTCTCTCTTTTGCTTTTTTTCTATTTACCCTTGCATGTCTGAAAGAAATAAATATAATTAATTCTATTGAACCTGATATTCAATCAATACAGGAAATGCCATTTTATATGTTATGTTATATTTTTGATATAACATAAAAAAAACATCATATCATTTCTTCTTTGTTATTTTCACCTATTGTTTAGAGTCCCATGTTTAATTGAGTATCTGATTAAGATCAAATTAAATTTGTGAGCTAAAATTATGAAAATTGCAAAAGCTATTTCAACCAGTTGTGCATTTTTTATTTTTGTTAGTTTGTAAGCAGATTTCATTAAATATTAGTAAAAATAACAACTTTAATTTCTTTATAATTAGAAGCAAACATTTGTAATCAGGTTTTGAAGTATTTTTGTAAAGCTCACTTGAAAGTTTAGTATTTTTAAATAGGTTTTACAGGCAAAATGAGGATTATTTTCCTGATGTAAAATCTTAATACATTTCCTTCACTTTGAAGATAATCTTGTTTCTTAGTTTCTCAAATATACTCACAAAAATTTAAATATATATATACACATATGTACATTTAGATACATACCATAAGTTGCAGCCTACAAATCAATGTGACGTATATATATATATATATATATATATATATATATATATATATATATATATATATATATATATATATATATTTACCAACCCCTCCACATGAACAGCATGTGACCCAAAGTCAATTTTAAGCAAAGCTAAACAGGTTTGATTTCAGATTTTTCCTTCACCTAAACTGGTTGCAATACCGAGGTTATCGAGTTCAGTCTGTCCCACTATTTACTCATAGCTCGAAGGAGAATAGTTGGATTCATGCCTTTCTGAAGTTTATTTGCTCTCTGTGAAATGCAAACAGCCTCATCCAAGATTTAAATTCAGTTCGTCATGTCCATTACCTATAACAGAAGCCATTACATTACAAACACCTCCGATGTCAATGTGGTGTATAAGTCAGCCCCAAGACTTTTTATTCAAAATTCTTTGTTTGACATGATTTATAGGTTGAGCTGCAAACACATAGTAGTCTCCCGGCAGAATATGTGAACGATGCAAATCTTACACATGAGTGCTTCTACTTACATGAATTTGCCGATAAACAATATATTGTAGTTGTCTGACTGCCCACCTGCGTGCTGTGATATTCCAGTTTATGTTCACAGTCAGTATATCAGCTGTTGGTAATAGTGTGTGATATGACATTATTCTAATACTTAATTTGTATTAGTTTGGTCTTGTGGGCAGAGTGTTTGCCAATGGTCCAGGAGACCTGGGTTCAATCCCAGGTCGAGTCATGCCAAAGACTTTAAAAATGGTAATTAATACCTCCTTGCTTAACACTCAGCAATATAAGATACGTATCAAGGGTAAAGTGGAGCAATCCAGGGAAAGGAGTTGTGCCCTTCCCTACACCTCGCTGTAGTAGCTATTGAAAAGGAAACCTTCTGGTCGCTCTTGACTACAGTCACCAACAACAACTATATCAATCTATGTGTTAATCTATTAAATGTTCCCAAGACACGAGTTTAAGTTAAAAATGTATATGGTAGTCTGCTGAAGCTATGATAAGTCGTATTTATGAATTGTTGGGAGTATTATTCCACTGGTTGACTATTCTGGGGTAAACCTATGGATTTTACCCCTGACATCAATGTTGACACCAAGTTAGAAATATTATCAGGCTTAAATGCAGCAATTTATGGTTGGTTGGTTGGTTGGTTGGTTGGTTGGTTTTTATGGCATATCAACCTTTGTTGGTTATTTAACACCAAATCCATTTTTATGCAAATAATCAGTTCTATTTCAAACAAATCAGTTTAGCATGAGTACACAGTTCAATTGTCAGAAACATTTCTATTTCAAACTATTCAATTTATTCAAACATTCTAATTCAGCAAATTCAGTTTAGTATAAGTACAGATTTTGCTTACACACAGTTAAATGTCAAATGAGTTCTGTATATAACAATTCAGTTTAGTATAAGTAGAGTTTCAATGTCAAAAACAGTTCTATTTCAAACAATTCAGTTTAGCATAAACACGCAGTTTACATGTAAGTACAGTTTAATTGTCAAAAACTTTTCCACTTCAAGCAATTCAGTTTAGTCAAACAGTTCTGATTCAAACAATTCAGTTTAGCATAAGTATGCAGTTAGTTTATTTAACCCATTGTCAGGTGCTACCATTCCGGGCCAGAGTGGACCTGGGAGCAATGGCAATGAAGGGGTGCTCAACATTGCCTAAAGCTCTAACATCACTGGAACCTCACTATCAGATTGTTTAGTGTCATATGCAGGACACTTATTGGGGGGTGCAGAGGTGCAGTCGGTGTATTTTACAGCCCCAGCTGACTAAGCAATGCAATTTATTGTATATATACATATATATATATGTACACATATATATACATATATAAATATGCATATATGTGCGTGTGTGTGTGTGTGTGTGTGTGTGTGTATGCATATTTATATACATGTGAGTCATTAAAAAAGTTTTAAGTTTCTCTCATTTATACACATATATATAAAAATTGTCATACTCTCACAGTAATCGTTATAAATTCAGCTACTTTCTGCCGGAGGAAGTTTTGGCATGCAGTCATTTTAAGTAAGAAGACTATGAGAATATGCATAAGCAAAGCTATATACAACACCAGTCTGCAAGACTAACTCTTTGTTTGTTTTTTTAAAGACAATAGCACAGCCAAGGGAGATGAACGGACACCAACCAATCCCATCCTGAAGTTCAGGGAAAGTGGTTGACTACCCTAAAAATTATAATGATATTTACCATATTTTTCAGCATATAAAGTTATTTAAGTTTTAGATGATGCTTTGTATATATTTCCTGGCTTCTAATTTGCTGATATTATTATTAGAGAGTTGATAAAAAATATACTGATATTATCATTAGAGAGTTAAATACTGATTATACGGATTTTATCTTTAGAAGGTTAGTAATAATTAAACTGATATTATGATTGGAGCATTAATAATGATTATGCTTATATAATTATTAGAGGGTTTATACTGATTATACTGATACTATATTTTTATTGTTAAAATTGATTATTATTAGAGGGTTAGAACTAATTATACTGATATTATGATTGGAGCATTAATAATGATGATGCTGATATAATTATTAAAGGCTTTATACTGATTATACTGATACTATATTTTTATACTTAAAATTGATTATGCTGATATTATTATTAGAGTGTTAGTAATGATTACATTGATATTATCATTAAAGGGTTAAATAATGATTATTCTAATATTAGAGGTTTAAATAATGATTATTCTGATATTATCATTAAAGGGGTAATACTGATCATGTTGATATCCTTGTATCTCAAACAGATTCCCATTTGTTAATATTATTATTAGAAATTTAGATAATGAAATTGAGAATTGACAGCTATAATCGACAAGCCCATCTCCCTGCATCATGTTGTGATTTTTTTATAAGGTCTGTCAGCACTTAGGTTGAGTCAGAACTGTACAAATTTGCATAAGTACCCAAAAGAAAAAGGAACAAAAAAAAAAACAAGAATAAAATCATATGGCCATCTTTATTGATGAGAATTTCCTTTGATCAATTCATAGTGTTGTCTGAGTAAAGTTGTCTCTCACTCTGGTTTTTCAAATTAACCAACTATAGTTGACAACAAGTCTGACTGCAACTTTTCTGCTTCTTTGAATATATGGGGCCTTGACTTACAGAAAAGAAAACCACTCTTTCCATGTTTAATCCCCAGTAATTCTTTCATCTGCATCAAGAATTCTTTCTCTTTTTATTTCATCTTCTATTAAAGTCTGCTGACCTCCCTAACTTGTTTAGCTATCCTTTTCATACTACTGTACACAAATGTCTATGTATATACATACATATATGCTACCGAGGCTCACACACAAATCTGCTCACTCCCATGTGCATCTACATATATATATACCCTATACACATGCGCATATGATCTCATCTATACATTATTGCACCAAAATATGCGCATGCTGGGAGCTTATAATATCACAAGTGTCAGGACACAAGTCCAAAGCATACTACCTGATTTTCTTTTAAAATGGAAAGAGATTAAAAACCATGGGATGTAATGAATGAAGGGACGACTTATAACAGTCTATACTTGGCTGATGATGCTTTTTTTAGCCAGTACATAATATCAGCTCAACAGCTTAGCCATGGACTGTTGGACTGAATGTCCTTTAGTTACCCTACTTGTTTCTTCTCAAAAAGTGATCTGATCAACTGATTTGTTGACTTAAAAAAAAGTAAAGATATTGCTGGCTGGTTTAAGATAAATATATTCTAAGCTTATGTAAGTCTGATGTAAAATAAGAATGGTCGAACATCCTCTAGGAATTGGGATCACTGTGAACAGCTTTTGAGACAAGTGAATTAGCATCTGTGATGTGATGTTTTATATTTATGCATGAACGCAAAATAATGTATCTATTTGCAATGACACAATTAACTCACATTGATTCATGCAAATATTTATCCTATAAATATGTTTGATGGTACATGTGTTTGTCTAGATATTGTATTCAAGTTAAGAAATATTATGCACAAGCCATGTATATCAGCATTAACTGAAAACATTTTCCAGCTCATGATGAATAATAATGAAAACTCTATAGATATACTGCACTCTCACTCCTTTTCTCTCCTTACAGGACTGAGATTTAGCCAATTTCACATATTTGGGCTCTTGCCTAAGAGGTCCCATGCCTGAGGAGGCTCCATGCCAAAGTGTAATCTACTTTTGGTTTGTCAAGTATACAAAACAACACATTGCCATATATATGTTCCAATTGAGCTTTGCAACTCCTAAGGCAAGCCATATATATATATACAAGATGTAAACAAACAAAAGCTACTACATAGTGCCTTATAATTCTCAAGCTTATGTATGTCAAATGATGTCTGTGTGGTATCATACTAAGTCTAACATGAAGTTGGGTGGGTTTCAATCCCAGCTTGAAGTGTCCAGCATGTCGAGCCATACTGATGAGTTGTAATACAATGAAACAGTCTGTCTGTGGATGACAATATATATATATATATATATATATGTGTGTGTGTGTGTGTGTGTGTGTGTGTGTGTGTGTGTGTGCACAAATATGGCTGTACATATCAATGTATGCATTTATAAAGTCATATATATTCATATGTTTGTATGTACATATGTGTGAGTTTGTGAGTAATATATATATATATATATATATATATATATATATACTTACATATTTTCATCTATATGAATATAAAAATGCAAAGAGACAGATTAGATATGTATATTATAGATTATAACCCCATCCACATGCAGACACATATATATTCATATGTATATATGCAGATGCACATATATGAACCTATAAATCATAAATAAATATATATATATTCTATAACCTAGATCTATGTGTGTATGCTATACCTTTTATTATTTGGAAAAATATGTCAACACAATAATATATCTCTGTGTATATCTGCATACATAAATATGCACGTATGTGCATCTACTTGCATCTAATTCCAATTACATATACTGACATATATCCCTATTCATTTGGGAAATGGATTTGTTTTTATCCATAATTAAAAAAATAATCATCTATATATACATTTGGATAACACTGAGCTTTGCCAAATATAGCTACTGTTTTCATCTTCATGTCAGTCTTACCTTGCATCATGTCAAAACAAAGAATTGCCCTCATCGAAATTTGTGTTAGTATCATCTTTGGTGTTCTATATGGTTGATAAGTCAACTCTAGTTGTCATGACTGTGTTCAACAGGATTAGATTCAATATATAAATGCACTTTGGTTTTTGACCACAATTTTTTGATATATAATTTTCTAAAAATCAAAGATATAAGAAAAGCATTTTTAAAAAGTTTTTTCATAAATGATTTAAAAAAATTTATAGTTCATAGTTTATATTCTTGCATATTTTATACCTGGGTGAATAAAAAGTTTTGCAATATTTTGGTATGTGGTAATTTGCAATGTGTATATCATGTGACCAAAGCTGTGCAAGCTGTTGGCCCAGTCAATTGGGACTGTAAAATACACTGATTGCACCTCTGCAGAGAGGTAAGACTCCCCCAACAAGTGTCCTGGAGAGGACACTAAACAATCTGATGGTGAAGCTCTAGTAATGATGGCACTTTGGGCAATGTGAAGTACCCCTTTATTGCCATTGCTGTCAGCTTCACTCTGGCCTGGAGTGGTAGCACCAGATAGTATCCTATCTATGAGTCAAATAGAACTTTTCAACATTTAAACTGTATTTATGCTAAACTAAAATGTTTAAAATAGAACTTTTTGATCATTTAACTGTGTGTAAACAAATGAATGATGTTTAATTGAATCGTTACAGATACATATCAATACTTGGGATCATTTAACTTTGAATTGTTTGAAATAGAACTGTTTGAAGTAAATAGAATTATTTGTATTAGATAGAAATAAGTGAAACCATTTAACTGTGTGGAAACAAAAAACAAGCTTAGGCTCATTTAAAAATGTTATAATACTTATTATGTTAATATTATCATCACCAAAAAGATTACTGAATGAAAAATAACTAAAACAAAGGTTGGAAATGAAATAGAAATCTTTATAACTAACCAAATACAGTACTTTCCAGTGGCATGAAAAAGGTAACTGCCGCTAGTGGTGACTACTTAGTATATTCTCCCCGCCCTCACGATAGAGTCCAATGTATTTATGAGGAATTGGGCATACCTATTAATGTTCATAGGTAGGGTATATAATATTTACAAAATACATTTAGAAATCATATATTTGATATATATGTATAAAAAGAATTTGGCATTAAATAACCTAAAATGTTTGATATGCCATAAAACCAAACCAAACCAAATCATTTACATTTAATATATATGTATAGGAAGAATTTGGCATTAAATAAGCAACAATGGTTGATATGCCATAAAACCTAACCAAACCAAACCAAATCATAAATATTTAATATATATGTATAAAAAGAATTTGGCATTGAATAACATACAATGGTTGATATGCTATAAAACCAAACCAAACCAAACCAAATCATTTATATTTAATATATAAGTATAAAAAGAATTTGGCATTGAATAACCTACAATGGTTGATATGCCATAAAACCTAACCAAACCCAAACTGTTCAAGCTGTGGAAGGTTTCTACTGTGGTTGGTAGTATTACGGTTGTTGGTTCTTTGACATGTTATGCATTGGTTAATTCTGTGTGGGGTTTGAAAGCCACAAAGATAAACATGCAATGTAGTCCAATTCATGAACTTTTATGCTTTACAAGTTAAAAGTGGACCATAATGATGTAGAAGCAACAAAGATATTTGTTGTGTAAAAGACAACGATACAGTTGATAAGAGTACAGTAATCAGATGGTTTATGAAAGTTCACTTGATTTGCAAAAGCCTAAAACTGTCAATTCTGAGGCCACTCTTCAAGCCAAAGAAGAAAATTTTATTAGTAGAACTCAGAGAATTTCAGGCAAGTTTGGCATCTTGTGTTCTTCAGTCCAGAATCACCAAATTGTGACTCATGTTATTAATATGGCAAAATTCATGACTCAGCCAAGTATTATATTACTCAATATCAGTAAGTAAAGTAGGTGACTGTATTTGAGGGCGAACTGAATCTTCTTTTTTCTATAGCTACTATACCGAGATGCGGGAGAGGGCACTACTCCTTTCCCTGAATTACTGCACTTCACCCTTAATACATCCCTTATAATGCAGGGTTTTAAGCAAGGAAGTATCAAGTACCATTTTTTGAGTCTTTGGTATGACTCAACCTGGGATTGAACCTCAATCTCCTGGGCCATTGATGAACATTCTATGTTCAGTCTAAAAACTTGCCAATTCAATTTTTTATGGCGTTAACTTTTAGGCAACAAACAGCCCCGTACTTCATCTATACATTACCATGGAACCGTCATTGCTATTAAACATTAAACTAATTTTTCCTCCCCAAGAGTGCCATTAATATCAACTAAATAAATATTTTGGCTACTTGTCTTCACATAATTATAAAATAACTAACAACCAGATCAAATAGATTATACTTATGAGAGTTCCTAATTTTTTGCTAAACTATTAATATGTATCATGGTATAAGTAATTTTTTGTATTTCATATGATAGATTAAAGAAATCCTCTGATTGGCAGAGCTTAGAATGCACTGACTATATCCCCTGTAGATGGGTAATATCCACCACCCAAGTAGTGTCCGAAATCTGTCACTAAACAACATCCAATGTTTAGGTCTCCGCTATGAAGGTCAGGGGAATATAGAGTGCCCTTGTATTGTTATTACTCTAACCTGAAGATATATTACTTTTTAGGTCCTATCTATGAATCCAATAAATTTGTTTGTATTCGAAAGGACTGAGGGGGAGGAAAATCTTTTAAGAAATGACTAAACAAAAAAAATGAAAACAAAAATGCACAGTGAACATGACTCCTTAACTTCTAGGCATAAAATAAACCTAGATGGGTTCAATTGATCACTCCACCAATCATACAAAATCAAAAATTACAAAGTTTTTTCTATATCAATAAAGTTTCTGTTTGATCTGGTCTTTTACAAAATAATGCATTTTTTTTTATTTACTTATAACTGTATCTTTTTTTATCATTTCAGCCATACCTCCAGAAGAACCATTAATTGAAGGTTTTGACCCATCTCATCCTCTGTTTGAAAATGACCGATTACTTGTGTCCTGCAACTGGTCTGGCGGTATTCCAGCAGCTCCTGTACGCCTATCATGTGGTACCACAATCAGTATTGGAGTATCAATCACTGTACTAGCAATTGATGTCAAACGGGACCTTAACCAGAAATTGTGTGTTTGTGAAGGTCTTCATCCAGGACTTAGTAAAAATGTGTCTCAGACAATGACTGTTTACTGTAAGTATGAAAATAAATTATTCTTTATTGAATTTTTTAATTATGTTTCACAAAAGTATTTCTTTATTTTTGTTTGGAATTTTGATTTCATTCTTTTCTATTCTTCTTATTCCTGCAATATCACATCTGACCAATTCTTTGGACTTTCTCAAATATAGTAACTTCAATGTGGAAAGTGAGGGTCTTCTTTTTCCAGGTGGGGCCAACCTCTGCATCACAGACTGGTTGTGACACATTGAGCTGATTTTAATTCAGAGTTTTCCTTCTCCCAGACCAGTTGCCATACCAAGGCTCAAGAACCCAGTCTGGATTATTATATACCTATAATTGGTAGGAGAAGAGTTATATTAATGCCTTTACCAATGACATTAGGCTAAAGAGAAACACCATCAGCCTCACTGATAACTTTGAAACTATGGGTAATCTATGTTCTAATTATCCAATTTTTATAAGGTTGTTGTGGAGGGAGGTGTGTCCTGATGGTGTAATGGTTAACGCGCTGGACTGTGGAATCATAGAAAGTGAGTTTGAACTCCAGTCAGACTATTACATTCACTTTTGGACAAATACCCTTGGAAGAGGTACAAATGCCTTTATCCTCCCATCTATGGGTTAAATAGTACCACTATTTTTCTTCTAGAAGGATGGATTTGGCATTAAATAACCCAAGAGGGTTGATATGTCATGAAACAACAAAACAAACTAATAAACATGGTTGTAGGTTACCATTACATGAGAAATACAAACAACATCTATCAATATTTTACCATTGAAAAATGATTTGAAAATGAAGTGATTACCTTTCTCTAGAGTAGTTTAATATATTCAAATTCCATGATAGATATGTTAAATAATAGACTAGTGAAACTATTCTTGGCATGTAGTATAGACAAGTTTGAAATGGTAGCAAAAACCATTGGGTCAAATGAGTAAAATTAACAGGTAATGACCTTGAGGTCATTTGAAAGCTTGGCTTTCGTTGGACAAGAAATTTACATGATAGATAAATACTAAAAAGTTTAGGAATAGATTATAACTTCAATCAGAAAGAAACTACCAAAACAAACAGATCCAATTTCTAATTATGTTCTGACACCCAACAATGAGTAAAGTTAGTGAGTTGAAAGTTGCTGAGAAAAGAAATAAATTTTGAGAAGAGAAAATTGACTTTTTCATTGATCTCTCTGATAAGGACAGGATGAAACAATAAGAGTTGTGATGACAAACAAATGGGTTAAGTGAAGTACAATGGCAGCATGAAAGAAACACAGTCAGTTTCAAAGAAAAGGTAGGAAAGAGAGGAGCTGAGCAATAATATAAGAAGAAAAAGAAAAGAATGTAATACAAATAAGTAAAGTTGGTGACCTTAGTCAAGAGTGACTTGAAGGCTATAGCTACTACACCAAGGTGTTGGGGAGGGTACTACTCCTTTCCCTGGATTGCTTAACTTTACCCTTGATCCATACCTTACATTGCAGAGTGTTAAGCAAGGCAGCTGCAAGTACCATTTTTTTAGTCTTTGGTATGACTCGACCTGGAATTGAACCCCTGTCTCCCAGACTATTGGTGAACATTCTACCCATTAGGCCAGCCCCTTCCAATTTTTTATAAAATGTTGATTTTTTTTAAAATAATGATAATAAGGATTTTTTTTAATTTCAAGTCAACATCATACAATGAGAACGGATATTATTAGGTAGTATTTATGGGTAAAATCTACGGAATCAAAATTCTGTAAAGAGGTGCTCATGATGTAATGGTTATCGTCGTAGGAAATGGACACGGCGACACGAGTTCAAATCCTGGACGAGGCTGATCACATTTCACATAGCACTAATACCCTTGGGAAAGGTATGAATCCAATTATGCTCCCTCCAGCTATGGGTAAATAGTAGGACAGACTGGGTTCTTCAGCCTTGGGGAGGCAACTTGTCTAGGAAAAAGAAAACTCTGAATTCAAACCTGTTAAACTCTGCTTAAAAATTGACCTTGTGTCATATCCTGCCCAAGTGGAGGGGTTGGTAAATAGGATCAAAATTCTGTAAAGAAATATATGAATAAAAATAAGGGCACCTTTTATATACATTAATGAAATTTAATTTTTGGTTACAGTTTTAATGCCATAGAGTTGAGTTATAAATAATGTTTAATGATATCTGTTTTGATTATATATATATATATATATTGTGTATTAAGGCAATAGATTTTCTTGTTACCATAATTTATTATAGATGACGAGAATTTGGAGTTTTTTATTAGGTTTTCTTGTTCATAAGTGAAATGTCATAAATGAGGATGAGGTCTGTTTAATAATTGTCCAAAATCTCTAATGTTATGAACAAAGTTTATATACTTTTGACCTTTGTTGGTAATTGTCAAAGTTATGTGACTACACTATAGATTATGAGGAGTTTTATGTGATCGTAAAATTCAACTCCAAATCTTTTGGTCTAGTCGGCTGGGGTTGCAGAATACACCAACTGCTTCTGTGCAGAAGGTTAAAACTCCCCCAACAAGGATCCTGGATATGACACTGAAAAATCTAGGTTCCAGTAATGCTGGAGCTTTGAGGAATGTGGAGTATCCCTTCATTGCCATCACTCCCAGGTCCACTGTGGCCCGGAATGGTAGCACCTGGTAGGGTCCTATCTATGGGTCGAATAGAACTAAACTGTGTACTTATGCTAAACTGAATTGTTTGAAATAGAACCGTTTTGACATTTAACTGTGTGTAAACAAAAAACAGTACTTAGCTAATAGGAATTGTTTGAAATAGAATATTTTGTGAGTATAAAAATGGATTTGGCATTAAATAACCTTAAATGGTTGATATGCCATAAAACCAAATCAAACCAATCCAAATCTTTGTATCATCTATAAAAAAATTATGCCTACAGTAAGGGTCCAGGAGACCTGGGTATAATCCCAGGTCACATTGTACCAAAGACTTTAAAAATGGTACTTGATACCTCCTTGCTTAACACTCAGCAATATAAGGTACATATCAAGGGTAAAGTGGAGCAAGTGGGGAAAGGAGTAGTAACCTCCCCAACGCCTTGGTGTAGTAGCTATTGAAAAGAGAGCCTTCTGGTCGCCCTTGACTACAGTCGCCAACTTTACTTTATATCCCTTAGTTTGATAATTGCATAGACAAGATACTGACAGTCACCAAGCACCACTGACTCTGTGTCTATGTTGTCCTAACTTAGATATGTAGGCTCTATCACTAATACTGAGCACTTTTTATCAAAAAATATAGCTTACTACATTATATATATGTATATAAATATAAATTTATATACATACTTTAGCATAGATGATCCACTGGTTGAGAAATGATTGACAGTAGGTGTTAATTTAGTGAGGTTACTTACCATAATGACGCTTGAATTGAAGAATTTTGTCTTAAATTATAATTACATCATCAAGTGACATCATTCTTGTGAAGTAGCAAAAGTAAATTTGGTCTCTCACTGCAACTTTTAACTATCGATATTAAATCAGGGACACATTCATATGAATAGCCATTGAGTTATGCTATGATAATTTAAATCAGTACAAGTCTTTGATACACAAAAAAATATCAATCACAAGTTGTAAAACAGTCCGTACTTTTTTTAGATGAGTCATTACTTATTTTGATGAGTCATTACTCATTCCAGAGATTTAGGAGGCCTAAAGGTTAATGGAAAATGGAATCATCAAATTGGGTTCAAACTACAACTGGGACAGTTTGTACTCACTCATGAATATAGTTAATATACAATGAATCTACTTCTTACTCTATCGCTGGATAGAGAGTTGGGCAGTGAGAAACTTGAAGCTTTTCCAAGGCAAGACATTTTGAAATTTCTATCATAGATCAAAGATCATTCTTTGAAACTGATTATATTTTACCAAGAATTTACTACCTGTGGAGTATATATATATATATATTGATTTTGTAGTTTGCAATATTTATTGATAAGTAGTAAAGTTGGCGACCGTAGTCGAGGGTGACCCGAAGGCTCCCTTTTCGATAGCTACTACACCAAAGTGTAGGGGAGGGCGCTACTCCTTTCCCTGGATTCCTCCACTTTACCCTTGATTCTTACCTTATAATGCTGAGTGTTAAGCAAGGTAGCATCAAGTACCAATTTTAGAGTCTTTGGTATGACTCGACCTGGGTGTTAATTTAGTGGGGTTACTTACCATAATGACACTTGAATTGAAGAATTTTGTCTTAAATTTAGTGAACCCGGGTCTCCTAGGCCATTGGTGAACACTCTAACCATTATGCCAATGTCCGGTAATTATTATTTATTGATAAAGACTGTTCAATATCAGTGATAGAACATCTATATCTAAATTAGGATCAAATAGAAATTGAACCAATGACACTTGGTTATTCTATACTTATAGTATCTTAACTTTTATGTATATATATATATATATATATAGTTTTAATTTTGAATAATTTGAACACAGAGGCAATAACATTTGTTGACAGTCAATTTCTAACCTATGTAATCTTCAAACCAAGCTTGCTCATATGGTGTATCCTTTAAGATACGGTTGTGTCAAGCATAATGAGAAAGGTAATATAATTTATGGGGCATTTAAAAAAGAGGTATATATACTTGTTTTTGTTTACATCTATAAAGATATATGGCCTTTTTGGTTAATTTGGAGTGTTACAACATACAATGAGAAAAACTTCATTTAAAACAAGACAAACAAGGAATATCTAAAATTTAAACAATTTTCATAAAACAACAAAGCATCAACTTGGATTTGACTGTTCAGAAGTTCCCTTTTACAAGTAGTAAATTTTCAAAGTAGTGGAAAGTCAGACGTTAGGAAAAAGGGGGAAAGGAGGAAAATGTTTTTAAAGAGTACTTATTCCTTTTTTCTTTCTTTCTTTTATGGTCAGATAGTGGAACTAGCAGAAAAGTAGTTTCAGCTCTTAACTCGAGGGCAGACGTTACTTCTCGCTTGATCACGGTATCTAATGCTTCCTGGGGTCTCTTTTGTCCTCACTGACCAAATTCACAGAAATCCTGAGTTTTTATCTCTCCCCACCGGCTCCAAACTCGTCACTCCACAATCCTTCTCATTTTTGTCGTGACCACTTCCTATAGGCTACTTTAATTTTTATTATTTTTCTTTTTTTCTGATTTCTAACTGGATGGGTGCGTAGAGCCAATGCATAGCAATGAGTTTATACATTTTGTATGTGGCAGCCGACAAGTCAACGTCCGGTTGGGAGTTTTATTGATAATTCCTAAATCCCCACTGATATATGTATTAATTTTTCCAGGGGGTGATTTACAAGGCTATATTATACCAGTTTTGGGATTTGTGGATTTATTTACACATATTTAATTTATTTTCAACAGTCTTTATTTATTATTATTATACATAACTCATTGCGAGATTTTCACACCAGCATTAGTTGATGGTCTTTCACTAAGCAAAGTATCATCAAGTACCATTTTTTGAGTCTTTGGTATGACTCGACCTGGGATTGAACTCTGGCTTTCTTGGGCCATTGGCACACACTCTAACCATTAGGACAAAGTCTGGTTGATCTAAATGTTATAATATATATATATATATATATATATATACTTTCATTAAGAAAAAACAACAAACTGGTCACATTAAGATTATAAATTTATTTCCATCCTGTTATGCGTTTTTGAAAAAATCAAAAAACATGAAAAAATATTAACAGGACTTCTTCAGATCTTAAACTCCGGTTTAAGTGGACCAAATAATACTTATATATATATATAGGTATTAAATTGAACTTGAAAATTTCTTACAATATATACAATAACCCATAAAAGAAAAGGTATTACTGTCAATGTCTTAATGTAGGTAGTTTGGCCTATTTATATATTTTTACAACTGGTTATCATAGCCTATCATCATTTAGGCCATCTGGATAAAATTTTGGCTTACCCGTAGCCTTTTGTAAGTTTGGGGATCAACCTATACAGCAGATATAAGTCTAACTCAGAATTTTGAGCAAAAAATCTTGTGGTTGACTAATATGCCCAATCATCTTGTATGCTGTAATTTACAGCAATAACTTCTTTTTTAAGTTATAGGCAATAAGATTTATTGTTTTGTTTTCTGTCCCAGGTTTGTTTTTGTTTTTTAATGTATCTTATACCATTTGAATGCAAAAAACAGCAATCAATTTCTTAAGAAACAACTGCCAATTTTTGGGTTCTGAAAACAATGGGAAAATGTGGGGAAAAAAGGGGAGATAAGGGGGAAAGTAAACTTATAAAACAATTCACATTTATCTCTATTGGAACATCTACATACTTAACAGTGCTTGTTCAATTCAGACATTTTCACTTAAAGTTCCACAGTGGCATGTTTCATAAAAAAACTTTTAGATTTCCACTTTACTTAATAAGAAACATATTTACTAGAAGCCATCATTTGCAGAAAAAATTCTCATCCCACTTCCTACTCAAGATTTCTCTGATTGGTTGATTTCCTATTCAAACAGGCATATTTGCCCTTCCTGGTATTCCAAGAATGTGACAAATAATCTGTTTGGACATTCCCAGTGCCTGAAGAATATGGTTTGCAGAGTTAAGTTTGTGTTGTAATCTTCAAGTGCTGTCATATCTTTTGCCAATCTCTTTCTTCTTTTCTTTTGTTCTTTTGTTTTTTATATTTTAATTTAAAGATTCTTTCTTTGTTAATATCTTTTCTTTTTTCATGATTATATTATTTTTTTATTTTATTTTATTTTTTGTTTGTCATCTCAATTCTAATATCTTCTTAATTTTGTATTTAGACATCAGTGCTATCTGGTGTTTTTTTTTTTTTAACAAAAGATCAAGAGATTGCAAATTTGCTCAATACTTATTCACTTGGCTGGGCTTAGAATATATTGATTGCATCCTTTGAAGAAGCCCCAAAATGGGGGTGTCCTGGGTATTATATTGTTGTGGACCAGTAAAAGGTCCGGAAGAAAAACACAGACTCGGGATTTCATGAAATAATTATATTGAATGAAAGTATAAATACAGCATAGGTAAAAGAGTGTCAAACGTCAGTCTAACTGCCAAAGTGTTAGGCTGGTTATTAACTTAACACCAAGATGAATATTCTCCCGGTATTCATAGTAATAGGAAGAGCTCATTATTGTCTGTAAGGTAGGTACTATAACAGATAGTAAACAGCATCTGTTCGTAAGGTTCTGATTCTGGGTAGTTGAGATGTGTGGAGTGGCCCCTTAATGCCATTACTCCAAGGTCACCTGGAGTGATAGTACCCATTAGGATCCCATCCATGATCTCAAATAGATGTGTTTAAAAACTGTTTGTATTCAGCAATAATACTTGAGACAATATAACTGTTTGAAAATTATTTGGTTGGTTGGTTGGTTGGTTGTTTGGGTTTTATGGCATATCAACCTTTGTAAGTCATTTAACACCAAATCCATTTTTATGAAAAGAGTTCTATTTCAAACAATTCAGTTTAGCATAAGTATGCAGTTTAAATGTGAAAAACATTTGTATTTCAAGCTATTCAGTTTAGTCAAGCAGTTCTACAGTTAAATGTCAAAATAGTTCTATATTAAACAATTCAGTTTAGTGTAAGTACAGTTTCAATGGCAAAAAACAGTTCCATTTCAAATAATTCAGTTTAGCATAAGCACACAGTTTAAATGTAAGTACGGTTTAATTGTCAAAAATATTTGTATTTTTGAAAAGTGGACAAATATAATTTATGATCCAATTAGCAATCAGATAAAATTTTGTTGCTATAGCTCTAGCTGTGTTTGATTTATGAAATGATTCAGAGACAAAAACAGACAGTTTATTAATTATAGTAAGCTTTTGTCATTTGCACGCTTTTGATTCTCGCTCAAATTTTTTATCGTTGGCACTCATTTATTTGCCTTTTAAGGTCTTTTATTTATTTATTTATTTATTTATTTTTTTGTTCTTTGGCAAGATCCAGATACATCATGTTTTTTTTATTTTCTTTCAATTTTATCAAATGGTCTGCAGGAATAATAGCTTAAACTATCTGATAGATCTTCTTTTCTTTCTTCAATGACAAGGTCGAGTTTCCTGATCTGGATTGAATGATCCATTTGAATTTCAAAGTTCTATAAAATTTTAGATTTTCTATTCTGTTGAGCAGTTTCCAGTTTTGACCAATATCATTATTGTATATGGCTATTTGAAAAAAATTGTCATTGAGACATTTCTAATTTTGTTGTAAAGTGCTCTACTGATCTCTCATATAATCATTCAGATTCTTTTTACTTCATTATGGTAGACAGAAATTCTGTGTTGAAATTTTTGCCTGACCTTTACAGACCACATTTCAGAGGATTAATAGACATCTTAAAATGTGATTTATCATTTCAGTGAACCTAGTCAAACCACTGACAATCATTGTGGATATAAAGTGACCCTCATCCCCCCAGCTATTGGTTAAATAGTTTCACTACTGTTCTTATATAAAGATAGTTCTGATATTAGATAATCCACAAAAGTTGATATGCCATTAAACAAAGAAAAGAAGAACCAGAAACCATTAAGTGACAAATGTTTGATTTGGTCTGCAATATTCTTTATGAACAAACAACATTTTCTTTGCCCACCACAGGAATAAAAAGAGCTTCATTCAGCTGTTATGAGGGTAATATGAATGCTAGACTAAACTATGCAAAATGAATTTATAATGGAATGTATCTTAGTGTTGTTGCAGAGGAGTTTACTATAATAAAAATGATAATAAAACAAACAAAAAGCAAAACGCATAGCAGGAGGTTGAGTTGAAAGAGATGCTGTTTTTTTATCTGTCATTTTTAGTAATGAGTTTACAAAATATATGTTGCATGAGAACTTATTTTTGAATGGGAACAGTATTTTTTAAAATAATTATTTGCTTGTCAGTTGTGAATTCCTTAGTTACCCAGTTGGCCGGGGCTGTAGAATACACTGGCTGTATCTATGCAGAGGGCTAAGACTCTCCAAATGACTGTCTTGGATATGACACTAAACAATCTGATGGTGAGGCTCCAGTAATAAATGGAGCTTTGGGGAATGTGGAGTACCCCTTCATTGCCACTGCTACCAGGTCCACTCTGGCACAGAGTGGTGGCACCTGATAGGGTCCTATAAATGGGTCAAGAGAACTAGACTGTACTTATGCAAAACTGAATTGTTTGAAATAGAACTGTTTTTGACATTGAAACTGTGTACATATGCTAAACTAAATTGTTTGAAATAGAACTGTTTTTTACATTTAACTGTGTGTAAACAAAAATCTATTCTTATATCAAATGGAATTGTTTGAAATAGAACTGTTTATAAGTATAAAGATGGATTCGGCATTAAATAACCTACAATGATTGATGTGCCATAAAACCAAACTAAACCAAACCAAACCTTGAATTCCTTAGAAGATAAAGCTTCATTATCATCATGAAATTTTGGGACTAGT
This sequence comes from Sepioteuthis lessoniana, assembly GCA_963585895.1. NCBI lineage: Eukaryota > Metazoa > Mollusca > Cephalopoda > Myopsida > Loliginidae > Sepioteuthis > Sepioteuthis lessoniana. The sequence goes on from OY757905.1 coordinate 20,609,232, forward strand.
ATTTTTGTCTTTCTTCATCACTAGACTGCTACATGCAAGTTTGTAGATTCTATAAATTCAGACTAACTAGCTTTAGAGAGGAAAAATTTAAAAAAAAGTTATTTCTACAATTTATGACACATGAGGGAATTTTTTCTATGATTCTTTGAATTTCAGAATTCTTGTATCAGTTTTCTTAGAGTGTTTTTTGATGCACCAAAAACACTTATTTTCAGTTTTCTCTATTCTTGACTTGTTCTTACTTCAAGTCTTCCAGAAACTGCTTTCTGTGCTACTTAAAATGTTTGGTTAATTTTCAGAATTGTAGGCAATGCCATCTGGATATTCTTAATTTTTAAAAGTTTCTTGATATGCAGATAAGACATTCCTACTTAACAAGTAATGTGGTTTTTGAATTCAGCATTAAATTTAGTCTTTTTTGGAGACATTTTGAAAGAAATAACAATTTCACTCTGTAAGGACAGTGTGACAATATAAGAAAGATAAGATTGTTAATAATAATGTTGGCTTAACTTAGAGAAGAACAAAGTCACTCCCCTGGCCCCTTAATTAGGTTTCAACCTCAGAATTAATAGATTGTAAGCTCAATGTATTCATTGTCACATGACAGCAGATGTGATGCTTTGTGTAAATCCAATATCATCCATTAGTAACTACACCCCTAACAATTTTAAAAGTTAAATTTCTTCTAAACCAAAGATACAAGAGAGGAAGGCCCCAAAACGGTGCACATTCTCTCCTGATGACCCCAAAACAAGCTTGGAGTTAAATCTGCTCGGTGGAAACAAGAATGGCTAAAGGAGTGTTTTCTATCCGCTCACTTTTTGGTGAGTTTCTGTTACTTGGTAAGTAACTTCCTTCAAGGATTTTATAATTTCTAGTTGAACATTATACAATTAAATCACGTACTAGATAGTATTTTTTTACAAGACTCTATAGGATTACAACTCTGTTACCAAAAATGTAATTTGAATGTCTCTATAATCACAAATAAATATATATAAAGTTGTACTTATTTTGAGACAGCTATATTTTCATATTGTTTTGTCATCTGGCTCAGGATTGAGGAAAAATCCATATTAATTCACCTGGACTTTTCAGTTTCTGACTTTTTTTATGAAATCACACACACACACATACACACACGCACCTCTTGTCTTTTACATGTAGCTCTAACATGGACCTAACTTATATAAGGGCTAATCAAAATTTGCACCAATTTAAAACAGATATGATTGAATAATAGTTAAAATTATTATTCTAATGAAATACTGATGCTAATGAGCTAGTTTATATATATATATGTTTGTATATATATATATATATATATATATATAGATAGATAGATAGATAGATAGATATACATCTTTATAGATGATCTGTGTGTGTATGATCTGAGCATGAATGAATGAGCAAATACGCACACACACACACACATATACACACACACACACGCACATACACACACACATATCTATATATACATGTCAGACATAAATGAAGACATATTTATGCATATATAACTTATAATATGTCGATAGATTGATAAATAGGCACATTTGGTATGTCTATCCCAGCAGTGACTGCTGTACAAGCAGTAGTGTTGCTTCAAACAAAGTCTTCATCAAATGATGACTGGCTTTAGGTTTGGTTTCAGGGCTGAAACATCATTATGATTCACCTAGAGCACCCCAGCAGTACCTCATGATATTGCAAGGCTTTGTTTGTTTGTTGTCACTTAGTGACAATGTCATATCCATGGTGATACCGTTAGAGTCATATACTGGATCTTTTTTATATATTTCCTTTTGTCCGATGGTGAAAGTCCATGATTAAACATGCATGCAGAATGATTTGATTTGGTTTTTTGGCATATCAACCATTGTAGGATATTTATTGCCAAACCCTCTTTATAAATATATATTAGTTATATTCTTTTTGTTGATAACATTCTTAAATGAGCCTGAGGTCTTTAGTGCACACAGTTAAATGGTTTCAAGCATTGCGATATAACAGTAATAATTTAAAATCAGTCATTTGTTTGCACATATAGTTTGTTTTATTTGACCAATAGATGGGACCCTCCCCATTTCTGACACATTGTTCTGATAGATCATCATATTTTTTCAAATTACTCTGAAGCATCCAGCCAATATTTTCCTCAGAGGGGACTGTTAATTCAATAATGAAAACTTTCCTTAAATTAAGAGACAAGATGATAATATCTGAGCACTGAGCAGTTACATTATTTCCATTGGAAAGACAAATTGACGTTCCGAATCAGTTCCGAATCAGTTTATGCAACCATCAAGCAATGATTATCCATGCCTCAAATTGCATTCTCTTTCATAGATATGGTTGGTTGGTTGGTTGGTTTCTTTGTTTAATGGCATATCGACCTTTGTAGGTTATAAAATGCAAAGCCATTCTCCTAGAAGAAAAGTAGTGGTACTATTTAACCCATAGCTGGGAGGATAAGGGGGTTCATGCCTTTCCCAAGGGTATTTGTCCGAAAGTGAACGTAATAGCGCAACTGGCGTTCGAACTCGCTACTACGATTCCGGAGTCCGTTGCTTTAACCATTACACCACAAGGACACCTCCGCTTTATAGATATGATTTCTATGTATGTATGTATATACATATTGGCCAAAAGGGGTAGAGTGTGCTCAAATGGTCTGGGAGACCGGGTTTCAATCCCAGGTCAAGTCATACCCAAGACTCAAAAAATGGTACTTGATGCCTGTGCCCTCCTCTTCACCTAGGTGTTGTAGGTAATGAAAAGGGAGCCTTCAGGTCACCCTTGACCAACTTTACTTATATATATATATATATATATATATATATATATATATATATATATATATATATATATATATGGTACCGAAAAGAGCCAAATACCGTCTACCCAGGTTTCACCAAATCGATTTTCATGAGAATTCTGACAAAAGATGGTTGGCCCGAATTACATTTTGTAATGTATCTTTTATTTACAAATTGAATAATCTATTTTTTTCACACAGCCAGAGTTATAGAAATAGCTTTGAAAATAAAAATAATATATATATATCATCATTATCATGTCATACCATCAGCATGGATATCCCTGACCCTCTCTCGCCACCCTTCCCTATCGTCCGGGTCTTCAGGGCTATATCCCATATCGGCACAAAGCTGCCATACGTAGGTTCGAGCTGGTTGTCCTGCCTTTGCTTGTCCATGTGAAGGAGTCCACAGGAGTACATCACTTGTGAATATGTATATATATATATATATATATATATATATATATATATATATATAGAGAGAGAGAGAGAGAGAGAGAGAGAGAGAGAGAGAGATAGATAGATAGATATTATATGAATATATTCATGAAAACTTTTTTG
>OY757905.1:20617616-20695116 GCA_963585895.1 Sepioteuthis lessoniana
GCGTAAAAACGCACGGTGACGGCTGGAACGGGTGATTCTTTCTGAGTGAGTCAACTGACAAGCACACTTGAAAGTTTTGTTACAACTTGAAGGAGAGAAGGAAGAAGGGACGGAAGGAAGGAAGGAAGGAAGGAATGAAAAGCACAGGACATGAGGAATAGAAGCACTCGTGTTAATATGCCCAAGCCTTGAGAAATTGACTTACGAGATCTATTGCAGCATTCCGACACAGTTTTTCCCTGGAGTTTGAGTTACAGCAAGTCTCCTCAAGTCTCCAGGACTCTTCTCAGTATTCCAGCTGATCTTAGTAATACTGTAGTTTGAATGGTCTCTACTTGTCCCCTTACTTCCAAATCTTTCAGCTCCTTTTACAATCCTTTGGAGATTGTTCCAAGTGCACCAATTACAACTGGTATCACCGTTACCTTCATGTTCCATTGTTTTTATCATTCTCCTACAAGGTCTAGATATTTATCTCTCTTCTCGCTTTCTTTTAATTTTACTCTGTGGTCTGCTGGAACAGCAAAGTCCATAATTTGGCAGGTTCTCTTTTTTTATTCTTATTATCATTATCTTTATTATTAACCGACCCATTGGCATAATGGTTAGAGTGTTCAGCAATGCACTGGGAGACCAGGGTTCAATCACAGGTTGAGTCATACCAAAGACACAAAAATGGTACACAATGCCTACTTGTTTAACACTCAGCATTTTAAGGTACAGCTCAAGGGTGAATGGAGCAATCTAGGGGAAAGAGTAGTGCCCTACCTTACATCTTGGTGTGGTAACTAATGAAAAAGGAGCCTTCAGGCAGCCCTCAACTATGGTTGGCCAACTTATTTTTATTGCACAGACATACACACACACACACACACATATATATGTGTGTGTATATATATATATATATATATATATATATATACACAAAGAGGTTGCCTCTATTTTGTATATACATTTCAACATAACTCAGAAAAGAAATGTCAATATATATATACAAATATATATGTGTGTATATATATATATATATATATATATATATATATATATATATATATATATATAAATATAAAGATTTTGCCTCAATTTTGTATATATATATCAACGTAACTCAGAAAAGAAATGTCATTATATATATATATATATATATATATATATATATATATATATATATATATATATATATATATATATAAAGAGGTTGCTTCAATTTTATATATACATTTCAACATAACTCAGAAAGAAATGTCATTCAGCATTAAAAAAGAAAAATACAAAATTTAGTTTTTGACTTTGACTGATTAAATGATATAATTCAATAATTAAAAATCAATTGATTTGTGAAACTCTGCAGAATTCTTTATTAGCATAGACAAAAAGCATGCACATCTCTTCAGTTTATCTTAAAACCTGCTGTGTTTAGATATCACACAGATTCTATAGGCAAAATTTTCATTTAATACTTTTCTGAAAAATATTGTTTTGTAATTTTGTCCTGATTATAAAAAAAAGAAATTCTTAATTTTTTTGAGAACAAAGAAATTTTTAATTTTTTTGAGAACAATAAAAAATCATGAAAATGTCTCAAACCAATAGAGGGGTGTCCTCGTGGTGTAATGGTTAAAACGATGGACTGCGGAATCGTAGTGAGCAAGTTCATACTCCAGTTGTGCTATTATGTTCACTATGAACCCTCTTATCCTCCCAGCTATGGGTTAAATAGTACCACTACTGTTCTTCTAGGAGAATAGCTTTGACATTAAATAACCTACAAAGGTTGATATGGCATTAAACAAAGAAACCAAACCAATAGGTACCTTTTTAAATTACTATTTTAAATGTAAACCAAAAACAGAATTGTAATACAAAAAATTTCCCATTTTTAGTTCTTTGCTTCTTTTTATTGTAAGGATATATTTAAAATTTTTGCTTTCTTTTTATTGTACCTACAGTGGGGAAAATAAGTATTTCATCCCCTGCTGATTTTCTGAGTTTGCCACCTTACAACAATAGCAATGGCCTATAATTTTCAGGTTTGGTCCATCTTGAAAGTGAGAGATAGAATATTAAAAAAATCTAGAAAATCACTTCATAATAATTGTTGAACATTTATTTGTATTTTATTGAAAAAATCAGTATTTCACTCCATAGCAAAACATAACTCAGTTCTTGGTGAAGAAACCCTTGTTGCCAAGCACAGGGATTTGGGCCCACTGTTCTTGGAAGATCCTCCCTAAATTTTTAAGGTTTGTTGGTAGTCGTTGGGAAACTCCAATATTCAGCACCCTCCACAGATTCTCTAAAGGATTAAAGTCCAGAAACTGACTAAGCCACTTCATTACCTTAATGTGCTTCTTCTTGAGCCTCTCCTTTGTTGCCTTAGCCATATGCTTTGGGTTATTGTCATGCTGGAACAACCATTCACAATGCATCTTCATTGACCTGGCTGAGGCAAGATTTTCACTAAAGATTTTCCTGTTCTTAGTCCCATCCATCCTTCCATCAACCTCCTGTAGTCGTCCTGTCCTCTTAGCAGGGAAACAGCCCTGAAGCATAATGTTTCCATCACCATGTTTAATGTTTGGGATGTTGTTCTGAGGGTCCAAGTCAGGTTTTTTTTTCCTCCAAACACGACACATCAAGATGCTCCCTAAAACCTCAATTATAGTCTCATTCAACCACAGTACTTTCTCCTGACCCTCTTCTGAATCATCTAGGTGCTTATCTGCAAACTTCAGGTGGACCTGTACGTGCACCTTCTAGAGTAGGGTGACCTTGCAGGCACTATATTATTTCAGTCCACAACAACATAGTGTGTTACTAGTGTGTTACATCTTGGTGACTTTGGACCCAACCCCCTTGAGATCATCAATGAGCTCTGCCACTTAGCTGTTCCCTCACCTTTCTCATCATCAGTTTTACTCCGCATTGGGAGATCTTGTGAAGAGCTCTAAACAAAGAGAGATTGATAGTCAATTGGTGTTTCTTCCATTTTCTTATTATCACACCAACAGTTGACGTTTTCTCACCTAACTGCTGGCCAATCATCTTGTAGCCGATTCCAGTCTTGTGCAGGTATACAATTTTGTCCTGGATATCTTTAGACAATTCCTTTGTCTTGCCCATTGTGGAGAGGTTAGATTCTGATTCATAGAAGGATTCTACGAACTAATGTCTTTTATACAGGTAATGAGTACTTCATTAGGAGTAATAATTGAGTAATAGGACTAGTCTATATGCCTCCTGGTTACATAACCAGTCTGTTGGGGCCTGAATCATTGCTGGTTGGTAGTGGGTAAAATATTTATTTTTTCAATGAAAAAAAAAAAATGTTCAAAAAATAATATAATGTAATTTTTTAGAATTTTTTTTTTACATTCTATCTTTGACTTTCAAGACAAACCAACTCTGAAAATTATAGAGCATTCTTATTTTTGTAAGGTAGCAAACTCAGAAAATCAGCTGGGGATGAAATATTTATTTTCCCAACTGTACCTATAATGTAACATTTTTAGAGGATAAAAGAGAAAAAAATTACAAAAATTCACTGCAAGTTTTGTTTCTCAATAACTTAAAAATTTATTTTTAAATGAATACTTTTCATATTTCTCAGAAGATATGTAGATTTTTATCACTGTAACTCAAAATATTTTTTGAAAATGGAATAAACCATTTATAGAACAAACAAGAACTTTTCAGTTGAATTAATCGACAATATTTTTCACCTAAAAGTAAGAACACATTTTAATTCTTAGCTTCTTTTTATTGTTATATTGTTAAAAAGTAAAAATGAAAATTAATTAAACTAATACATTTATATCACTGTTACTCAAAATCTAATTAAGAGCTGAATTTAAATTTTTATCATAGTTTTCGGAAAAGTCTTTAGGAAAATAAAATTATGATAATATTTCAAACTACTCTTGGGTTTAAGGTGACTATTTTTTTTTTAAATTTTTAAATGTAAACAAAAAAATTTCTAAAATAAAAGAACATTGGAGACAAAAAAATCATGAAAATGTTTTAATACTTTCAACGAGTAGAGGGTTACATATTTTTATATTATTTTAAATCTAAACTAAAAAAAAAGTAAAAAAAAAAACAGTCCATACAATAAAAAAATAGTTTCATTTGAATTAATAGGCAAAATCTTCCAACGACAAATAAGAACACATTGTTAATTCTTAACTAATTCTTCTCCTCCCTCTTTCTATCCCAATCACTACTGTCACTAAAATCCTTTTAGTCTGGATACAGATTGGGTACTTCTACTAGTGTATATATATATATATGTATATATATATATATATATATATATATACAAGAAATATGTTTATAATATGAAATATATATATACATATATGAATAAGAAATATGTTTAGTAAAAGGTCTTCTTTCTAGAAGGGTTAGAACTTTTTGAATCACTCTTGTATATATATATATATATATATATATATATACAAGAGTCATTCAATAGCTCTTCTTTCTTGGATCATTAGATATTCTGAACATATTTCTTGTGGCAACATATCATTTCTCATATAACCAGAAAAACCTAATTCAGATTTCAGACCTAATTTCTATGCAAGTAAGGCCCATACAAAGATGAAAGGTATGCAATATATAAAATCTGAGTGAGGCTTAGAACTTTTTGAACTATTCATGCACACACACACACACACACACACACACACACACACACACACACACACATATATATATGTATATGTGTGTGTGTGTGTGTTTGTGTGTGTGTGTATTGTCATCCACAGATAGACTATTTCATAGCATCACAACTCTTCAGTGTGGCTAGACACGTAGGATACTTCAAGCTGGGATTGAAACCCGCCCAACTTTACATTAGACTTAGTATCATACCGATCAACCATCAGTCAATAGACTCAAGCAAATGCTCATGAAAAAGGCATGAATCCATATCTTCTTCTTCCAGCTATGAGATATATTGTAGGGCAGAATATGCTCGCTAGTCTTCTAAATAACAGAAAAGTGAATTCACACTGCTAATATAATGGAGCAGCAGGATAAAGTTCTACATTGAGTCCAGTCATGGAGAAAATATTACTTCTGGTGCAATGCGACCCTGCACAACCAATCATAAGTTTCTCGGAAAACACCAAGTAATCCTCCTATTGTCCTAATTGATATCATAAAGGACAATTGCTCAAGGACGAGGCCTTAAGACCTGAAAAAAGATTTTGGGACTATAAAAAACATATATATATATATATATATATATATATATATATATATAGATGGCAACCATCAATGTGGGCAAGTTGAAGGCTTTCTTTTCAATAGGTACTACTCCAAGGTGTAGGAGAGGGCACTACTCCATTCGCTGGATTGTTCCACTTTTCCCTTGATCCATACCTTATAATGACGAGTGTTAAGCAAGGCAGTATCAAGTACCAGTTTTTGAGTCTTTGGTATGACTTAACCTAGGATTGAGTCCCAGTCTCCCAGACCATTGGCAAACACTCTACCCATACATAAGGGTCATTCAAAAAGTTCTAAGCCTCACCCAGATTTGAGATTTGTTATACACCTTTCACCTTTGTATGAGATTCAGCTGCACAGAAATGGAGGCAGAAATCTGAATTAATTTATCTAGTTTTATAAATATAAGTGTGTTGCCACAACAAAAATTTTCCGATATGACTGATTTTTCATGGTAAGGCTTAGAACTTTTTGAAGGTTCCTTGTATGTATATAAAAAAAGTAAAGTTGGTGACCATAGTCGAGGGCAACCAGAAGGCTCCTTTTTCAATAGCTACTACACTGAGATGTAGGGGGGGGCGCTACTCTTTTCCCAGGATTGCTCCATTTTACCCTTGATATGTACCTTATATTGCCGAGTGTTAAGCAAGGAAGTATCAAGTACCATTTTTAAAGTCTTTGGTATGACGCGACCTGGGATTGAACCCAGGTATCCCAGACCATTGGCAAACACTCTACCCACTTGGTCAATGAACAGGTTTACTTGTATATATATATATATATATATGTATACATATATAAAGTGATATAAATGTTACTTAAAATTTTTTGAATGTAAGAAGATAAAGAAAATGTTTTTAATTGAGGATCAAGACCCCATGCCTTAACTGCTTCAGTGCTAAAGTCACACTATTACATTCACTTTTATACAAATACTCTAAGGAAAGGCAGCAACCCCTTTATTCCTTGAGCTATGGGTTAAATAGCATCACTGCTGTTTTACAAGAATGACTTTGAAATTAAATTACCCACAAAGTTTGACATGCTATTCAACAAAGAAAGAAACCAATTTGAATTAATAGGTAAAATCTTGCAATGACAAATAAGGACACATTGTTAATTCTTAACTTAATCTTCTCTTCCCCTTTTCTATCCCAATCACTCCTGTCACTAAAATCCTTTTTGTCAGAACGTGGACACTGTACTTTTACTAGTATACCATTCTCCGGATGGAAACACAGACTACTTCGACATAGTAGCAGGAGTATTACAAGGAAACACACTAGCCCCATACCTATATATCATCCGTCTAGACTACAAAACTTAGAACATCTATCGATAAAATCAAAGAAAACAGTTTCAAGCTAATAAAAGAAAGAAGCAGAAGGTAACCCACAAAAACAATTACGCCAATGATATAGTGCTTCTGGCAAAGGCACCCGCTCAAGCCAAAACCCTGCTACATAGTCTGAAATGAGCTGCTGCAGGCATTGGCCTCCATGTCAATGCACACAAGACAGAGTATATGTGCTTTAATCAAACAGGCAAGATCTCCATACTAAACGGTAGCACTCTGAAACTAATTGACAAGTTCACCTACCTAGGAGCAGTGTCTCATCAACTGAGACTGACATCACCACACGAATAGCAAAGGCATGGACAGCTATCAATAGGCTTTTGGTCATATGGAAGTCAGACCTGACCGATAAAATGAAGCGCAGTTTCTTCAAGCAGTGGTTGCGTCGATACACCGCATGGACGTTAACTAAACAGATGGAGAAAAAGCTTGACGGCAATTACACAAGAATACTGCGAGCAATATTGAACAAGTCCTGGATTCAGCAGCCACAAAGCAGCAGCTATACAGCCACCTACTACCCATCATGAAAGTTAGATGAACCAGACATGCGAGACACTGCTGGAGAAGTAGGTACGAGATCATAAGTGATATACTCTTGTGGACTCCTTCACATGGATGAGCAAAGGTAGGAAGTCCAGCTCAAACCTACATACAGCAGCTCAGTGCTGATGCAGGATATAGCCCTGAGGATCTGTCAAAAGCAATGGACGATAGAGAGGTGTGGCGAGAGAGGGTCAGGAATATCCGTGCTTATAGTGCGACATGATGATGGTGATGATATATATACAAGAAATATGTTTATAATATGAAATATATATATATATATATATATATATATATAAATAAGAAATATGTTCAGTAAAAGGTCTTTCTTGGAGGGTTAGATTTAGTTTTACACATAAAAATTATTTTGAACTAATTTTGGAATATAATATCATTCAAATATATATATATATGTATATATATATATATATATATATATATATATATATATATATAATGTGTGTTTTGTTAGATACAACTATCTAATAAAATGCAGCCCCTACTTTCACCTGCATTACACCTATATGATACAGCATGTATTGTTAAATATTGACCTTTGACAGGCAGTGTAAATTTTGGTATTTCAAAACAGGGTATGCACCTGTGTTTTAAGGTAAACAAAAGATAGCGGGAATTGCATAGGAGTGATGCTTGAACTAAAAGTGCATTGGCATTCAAAAAATAAATAGCAACAGAAGTTTTCGACCCAGAGACAAAGTGAGAGTAAGTACTGAGAAGTGACTCTAAACATCATGCCATTTTGGGCACTAGCCCATGGGGGGGGCTGATGGCTTCGGGTGGAGAAGCAACCCTGTATCAGTTTCCTGTGAAAGAAGCACAAAGAAAAAATGAAGATGATTAAATGTTTTAAGTCGGCCCTATGTCAGCCTCATTAAGTCAGAGCAAAGAAGTAAGGCTCTCTTAATATATCGTCTCTTTCTGAATATATATCATCCACTCTCTGCATATCCAAACTGTTCTTGACTCTCTCTCCCCAACAACCATTTTGTTTTAATTTGGCCCTATGTCAGCCTCATGGAGACAGAGCAAAGAATTTATCTCTCTCTGTATATATTGTCTCTCTCTGTATATCCAAACTGTTCTTGACTCTCTCTCCTTAACAACCATTTGTACCTGTTATAATAAGCAAGAGTGATTATATTTTCATATACAATAAGTGTTGTTGTCTTTTCTTCTGGCAGTATATAACAATATTGGGCGAGGTGCTGGTGTTGTTGCATGGGTATTCCAACGCAGAAATTTTTCATAATGAATCAATTTGAAATCTTGTATAACAGCCTCTTCATCAATGGAGACACATTTCTGCAATCATTCTGATGCTGAGTTATTGAATATTCCAAATGATTCATTTGAGATTTTGAATATCTCTGGTTGTTGACATTTATGTGAATCAGCTGCGACATTCTTTCAACCATCACAAAGTCCTTTATGTTATTGGCACATTCACATACATACAATGCATTCTTCCCTAGAAACTTGAGTTAGTACACAAATTTTGGTAACCATTTCCTTCAGTTACCCTAAATGTTTAAAATCCATGAACAGCTCAGTTTTTGAACAGGACATTTCTATATAAAAAATAAACATGTCTAACTTCAAGGGATGTGGGATGGTAAATGGACTAACTGATGGCTAGATTTGTTTGGTTGGGTTTTATGGCATATCAACCATTGCAGGTTATTTAATTCCAAATAATTTTCATACATATACTAAATATATATGTATATGGTTTGGTTTGGTTTGGTTTTATGGCATATCAACCATTGTAGGTTATTTAATTCCAACTAATTTTTATACATATATATTAAATATATGATTTCTAAACACTTTTTGTTGATAACATTTTTAAATGAGCCTGAATACGGTTCAATGGTTTCACTTATTTCTATCAAATATGAATAATTCTATTTTCAATTAACCATTTGTTTTCACACAGTTTAATGTCTTCAAAAATTGGTACATATCCCTAACAATTTATTAAAACATGAGTCATTTTTTTACACCCAGTTAAACGATCAAACAGTTCTATTTCAAACAATTCAGTTTAGCATAAGTACACAGTTTTTTGTTTACACACAGTTAAATGTAAAAACAGTTCTATTTCAAGCAATTCAGTTTAGCATAAGTACACAGTTTAAATGTTAAATAATTCTATTTGACCTATAAGCTCCAGCATAACTGGAGCTCTACCAGGATATTGTTCAGTATCATAATCAGGACTCTCATTGAGGAAGTCTTAACCCTCAGAAGAGATGTAGTCAGTGTATTCTGCAACCCCACCCGACATGGCCATGACAGTTAAAGAGGGATTGAAACTTTTAAGGTTTTTTTTTACTTGGTAGTTAGTTGCTGTATTTAATAGACACATTTTGTCTATATAAACTGAAGGGCAAAAATTAGATACAGCAAACTAATTAGATGTAGCTCTTTTAAACTTTGAAATGGTTGTGTTTTTATGATACAATCAGGAGAACATGTCTAATTCAAGTGATGTGTTACATCAAACTGAAGACATGAGGGAATTAAACTTGTCAGACATCGTTTACACTCACCTCTGATTCATTGTATATTCTATGGTTCTAGCATTTTCTTTGTACTTTGACTTAGATAAGCTTATCTACTGAGTTGATACCTCAACTTGAATGTGTGCATGAATATATATATATATATATATATATATATATATATATATATATGCACACATATAAAGATGAGGGTGATCTGAAAACTTTATAGGCTGAAAAATTCATACGATGATGTCATATCTGCAGTTAATGACTTTTTGACCAATTGGATCCAAGTACTTCAACACTGAGGGAAGAAATATGTGGACTACAAAATACACACCCACACACACATTCACAAACACACACACACACACACACACACACACACACACACACACACACACAGAGACACATATATATATATATATATATATATATATATATATATATATATATAACATTAGTTTATCATATATATATATATATATATATATATATGTCACAACAGTTTATCATTATCTCTATTATATATATATATATATATATATATACCCCTGGACAAAAATATATGACCACCCTTAAAAATGTAGAAAGAAATATTGTTTTCAATTTTCAAATTATGAAACTCAGATATCTGAAAGATAAGTTTAAGAGATATTTAAATTTAGAATAAGAAGAAATTTCAATTCACTTTTATATATATATATATTGGCATTTATGCTAAATTTTAGAATTTATCTTTTGACATAAATATAAGACTACTTATAAAAACTAAAGAAAAAAATGACTTAATTTAATTAAAAAGCGTATTATATATAGTCTAGGTAATATAAAAGCTAATAGAACAGTAATACTTAAAATACTAAAAATATAAATGGCTAAAGGAACTAAATTATCTGAATTTGAAAAAGGCAAGATTACATTTCTGAAATGAGTTAGAAAATCTCAGAGAGAAATTTCAAAGGGCATAGTAAAACCATTATCAAATGGGCATAGTAAAACCATTATCTGTAATTACTTGAAAAGTCCAAATAAATATGGAACAAGAAAACCGACTGGCAGGTCAGAAAAATTATCACCACAATTCAAGAGAAGGATTGTTCGCAAAGTAAAAAAGAAAACTTTGTCAAGATGAAAAAATATTAAAATCTCTTGTGGATGTTCCTTGCAGAATTAGAAGGAATTTAAACAACGAAAAAATTAAGCTTAAAAAAGAATTCAAGGTCCAAGATCACAAAGAGAAATGACTGAAAAATGCTCGTCAAAATTAAACCATGAGTACTAAAGAATGGCAAAAAGTTGTTTTCTCAGACGAAAAGAAATTCAATTTAGATGGTCCAGATGGCTTTCAGAAGTACTGGCATGCAAAAAATTTTCCAGTAGAGAATTACTCAACAAGGCATAATGAAGGAGGATCTCTTATAATCTGGGAGGGGGGGTCTCTTCTTCAGGAAAACTTAAACTACAATTTGTCAGTGGTCGACAAAAAGCAGCAGATTATGTGAAGATGCTAAATGATTTATCTCTCGTACAAGAAAGGCGTCATATATGTAGAGAAGAATGGATTATTCAGCAAGATAATGCTGCTATCCACAATGCATCAATATCAAAGAAGTACTAGCTTGAACAAAAAATAAGACTTCTTGGCCACCCAGCGTGCTCTCCAGACCTCAATCCTCTAGAAAATTTGTAGGGATTAATTGAGGCAAAATTTTACGAAGGAGGTCGACAATACTCAGCAATGTGCTTCAGTTGCTGGAAAAACCTCACAAGCGTGTATGGCGTCAAGAAGTCTGGGAGAACGGCAGGCACGTCTTGATTCAGAGGGATGACCCAAGCAAAAGAGGAAGGGCGTTCGTAGGAAATGCCCTCTTAGGGGTTTGGAGAAGATCTAAAAAAAAAGGTAGCCTGTGATTGGCTGTTTTTCATCCAATCACTTGGCACCTAGTTAACGATTCCGTAAATAATTTCAATAATGTAGGAAATCTATTCTATCCGATAATCGTAGAACTTGGGTGAAAAAGTCGCGTGGACAACTTCGATGTATCCATGGGCGCTTACAACTCAGCCCATGTACCTGATTTTATAGGGATTTATATCTGGGATAGGTTAGGTCGTATTGTCAATTTAGAGCAGGTGGAGCTTTACCGGGATGATGAAATTATCTTCACCCGGGTAGTTACAGCTCCAATATAGATTATTAGGGTATTTAAATTACTAGGTCTATGAATTTAAATAGCCTGAAACTTAAAGACACTTTCTTGGTGTCACAATCAATTTAAATAACGGCACCTTCAAACCTTTTAGCAAAAGCAATTCCACCCCCACCTACATTAATATTGACTCTAACCACTCAAGATCGATATTGAAGCAGATTCCTAATGCCGTAAACAAGGGTATAAATAGACTATCCTCATGTAAAAAGATTTTTGAGGAGAGCTAAAGGATATATGATGAAACCTTAAAAAACGGCGGATTCAAAGGTAGACTGGAGTATGCGAACCCAATGAACTCCAAATCTGGAAGAAGTTGTACTGAGACCCACACACTCGTCAAGGTAGGTGATAGCAATAATAATCACTCAAATAGACGAAGAAGAAATAGGAACAGAAGAGTAATCTTGTTTAACCGACCATTCTGTAAACTTACCAACATTAATATAGGTAAATACTTCCTAAACCTCCTGGATAGGCACTTTAATAGGACAATCCATTTAGGAAAATTTTCAATAGAAACATCGTAAAAATTAGTTATTCTTGTACAAAGAATATGCATAGTATCTTAAATAACTACTACTGGAGTTTACTAGACGGATTAAATAGGATTAGTGGGGGACCATATTAGGTGTCCTGTAAGTGTAGAAGAAAAAGGGAATGCTCCCTGGCGGACAACACAACTCGAGGAACGTCGTATCCCAAGCAAGCATTCCCACCATGGAGCATAATAATGAGGGGAAGAGGGTCTATACTGGTATCTCCGCTGGGAATTGGAAATGAGGACTGTATAACCACAGACATTCTTTCTTAAATCTGCAACTTAGAAACCAAACTGCTCAATCTAAATATTTTTAGAACCATAAGGATGATGGACTAACCCCCCAAATAAAGTGGAAAATAGGTAGTTTTCAACTGCAAATAGCTTCAATGGCAGATGTGACTTGTGCATCAGTGAAAAAATTAGTATAATTAATTTTAAAGATCGCAGACTACTGCTGAATGTACGTAACGAACTTGTGTTTAAATGTAGACACAAAAGTAAATTTAAATTACCCTGACTGGGGGCCACGGAGGCTCCTACTCTAAACAATAACCAGGATATTGATGTTGGATGATTTTTATTGGAAATAATAATATCTATTTCAGTTGATAATAGTATTATATGACGGGGGAGGGAGAGAAGGAGATTCTTAGAACTTTTGATATTAATTCACAATTAGGTTTTTTTTTTAATTTCTGGAGTAGTTAATTCCAGTTGACCATTTTTGGGTTAATTAAAGCCATCTTTTGGCTGCTGAAAGTTTTTTGTTTTTTTAGGAGGAGGAGGATAATGACCCAATTAACTGAGGGATTTGACATATGTAAAAGAGTTAACAGAAAAGTATATGAAGATAATCGTTTAGTTTATAACCTTACATTATTCATAAAATTCCACCTACTACGAAAAATCTCGCATATGTTCAAATTAGGATGGTTTTATTTACAGGAACACCCTTTTTCTAATTTCTTAATTTTTCTCATACTTTATTGTTTTAAACCCCTTTACTTTCACCTGAGAATTCAAACTTATATAGGGTTTTTCTTTCATCTTCCTTTTTTGTCAGTCATGCATATATATAGACTGTAATCATAATCTGGTGTTTTTCAACCACAAATTAAACATATGAAGTCATCTGATGAGACAAAGAGTATAATGATATTCTTCACTGAAATAGATTTGTTATGAAAATTTAACCAAGTTTGAGTTATCTTCTAATTGCATTATATTTATATATATATATATATATATATATATATATATATATATATATATATATATATATATATATTCACATATGTATGTATGTTTACATGTATATACATATAAATGTATATATACATGTATATGCGCATGTGTTTAGTGTTGAGTTAAGTAGAAAGTTTTCTTTCAATCATGTTTTATTGAATATGACTGACAAAAAATTCTTGAATTAGTATAAAATTTCTTATTTTCTGAAGAGTTGAATGGTTTTATCCTTCAGATATGTTTTACATTATTTTTACTTGATTGATTTTCTCTTCTCATTTCTTTATTGTATTTTTTATCATTTTATTGCCAAAACAACTTAACACTATTTGCATCTATTTGTTTAATTTCTTCTAATAATGCCAAACCTTCTTATCTTTTCTGGATGAGTCAATGACCGAAAGAACATGCTCCTCCTCCTCCTTGCTACATGTCAATCTTTAAGGATATATTTTATGTTAGGTGTACTACCATGCCTTTATTATTATAGTATGTAATGCGGTTTGAAATTTTTGCATTTTATCTGTCAGGGATTTATAGGCGGGAATTTCCAGTACATATGTCAGACTAAGTCCATTTCACTTATTTTCAGTCTGTCTACATAGTGGGTGTCCAAAAAGTTTTTAAACATATCAAGTACTTGAGATAAGTTATCATTTCAGTCAGCTATTTATTGTAATTGCAGTACATATGTCTGATTGAGTCCATTTTCTTTAATTTTATTTCAGTCTGTTTATATTACAAGTTGCCCAAAAATGTTTTTAAGCATATTAAATACTTGAGAGAAGTTATCATCTTAGTCAACAATTTATTTTAATTTATTATATGTATATCTGACTGAGTAAATTCTGCTAAGTTGTATTTCAGTTAATCTGCATAAAGGGTGTCCAAAAATGTTTTAAAACATATGAAACACTTGAGGAAAGTTATCACATCAGTCAACTATTTATTGCAACTTGCTGCACATATGTCTGACTGAGTTCATTTTGCTTAGTTTCTCTCTGTCTACGTACAGGGTGTTCAAAATATGTTTTTTACATATTAAACATATCAGTCGACTATTTATTGTAACTTTTATTCTTTAATATTACTGCTACTTACTTACCATTAATTATAAACATATATTCAATAAGAGAAAATACACGCAACTATTTGAAACAAACTAAGAAAGTGTATATCTGAAATTCTCTCTCTCTCTCTCTCTCTCTCTATATATATATATATATATATATATATATAAATTTTTTGTTGGTCCAATGAGAGAAAAAAGTGAATACTTTGAAATAAAAAGGTCCACAAAGGGATTTTTATTTCTGGCATTTTACACTCTCTTCAGGAAGTTACTTCCTGAAGACTGCATAAAATGTCAGATATGCATGTTGAAGAAAAATGAATGACTTGAAAACCAATCCTCTTCTGGACCTAATCATTTTAAAGTATATATATATATATATACATATATATGAATATGATTTTTTAATATAAATTTAATTGATTCAGTAACTGTCGGTCAGTTAGAAAAAAAAGCCAATAAACTCACAAGTTGTATAAATTCAATATTCAATTTGTATAGTGGATATAATTATAATTATAAAATGCAAGAACACAAATTTATTTTTAACTACTGAAAGTTTCACACAAACTTATAATCACCAGATGAATAATAAAAATATCAGGAGACCAACTTTTACTCCCATAAACAGTGGACACTCTCCTTATCTGGAGGTATAATAGTACTGTAACTTAAAAGAAATTTGGGCAAGCTGCAAAGTAAAAATTTGTTTTTGTGTTTGCACTTAAACAGCAATATACATCTCTTGTTCAATTGATTGTTAGTTTCAGGAAATCCAATAATCTTCAATTTCTCTTAGCATAATCTCCGAGATATTGAACCATAATAACAGGCATGTACTTTTTAAAAGATTTTCCACTTAGCCTCCAGTTCTGTTGACTATGCAGCTTTGAATTTCCATGTAAACTTAGACAGCATTATATTTATGTTTCAGTATATCATAATTATTCATATATATATATATATAAATATATATATATATATTTTTATATATATATATGTGTGTGTGTGTATTTTAGTATGCATTTAAATATATATTTCATATATATAAATTTCCATATAAATTGTACACTTGAAGAAGTCTGTTGAACGGCTTAGTTAAAACACTGGCATAATGATAAATGACAAAATAAATAATAAGCAATAAAATGCTAATACTAATTATAATTATAATAATGATTAACATCTGTCCGAGAAAATGACATCCATAAGCTCCTATGAGGCTTTGACATACAAACGGATCACCTAATGGCAGCCAGAAGACCAGACCTTATAATAATCAACGAAAAAAGAGAATCTGCAAAATTGTCGACTTTGCTGTCCCAGCTGTTCACAGAATAAAACTGAAAGAATGGAAAAAGAAAGATAAGTACCTTGACCTTGCTAGAGAATTGAAAAAACTATGAAACATGAAGGTGACAATTATACCAATTGTGATTGGTGCTTTTGGTATAGTTACTAAACAGACTGGAGGACTTGGTAGTTGGCAGATGAGAGGAGACCATCCAAACGACAGCATTATTGAGAACAGCCAGAATACTGAGAAGAGTCCTGAAGACTTGAAGAGATTTGCTGTCACTTAAACTCCAGTGAAGGACCATCAGCTAAAGCTGATGTGAAAAGTTCTAATGAGTAAATAATAATAATCACCAAAAAAAAAAAAAAAGTGAAGAATTGTGGACTTTACTGTCCAGGCGGACCACAGAGTAAAATTGAAAGAATGCGAAAAGAGGGATAAGTACCTCAACCTTCCTAGGAAATTGAAAAAACTGTGGAACAGGAAAATGTCGATTATAGCAATTGTAATTGGTGCTCTTGGTACCGTTACCAAAGGAATTTTACAAGGACTTGAGGACTTGGAAATAACAGGATGGATGGAGACTGTCCAATCTACAGCATTGTTAAGATAAGTCAGAATACTGAGAAGAGTCTGGAGACTTGAGGTGACTTGTTGTCACTCAAACTCCAGTGAGAAGCCATCAGCTAATACTGGTATGAAAAACTCGAAAGGGAGTTAATAAATAATAATAATAATAATAACATAAGGATAATAGAATAATAATAAAATAGATATTAAATTAAATGATTAAACCAAAATAACATCACTTTCAATATACAGGAAGAAAAAAGAAAGAATTAAAAGCTTGTATATGATTAAACATTTTAAAAATTAGGATTTATTTATGAATGAATTTATTCTTAAAATCATATCATGTGACAAAAGTCTGTGGAAATACATATATTGAATCAGTAAAACCATCTTTATCTAATTATATCTGCAACAGATATCACATGTGTTTGTTGCTGAATATCAAAATTCAACATATTTACATGGTTGAATGTTGAATGCATTGAAAATGATTATAATCTAATGACCAGATGGACCCCTAGAGTTTTTAATGGAATTTTAATTAATGAGAAAGCAAGTAGAAGAATCTGAAACCTTTTGCATGGAAACTTAGTATATAATATAAAAAGGAACTTGCAATAAAATCCTCTATAAAATGATAAAGATTTTATTAAAATTGCTTGAGTTTCAGAAATGTTTTGAGAAAATCAAAATTGTCTCCGTGTAAGTTAACATCGTATGTTGAATATATGCATGTATATCTGTATGTGCGTAAGAGAATGTGTCTGATATAAATGGCCCCAAAATCTGTCAAACCTTAGAAACACTAGATGTTATTTTTTTCTATATATTTTCATGTTCTTTTATTTTAATACTTTCACTAAGGGAACATGAATGGAAAAAATTGAATGTTGGTGCATGTAGAAAAGAAGCAAATAAGTCAGAACCTTTTTATGATGCAATTAGATTTATTGGGTGTATATTTCTGTCAGCAAAGTATATGAGCCAACATTCCTCCAGAAAGAGTGACTATACATTCTAAAGCCTACTTTTCTCCAATCATTATAGAATTATGGGGATTACAAAGATTCTATAATAATAAAAAAAATAGCTGGATTTTTTTGTTTTTGTTTTTATTGTCAGCCAAAGCTGTTGTTCTATCAAAATATTCTTGCTTTTACTGTCAAAAAACTTGCTTTCTGAAATATTCCTTCTTTTGTTGATTGAGACTCACATACTTCTTTGTCTTTATTCCAACCTGAGATGAAAATTCTTGGAATTTTCCATGCATTGTTAATTTTAATTCATTTATAAACCATTTACTATCACATCATTGTGAATATAGATTGTGTTCCAAATTTTTTGATGAAATATTTTTTAAGTAAGTTAAGATCCTTGTAAAGTGCATTTTATTTGTCAAAACATATTTATTGTTGAAGTGGTAAGTTAAAGGGAAAAATTGAAATTGAATTAAAGAAAAAAAATCAAAATTAAAAATATATTATTTCTGTCACCAACAAGAAACTTCATTTGTTATATCAATCAATTCTTTGACATTATTGATTATGTTCCACTAAAGTTGATAACTTTAACAGTTTAAAAATAAATATCATGGAAGAATGTCAGGTTAATTTTTTAAAAATTTCTTCTGCAAACAAGAAGTAAAAAAATAGAAGTTTTAAAAGTTGTCCAAATTTCTGTGGTGAATTATTATTTGTAATATTCATTTTTAGTTTTTTCCCATCTTATTTCAATTGTTTTTATTTAGTAGAAGTAGACATATGAAGGTTGGTTGAAAAGTTCATAGATTGACCAAGATACTCACATGGAATATGACTAAATATTTCTTTTCAATGTAGTCCCCACCCTCGACTGACCACACAGTCTTTCTATCAGTGTTGCAGTGGTTGGATTTCATTAGTGGCAAAACATGAAACGATGATATGATGCCATCATATGAACTTTTCAGCCTGTAATCTTTTCAGCCTATGAACTTTTCCACCAGAGAACTTTTTAGCTGATGAACTTTTCAGCCAATCAACTTTTTAGCTAATGAATTTTTCAACCAATCAACTTTTTAGCTAATGAATTTTTCAGCCAATCAACTTTTTAGCTTATGAATTTTTCAGCCAATGTTGGATATTAGAGAAATGCAGAAATAATCACATGAAACATGTATGTGAGAGTAGATGAATTTGTTGAAAACCTGTTATATCAGCTGAAATTTTCTCTTAGATATTTCATATATAATACTTAATCTATGTGACTGATGGAAAATCATTGGATTAAGTGTATTAATATAGAAATATACTATCATTTTTATAGCATATAAGTAAGTAAGTAAAGTTGGCAATCTTTAGTCGAGGGCGACCCGAAGACTCTCTTGTTAATAGCTACTAGACTGAGATATAGAGGAGGGTGCTACTTCTTCTCTTTGATTGCTCCACTTTATCCTTGATATGTACCTTATAATGCTGAGACTTAAGCAAAGAGGTATCAAGTACCATTTTTAAAGTCTTTGGTATGACCCAAACTGGGATTGAACCTCGGTCTCATGGATCATTGGTGAACACTCTACCCACTAGGCCAATTAAGACCCTTCCCTATTTTTCCAATAAGGACTTTAAATTATCTTTTAAATTTTATACATAAATTTGAGATATCTAGTCGGCAAATGTTTACCCAAATGTAGATCTATTTGTACTTGCACCCAGTCTAACTCCGTATTACTCTAATCTTTATGAAAATTATTGGGGTCTTATATCTCATTAAATACGATAAGTTAGAAAATAGACGTTAATCATATAAAATTATCTAATATGATAATATTTTTTCATCATTTACTTATTAATACATGTATATATGTATGTATTTACTCAAAACCTCCACCATGGGCAGGATGTTACACAAGGTCAATTTTCAAGTGTTCAGAAAACTGTGAATTCAAAACAAGGTGAATCAATTAGAAAGAGGAATAATAATAATAATAATAATAATAATTATTATTATTATAATAATAGTAATGAAAATAATAATAATAAACTGCTCTGGGACTTTGACATGCAAACGGATCACCTAACTTCAGCTAGAAGACCAGACCTTATAATAATCAATAAAAAAAAAGAAAACTAGCAAAATTGTTGACTTTGTTGTCCCGGGTGACCACAGAATAAAACTGAAAGAAAGTGAAAAGAAGGATTAATACCTCAACCTTGTTAAGGAACTGAAAAAACTATGGAACATGAAGATAACAATTATACCAATTGTGATTGGTGCTTTTGGTACAGTCACAAAAAGATTTTTTAAGGGACTGGAGGACTTGGAGGTTGGAGGCTGAGTGGAGACCATCCAAAGGACAACATTATCGAGAATGGCCAGAATACTAAAAAGAGTCCTGGAGACTTGAGAAGACTTGCTGTCACTCAAGCTCCAATGAAAAACCATCAGCTAAAACTGATGTGAAAAACTCTCAAGGTGTAAATAATAATAGATAATAATAAAGATACATACCTAGAGAACTAAAAAACTAAGGAGACTTGTGGAGACTTGCTGTCAGTCTTTGATGAAAAACCACTAGTTAAAACAAGTGTGAAACACTCACATTGCATGAAAATATTGTTATTATTTTTACTCCTTAAGAGTTTTTCCCATCAGCTAACACTGATGATCTTTCACTGAAGTTTAAGTGACAGCAATTCCCCTCTAGTCTCCAGGACCCTTTTCAGTATTCTGGCTGATCTCAATAATGCAGTAGTTTGGATGGTCTCCACTCATCCTCTTATTTCCAAGTCTTCCAGTCCCTTTAATGATCCTTTGGTGACTGTACTAAGAGCACCAATTACAAGTGGTCTAATTGTCACTTTCATTATCCACAGTTTCTTCAATTCCCTAGCAAGGGACTTATCTTTCCTTTCACTTTCTTTCAATTCTATTCTGTGGTCAGCTGGGATGGCAAAGTCTAAGATATTGCAAGTTCTCTTTTTTTGTTGATTGTTATTCGATTTGGTCATCTGGCTGAGATTAAGTGATCCGTTTGTATGTGAAAATCCCATAGGAGTTTGTGTATCTCATTCTTCAGGACAGATGTTTTGTTGTGCATATACTATTTGTTCATATGGTCTAATCTTAATCTTTTGCACAATTACCTGTGGATCATTTTGCCCACCCAGTCATGTCTAGTCTTATTCTCTTTCTGTGCTAATTATTAATATTATGAATAATAACAATAATAATAGTAATAATATAGTTTTACAAAAGAACAAAATATCTATCTTGTAAAGCAGAAGGATATACCTTTCCCTTTAAATATTACAATTTAAATTTTTTTCTCATTAAAACACCAGAAAATATTCACTATATCCTTTTCTGCAAAAAATGCAAGATTCATGAAGGTTCAATTTTCCCATATTCTTATGTTCCTGTTCTTCTCCATATAAAATAACGTTTTCCATTTTTCTCGTTGCAGATCCTCCAGCAATCCCCAAAGTTTACCAAAGTGCAGAATTTCCATGGGCAGAAAATAGCACAGAACACCTGATTTGCCGTTCTGATCCTGAAGGCAATCCTCCCCCGACATCTTACGTTTGGGTCTCTGTTCATGGGGACAGAGGACAAGATATTCAGAGTAATGGTGAAGGCCAGTTATCCTTCAACCACATCAGCAGGGATAGCAGTGGATTAGAGTATTACTGTGTAGCAAGTAACCAATATACACAGATGACTGAGATGTTAATGAAATCAAGAAATCTCACAATTCGTGTAACATGTAAGTTAATAATTTTTGCTTTATGCTTGGATGAGTCAAAAGTTTTGCAATATTTTAGTAGTATGTGAGGTACAATTCAGCCGTTTCAGATACTTTTGTCAAGATTGTGAAAGTAACGGACCTCACAGGACTCTGAAATGCTGAGTGGCCTGATACTCTCCAAGTGCTACTCACTAGATTTACTTCTATGGCTTGGAGCACAGCCCTAGAATCCATGGTTTTAAGCCTACTTGATTCAGCTGGATCATTGAGCTTCATGCAACCCGAGCAAAATTTCTTGAACCATTTGGTTACTGTACTGTGATCAACTACACCTTCACGTTTCGAACAACAAATGACTTTCATTCTTTCCGTGGCATGAAAGCCCTGTTCAAATTCATAAAGTTAAAATTTCTGAACAAGATTACATTGCACATTTATTGGTACTGTTTTAAAAAAAAAACTAAGAGAGAAGCAATGCACATGTCAGCTATGATACAACCAACCACAGTGGATACCTTCCACAGCTTGAATTGTTTTGGTCTCATAACACAGGTACCACAAACTATCGTGTACCTAAAATCTGCAAAACTTTTACTCATCCTAGTACAGTGTAACCTGGATTTAAGAGAGTTGTTGGGACCAGAAAATAAGTCTCTTATATCCGGGGTTTGGTCTATTTTGTTTATGTAACACAGGCTGTAATTTGGGACCAGAGAAAAATCTCTCTTATATCTGGATCTCTTATATCTGGGTTACACTGTAAATAATGTTTCAATGAATTGACTGTTTTGATCTTTGTTATTTTGCAGGTTCATTTTCTGGTCTTTCTCATGGGTAATTTTTATCAAGTGTTTTTATCTCATGTTAAGTATATTGTTAGTATGTCAACCTTTTCCAGATGAACTGGCTAGATTTGTCTGGCAACATATATTTATTTATAACTAAATCTAATTATACGAACTAATCATAGAAGGATATAAAATATAGAATCAGTCCAAGCAAAATAATGTCTTCAAGGTATCAGCACTTATTGATTGATTGAATGAGTTTTTTGTTGAATGAGAAAGGTGACATTTCATTACATGAGAAGTCATCATGTGGCGGATAGACTATAAAAAACAAAAGTTAACTTTTTTCATATTGTCTTTTAGAAATTGTTTGAATTACTGCTATATTATTCTGAGACATAATTGTTAGAATTTATTTCAACTAATATTTTTGCAATTTTATTCATTCAATCAATGTGTATCATGTAGTGATAGAAAAAGAAATTAAATCTGGTGAAGTAGCTTAATAACTTAATTAGAAATGAATTACCTTGTAAGTAAAGTTTCGATATATTGGATTAGATTGAATAATATTTATTGCAGATTGAAAGTTGATGAATAAAAATGTCTGTTGAAGATACTGTTTTAAAATTATTTTAACAATTCTCTTAATTGAAAAAGATACAAATTTTTAATCAAATCAGCAAAAATTATTAAGAGATGACTGAATACATAAAGAGTTTCATCACTCTTTTGGTTTGAGTTTCATGTATGTACTATCAATAAAAGTGCCCATATGAAAAAGTCTGGAAACTTATTGTTTGTATATGGCATTTTTCAAGTTACCGTCAAATTAAACAACTTTCTAGAAGAATTATCTATTATGTATCCACAAAGAATCCAAATCTTACTCCCAAACTTCACTGTTTTTATCATGTAACATTAGTCATTTTGCTTTCCTGAAGGCCTTTTGACAAATTCTCACTGAATAGAATGCGAGTCTATCCTAGTTTTATCACAAAATACGATTTTATTCCAAACATCTGTATCCCATAATTAATAATTTTTGACCAACTTGTCTTCAAATGTTTTTTGGTTAATGCTGGCTTTTTAGCTGCAAAGCATCCCTTCAGTTCACGTTCTTGAAGGATGTGGTAAGTGGTATCTACTGACATGAAATTGGACAAGTCACACTCATCCATCATTTGTCTTGCAGTCTTCTTTGGCAGAGCTTTTGCCATTCTGATTAGTTTTGACATCATCCCATGCAGGAACTTTAGAGATTGACCTCATCTTGACCAATCCAGAATGCTTTCAGTGCCTTGAAACTTTGAGAGGATTTCTAAGATACCGCTTCTTGAAATCCCAGGTGTTATATACTGTAACCATAATGATAACAATAACAACAGTACTACAAATCACACAATACAAATACATAACATACAGGCGGACACAAATACAGAGATGACTCCATTGTTCAGATACGAACTGTTTATTAATTTCTGAGTTCGTTTCTTCAACACGAGGAGAGAGACAATTCTTAAAAGTCTTTCGTAATCATACTATGTTTACAACACCCCCATTGTTCGGCATATCTCGTGGTCCAATCTCAATTTCTCAACACCATGGTCAGACCCAACTTCTCAACATCATGGTCGGACCCCAACTTCTCAACACCATGGTCAGACCCCAACTTCTCCACACCATGGTCGGGACTCAACTTCTCAACATCATGGTCAGAACTCAACTGACGTGATCTTTAAAATCCTCAAATTCTCAGCCCATCTCTTCTGGTTATGACATCATCCACACACCAGCCCATTTCCTTTCTGGGGTTTATTATGACAATGGTGATTGTCATATCCTTTGCACACGAGCGTAAAATTGTACCTAATAACAGTGCATCTGAAATAAGAGCCGAATAGTTCAAAGCCCAACCAAACTGAATGACAAAATATAATTAATGAAAAATGATTAAGATAAAAAATCATTCCTTAATTATATAATGCCAGGTTCCTTAGCTATTGCTCACTGACTCATATTGTTGGTTATCATAACTATCTTCATCATCATTTCTTCGAAAAGTTTTGCTATGATTTTAGATGCAAGAATTTTCAATGCAATTAAGAAAAAAATCAGTACTATTGCAGAAAAATATTTCTGTTCTAAAACATTGTAACTTGATTAGGTAAAATCTTTTACATGGCCATTTTTGTGGGTGGTGTCACATCTCCACCTCTCATTCAGAACCACTACTAGAAAATATAATGATTATGTACGGAAATGACCCAAATGGGACCAATGTTTCGTCTGTAAAAAATGCAATACAAAACATTCACTTGTAAAGTTGGTAAATTGTAGAAATTTACAATAGTTCAAAGTGGCTGAAGACATTTTCACAGTATATATATATATACATATATATATATACATATATATATTATTTTGTATATTTAGTTACATATCCTGAAGTCAAAAGTTATCAACATCAATATTTATAAGTAATCTTATTCCCTTGGAAGGTTATTTCATCATTATGCCAAGATAAGGAAAAATAAAAAACTTTTCTCTAGAATCAAAATGACCACTTACAGCCATATTATTCAATTATATAATTAACGATATACAATTCTTGTAGTCTGTAATGCAGTCCCTTATGTAAAATTTGGTCAACTTGAGGGACTTGCTTTGGTTGATGATAAGATTAGAATAATCAGAAATAATGCCATGCCATAAGAAAAAATGATTTTATGGAATAATGGAGGCACATTTGGAGTTTCCGTAGCAAACTTAATCTACAATTTCTGAAGTGAATCTGGTAAAAGAGTTTTTCTTTCTTAAAGATAAAAACTGATTATAATAAGACAATCATCTTAATATGAGTGTGAGTCAAACATTTTCCAATATTTTAGTAATATATGGCTTAATTCATCAGCTTCAACTGCTTTCCAAGCTCATGAAGGGGATGAACCTGACTTGACTGTGAGATGATGAGCTTTCCTGATACTTTCTATGTGATACTTGCTAGATTTGTTTGTCTAAGTTGGAGCACGGCCTCAGATTCTACATTTTTATGCCTATTTTACATTGCCAGATCATTAAGGTTCTTGCAGGCCAAGTGTAAGTTTTTAAACCTCCTGCATACTGAACTGTGATCAACTGCACTTCTACCTTTCACACAAGGAGTTTCAGTTGCTTCTACAGCGTTATGGCCCAGCTTGAACACGTTGAGCATAAGTTTCCAAATTATACTACAGTGTATGTTGATCTGCGCATTAACATGTCAGCATACCAACTACCACAATACTACCAACTACTGCAGGAACATACCACAGCTTGAACTGCTCTGGTTATATGATATACATGCCACAACTAGTTTGTATTTAAAAGTCACAAAACTTTTGATTCTACCATGTTGTAAAATCATTCAGTGTAAATTTTCGATTGACAAAAAATATTGTAAAATAGATATTGTTTAAGAAAATGAAATTTGCAGAAGCAATTTTTGATATTTCTCTGCAATTTAAGTCGTGACCTCTTACTCTGCAGAAATGAGTACATTGCCTTGGTAAATAAAAATATTGAACAAGAAAGAGAAATCAGTTGTACTATGTTTATTTTTGAAAAAAAAAATAGTAAAGAAAATAGTATCCTTTGTTGTTTTTGTTTTTTGTTCTGAAAATTAAGAAAGCTGAATTTTATCTTAACACACAAGATGTGAACCTTTATCTAATACATCTTGGTCTGACATATTGTCTGTTCAAACATTATCACTGCTTGGCTTCATTTTGATTACTGTCTATCTATCAGTTTTCTAAAGGAAAAAAAAATGAAAATATTTACACAATATAATTGGATTAGTTTCCAATATACATTCTCATCTCATGGAAAAATTTTCTTTAGTGTTATATCTGAAAACAATTTCTTGAAGTCAGAATATTACTATTATTACTATTATTATTTAACGGTTTGCAATTTTTTTCAAACCAGTTTTAATTGCTGGTTTTTCACTGGAGTCTGAATGACAACAAACCTCCTCAGATCTCTTGAACTCCTTGCAGTATTCTAGCTGATCTTTACAATGCTGTGGTCTGTATGGTCCTGATTCTTCCAGTAATTTCCAATTTCTCAAGACCTCTTTTCTCAGCTTTTGGTGATAGTTCCCAGCGTACCAACTTCAAGTGGTATTAGAGTCACATTCATTTTCCACGACTATTCTAGTTTTCTAGCATGGTTCAAGTATGTTTACTTTTTTGCTTTTCATTTTTTCTCAGTAGTCCACAGGTGTTGCCAAATCTTCGAGATGACAAGTTATTTTTTTCTCATTAATTAACACTAGGTCTGAACTAGGATTTGATGATCCTATTTACCAACCCCTCCGCTTGGGATAGGATTTGATGATACACTTGTATCTCAAAATCCCAGAGAATTTCTAACCAATTATTTTCTTGGATTGATACTGGTTTATGCATATACCATTTGTTAGTATGGACTAATTTCAATCTGTTGCACAATTTCCAATGGATTAGTTTTCCCAACCAATGAAAAGTCATCTTGTATTCCTTTGATGCAAGTTAGCTGCATTCACTTATTATAGAAATAAACATTTTATCTTTGTGCTTGCTTAATCTACACATGCTATTATCTGGTATATTATCAATTTTCACTTTGATGTAATTAGTCCTTATGGCATCATTTTGAGCTATTATTAATATTTTACTCCTTTGTGAGTTTTTCAATACAGTATTTGCTGGTGGTTTCTTATGGAAGTTTGAGTGACAACATGTCTTCTCAAATTTCCAGGACTCTTCTCAGTATTCTGGTCAATCTTAGTAATGCTATAGTCAGGATGGTCTCTACTTGTCCTCTTATTTCCAAGTCTTCCTGTCTCTTTATCAATCCTTTAGGGATTGTCCCAAGTGCACCAACCACAATTGGTATCACTGTTACCTTCCATTGTTTTTTTAGTTCTCTAGCAAGGTCTAGGAGCTTATCTCTCTTTTTGCTTTCTTTTATTTTCACTCAGTGGTCTGCCAGGACAGCCAAGTTCACTATTCAGCAGGTTTTCTTTTTTTTGTTGACCATTACTAGGTTGGGTCATCTGGCTGAGATGAGGTGATCCGCTTGTATCAATTATTATTATTATTATTATTATTATTGCCGAGTGAAAATATTTACTTTATCATTTTTCAGAAAAATTTCTTTCGATTATGACTGATAAGTATAGAAAAATCCGATTAAAGAAATGTGGTGGGAACTTATTTTTGACTAATTACATGGAATGTTTAGTTCCTCTTATAAAATGTCTTATAAAATGCACCCTAATCTGTGCTAATAAAAATATTAACTCTTACATTTCCTCAGTAAAATTTTAAATGAAAGCACTATGAATCAACATGTTCACCAGACTGAGAAGTGGAAATACAAAATAGTCTTTTTTCAGAAAAAAAAAAAAAAATGAAAAGGAGAAAATACATTTTTGTAGCAAAGCATTGGTCTTCTTCTGAGAAAGACAAAGTAAAATGGTGATGCCAAACATGCAAAAAAGTATTCTGGTAAGAACCGGTACCGTTACGGAAAATCCTTCTAGTACCAAACTCTAACCCTAACCCTTACCATAACCCTTTAATCTTTAAAAAAAAATAAAAGAATGATCGGTGGTATTCCCAATGAAGTCGCAACGATCTGGAAATGTAATACAGTTGATATTTTCAATTAATGTCCATTTTACAAGACATTTACATGGAGAATTAAACTCTCCATGTAAGTTACCTCAAAATAAATATCCTTTCTTAATTTTACAAATGAATTATTTGATGCTTACTTGATTGTAATCAAAAGAAATTTTTCTAAAGAAATGAAAAATAGGCAATGTTCCCTATGTGTTCCCTTCATGATGTCCTGGAACTGCTGAGGTTTTCAATAAGTACCGGCCAGAGTGCATTTTACAAGACATTTAATGGTAAGTTGAATCCCCCTTGTAAGTTTCCCTAAAATGAACTCACTGACTCCCACATTTTTAATAGGATTCTTCAGTGATTAATCAGTAATAATCAAAAGAAATTTTTCAAAAAAATGAAAAAGAAGTTTTTCATCACAAGGTTGCAACCATTCACCCTCTTGATTATTATTATTATTATTATACTCCAAGTGAATTTTTTCCAAACAGCATTAGCTGATGGTCTTTCTCTGGAGACTGAATAATAGCAAGTCTCCTCAGATCTTCAGGACTTTTCTCAGTATTCTGGCCAATCTTAACAATGCTGTTGTTTAAATGGTCTCGGCTTGTCTTCTAATTTACAAATCTTCCATCCCTCTTACCAAGCCTTTTGGGATCATTCCAAGTGCATTAATTACAATAGGCATCACTATCAACTTCATGTTCCATAGCTTTTTTTATTTCTCTGGCTTGGTCTAAGTACTTGCATCTCTTTTCGTTCTCTATGATTTTGACTCTGTGGTCCACCAAGACACTAAAGTCAATAATTCAGGAGGGTCTCATTTTTTTGCTGCATTCACTTATTCTATGATTATAGTAGTAGTCGAGGGTGACCCGAGGGCTCCATTGTTGATAGCTACTACACTGAGGTGTAGGGAAGGGCACAACTTCTTTCCCTGGATTGCTCCACTTTACCCTTGGTCTGTACCTTATAATGCTGTGTGTTAAGCAACACGGCATCAAGTACCATTTTTTGAGTCTTTGGTATGACTCAACCTGAGATGAAACCCTGATCACCTAGGCTATTGGCGATATTGTGGATATTCATTAAGCTTAGCATGGCAGTGTACAGCAATCAATCTTCTAGTGGGAATCAGACTCAATATACCAGCAAAGGTCTGTGAGACGAGCTTGCAAATTACTGTTTTAAAGTTTTAAAGGTCTGTCTTGGATTCCCAGAATGCCAACCAAAACAGAAAGGTCAGGTTGTGCCAAACCAATGTTTACAGCTGGTTCACCCAGGAACAACAGTTGTCTTTTTGTTTGTTCCATTATACTTCTACAAGAAAAAGAAATTGATTTCTCTCTCAAACAGAAATGCAAAACATAAAAAAAAAAATCCCAATATCCAAGTTAAGAAGTAAAAATCAAAGATGTCAAGAAAAATGAATGATAAAAGAAAAATGATTGGCCAGATATCTTTGAAAAATGCTGGAATCTCATTTTCTTTCATGGATTCACTGGGGAGTTTGTCAATAACAATTGTACATAAAGCCTCATGATGGGAAGAAGTGCCAGCCTCTGTTTAAACTCTGTACATCTTAAGGAAGTAGGCTTGGTTTTATGTGTTGTTTTTCTGACTACTTAGTTTAACTTTTTGCATGGACAACAATAAAGAAAGTTGGAGATGAAACTGAGAAATCCTTTGTATCCTGGAATCAAATTCAGATTACAAGTGATTTGTATATTTTAAGTATTATTATTATTATTATTATTATCGATTAGCATACTTCATATTTCAATATTAATTACTGTAAGTTTAAGGAAGATATTTACCTAGCTTTCAATGATTTGGAGCCAAATATTCTCCTTTGTCTTTTGATTGACAAAGGGACAAATATTCCTATGGCAATCGATACCAGCAAACAAAAATGGGCACACACACACACATACACATATATATATATGTATATATGATAAAAATAAGTGGAAAAAGTAGATAAATCAAACACTTACAACAGTTTTAATGGTAATATTTCATTCTTTATTAATGGAAGAATTTCATCAGAATATTACCATTAAACACATAAATGTTTAATTTGTTCACTTTTTCCACTCATTTTTATCATCTTGTCTGATTCACCAAAATCTACCATTTTCTTATATATATACATATATATATATATATATATATATATATATATATTGTCTTCAACAGACAGACTGTTTCATTGTATCACAACTCTTTAGTGTGGCTAGACATGTAGGACGCTTGAAGCTGGGATCAAAACCCACCCAACTTTATGTTAGACTTAGTATCATACTGCTCAGTCAACAAGCGTACCACATCAACTCAGGAATTATAATATATACTCTATTTTGTTTCATATAAAAAATAATAAGAAGAAAATGATCTTGTTTAGAATTAAAATTTTTCTTAAAATTTTCAAAACTATACACTCAGACATACCTTTTTAGAATTTTTAAAGATTCTAACTTCTTTTAAAGTGTCTTTTTAATTCTTAATTCTATCACAAATGCATTATCCTTTCTTTAAAAAATATCTCACTTTAATCATAATACCACGTTTTGAAACAGAACACTTTTAGCAATAATAGAACACTGACAATTTTCTTATTGTTTCATTTTCATTTGAAAACAATTTTTGGATGAAACATCACATTCCAGCTTACACCTGATGATGGTTTAATAAAAATACCAAACCGTTAAACATTGGCATATCATCACATATACATGAATATATCCTCTGTATATTTTGCTTTTTCATATTATATATATATATATATATATATATCATTAAGTCACTTGAGAACTGTCATAGGAATTGGGTGTGGTAATGTGAGCTCAGTTTCTGGATGTGGCTGTCTGAATTTCCTGTAGCACTAATACTCATAGAAAAGGTATAAATCCTATTATTTTCCCTCCAGCTATGAGGGATGTCAACTGGTCTGGGAAAGGAAAAATCCAAACCCGTTAAATTGATCATGAGTTACATCCGGCTTCTGTGGTGGGGTTGGGTATATATATATATATATATATATACATACATATATATATATATATATATATATATATATATATATATATATATATATAAGGTAATCTTCAATCCAATAAATCTGTCAAGACAAATAAATTATTCAAATTTCAAATTTTCAAGTATTCCTGGAAGAGAGCTCTATGTAAATAAATTCCAAAAGGAAATATTATTTCAAGAAAAAAACAATATTCAGTCACATTAGGATAATAAACTTATTTCCATCCTGTTAAGAGCATTGATATGAATCCAATACTCTAAAATAATCTTTAACAGGACTCGATCAGATCCAATAGGAAAATCAGTAATATAGCCAAATATTGTTTTTTTCTTGAAATTATATATATATATATATATATATATATACATTCTTTTTTAAGAAATCTTTTTCATAAATATAATCTCAGCATTGTTTGGATCCAATAGTTCTATTTCTAACGATTCAATTTAGCTTAAGTCTACAAAATTAAATTGTTCCAAGTATTGCAATGTATCACTAACAATTCAGTTAAACATTAGTCAGTTGCTTTTAAACAGTTAAATGATCAAACAGTTCTATATCTAACAACTCTATTTAGAATTAGTCATTTATTTGCACAGAGTTTAAATGTCACACAGTTAATTTTGACCTATAGAGAGGACACTTTTGAGTGCTACCATTTGGGCACAATGAGGACCTGGGAACAATGGCTATGAAGGGGTACTCTGCATTCCCCAAAGCTCTAGAATTACTGGAGCCTGACCATTTGATTGTTCAGTATCATATCCAGGACACTCATTTGGCGGGTGGGGATCTTACCACTCCACAGAGATGCAGTCTGTGTATTCTACAGCTTGAGCCAACAGGGCTGTCCATAGTTTGAAGTAGAACAGTTAGATTCCTACCCTTCCTAAGGGCATTTGCACAAAGTAAAAGCAAACAGCCTTGTCCAAGATTTGAACTCTGGTTGCCACGTCCATTTCCTCCAGCAATAATGCTGTTTGCTCTTACATTACACTATCAGAGCCTCAAATGTATGGACTGATGTAGCCATATAAGTTTTTTTTTAAATTTGAAATATTCCACTGACTGGCAAAAATTAGCTATTCCTACTCTGGTTTAGTTTGGTTTGGTTTGGTTTCTTTGTTTAATGGCATATCAACCTTTGCAGGTTATTTGATGCCAAAGCCATTCATCTAGAAGAACAGTGGGGGTACTATTAAGTGGGAGGATAAAGGGGTTCATGCCTTTCCCAAGGCTATTTGTCTGAAAGTGAATGTAATAGCTTTATGGAGTTCAAACTTGCTTACTACGATTCTGCAGTCCATCGCTTTAACCATTACATCATGAGGACACCCCCTCATATTCAGGTAAATTGTATAACTTTACAGCTTATAACCAAGATGATACTAAGGAGTACAGAGGATAAAGAAAAGAACAATAGAATGAAGGTTTTTAATGTTTATTTCAAAGTCAAAATTACTCATAATATCTCTTGAGCTCTTTAGTTAGACAATCGTAAGAATAAAGTCGGCAAAATCCCCCAGTCTATCCTTTATAAAAAGGAGATGGTCAGGAAAATAAATTTTTCTATCAACAGAATGAAATATTTGCAACCAGTGAAAGAAGCATTAACGGCTATAAACATTGCTATTTCCTATCTCTAACTCATTGCCATCATTGGTTAGGTATGATGAAATAATTGAGAGTTGGCTTTAACTCAACTGATAAATGTGATTTTGTTTCCAAAGATAAAGTGTAATGGGTTTATTTTAGCTTGATTCTCAAAATAGTATGGCCATTGCAGGTATATGAGTTATCACTTTAAATAGTTGAAACAATAAAAACATTTGATTAATAAGGGTATGAAAAGAGGTTGAGTTTGTCAATCTGCTTGATAATATATATATATATATATATATATGGAAGAAAATAATGGAGTAAATTCCAACAATATAGAGAAAAAATTGATAACAAAGTAATCCAAGTAGAAGGAGAGATTTATTGAGAAACAAAGTCAACACTATAGTACTATGGTGCTAATGAATCATCATCAGGACTGGGAGGGATGAAATTAGTGATGTTAAATCAACAAAGGATGTTTTAAGAATTTATAAAATTTTTCTCATTGGACAAATGGGACATATAAAATCTATTTAAGATTCCTACCAAATCATATGATGTAATTTTAAAAGCAAAATGCTAATTTACCAACTCTCTCCTGATATATAGATTTTCCCTTGGTTTTTGTATAAATTTTTTAAACATCCATGGTTGATTTGAAATTACTGATGATGGTTCATTAGAACCAAAACACAAAAGTGTCAGCTTTGTTTCTCAATAAATCTCTCCTTCAGCTTGGATTACCTTGTTATCAATATTTTCTCTCTCTATATGCATATATAGTGTTCACTGATGGTCCGGAAGATCACAGTTCATTCCCAGGTTGGGTCATACCAAAGACTCAAAAAATGGTACTTGATACCTCCTTGCTTAACACTCAGCATTATATGATTCATATCAAGGGTAAAGTGGAGCAATCCAGGGGAAAGAGTAGTGCCCTTCCCTAAACCTTGGTGTTGTAGCTATTCAAAAGGAAGCCTTCGGGTCACCCTCGACTATGGTCACCAGCTTTACTATATATATATATATATTTACTAATCTAATATCTACCAGCATTCACGGTATCGGGAAAAAAAAAAAGGGGGATTTTAAAACTAGGTACTATAACCATAGAACAAGTTTTTCGCACGAGAAGTATAGGTATAGCACTGCTTTATCTAGTTATGTGTGGGAACTTAAGGAAAAACAAGGAGTAGATCCTATAATGAAATGGGAAGTAATAAAGAAATGCCGCAAATATAGGGCAGGTAATAGAGCTTGTAATCTTTGTATGGAGGAAAAATTGGTAATAGCAAATTGTAAAAGTCAGAATATGTTAAATAAAAGATCGGAGGTGTTAAATAGTTGTAGACACAAAAGGGCGTGGTTACTATATAATTAAGATTAGGTTTTAGAATTTTTTTTTTTTTTTTTTCCCAACGAAAAATAGGGTATTTGTCATTTAGGTATTTATAAAATTTTTTTTTTTTTCTTTTTTTTTAATGCAAATTCTAGGCTAGGTGGGGTTTTGGTGAATAAAAGAAGGCGATTTCTCTTTAAGATTTAGTCGAGGTTAGGCTCCCTGATGATCCGTTAAAGTGAAACTTTAGTAGAAGTTTTTCGACTCACAATTTAAGTTAATTCTATATATATATATATATATATATAGGTGAGTCCCTGCATTGTAATGGCTAATGTGCAGGACTTCAGCATCCTAGAAAGTGTGTTTTAACTACAGTCATACTATTATGTTCATTTTCAGACTAATGCCCTAAGGAAATATATGAACTATACCTTATCTCTCTAGTTATGGGTTAAATTGTACTTCGACTCGTCTTTTACAAGAATACTTTTGCCTGATATGCCATTAAACAAAGTAACCAACCCAAATTATATATATATATATATATATATATATATATATATACATATATATATAAGATGGTTCAAAACATAGATGTAAAATTAGAATGTGATATTTTAGATGACATTGCTCTTATTCAAATTGATATAAAGAAAATATATGGTAATTTTGAACAACACTGGATACAATTTAGAGGTCCAATATATGCACATATATAAACACATATATGCTCACTTTTATATATCCACTTACATAAATACTCACATTAATATATATATATATATATATTATTTCTTATTTTCATGTATATATATATATATATATGTGTGTGTGTGTGTGCGTGTGTGCATGTGAGAAAAAGTGAATTGAATGCAACAGAATGTATATTGGAAAAGGTAAAACAGAAGAAAGATTTATATTGGTACATTTAAATGAAATAAATCTTCAAACATACCAACATATATATTTTTTTCATTTTACCTTTTTCTGCATGCGTGTATAAATATCTAGATATATAGATATATGTATATGCACACACACATATATATATATATATATATAAATGGTTCAATTTCAAATTCAGTAAAAAATGCATTTAACAGACAATAGTCTAAGGAATATTTCATCAATATATTTCAAACAAATAGCATATTTCAGGAATCAAATATACTAAGAAAAGTTACTTAATTCCAAGATTTAGCTATTTACTATGAAAAAATCATGGAAGAGCAGAATCACTTAATAATATTCAATTTCTCTAAAATCTAAAATGCAAGTCAGTTAAAAGTATAGAAGCAAAAGGGAGAAAAAAGTGAGAAAAGTTTCAACTTTTAAAATTTGAATCACAGAAATATATATACATATAAATAATGTATTTCTTTTCTTTTAATAGATAGATAAATAGATAGATAGATAGATAGATAGATAGATAGATATGAATATGTACAAATATAAAACTCAAGTTCTATGGAGGATGATTTTATTTATGGCTTGAATTATTGGCCAATGTTAAACCTTCATCAGGAAGTTTGAATATGTAATGTTATGTCTTCTAAATTTTATTTAGATTAAATTTTATATTTGTTAAAAGAAATGAAAAATATGAGAGAGTTTTAAACAATCTATTTACGTCAGTAGCATTCTGTTTCACCAGTTTCTGAAATATAACATATATATATTGTTAAAGGTGATAAGTCAGACAAAATATCTCATGTTCACTGGCCTTTGCATAAAAAGTTATTGAACTCTGCAGTCAATAAACATTTTTTTAGAAAGCCCAAGAAACATGGGAAAATATATAGTGTCCTATAAATTTTCAAATAGGATTGGTTTGATTGATAGAATTTGGAAATTTCTTTAGAAACTTTCATTCATTTTAAGGATCACAGGAGTGACTTCAAAACACTACTAAAAACATTTTAGGAAAACGGACAAATGTTATAAGAAACACACTTAGTGTGAAGCAATTGAAAAACAAAATTCCAAATACATGAAACTTGTATTCATGAGACTGACAAGAGAAGCAGAAAATTTATTTATATTAAGTTTGATTTTGCTCAACTGGACAATATTTTAACACTTTTCTGATTTAAGAAAATCTTTTTATAAATGATATGTTCCTTTCACTATATATATATATATATATATGTAAAGAGAGATAGTAAAAGAGATAGATAGATAGATAGATAGATCCATGCAGTCATTTGTGGCAGTAGAATGCAATGAGTGTCCAGGATATAACTCTGAACTTCAGTCCAGGAGTTTGGGGAAATGTAGAGTATCCTTTGATTGCCATTACTCCCAGGTACACTCTTGTTCAGATAGGTTGTACCTGTTAGGTTTCCATTAATGGGTCAAATAGAACAGTTCAATCATCTAATGATTGATATTTATCCAACGTTATGGGATGTGCCTATGGTGTAATGGTTATCATCGTAGGAAATGGACATGGCGATACAAGTTCAAATCCTGGACAAGATTGATTGCATTTCACATAGCACTAATACCCTTGGGAAAGGTATGAATCCAATTATTCTCCCTCCAGCTATGGGTAAATAGTAGGGCAGACTGCGTTCTTCAACCTTGATGAGGCAACTAGTCTAGGAGAAGGAAAACTGAATTCAAACCTGCTAAATTACACTTAGAAATATGACCTTGTGTCATATCCAGTCCAAGCGGAGGAGTTGGTAAATATGGATATTCATCCAACCTCCAG
The DNA here is from genome assembly GCA_963585895.1 of Sepioteuthis lessoniana. Lineage (NCBI taxonomy): Eukaryota > Metazoa > Mollusca > Cephalopoda > Myopsida > Loliginidae > Sepioteuthis > Sepioteuthis lessoniana. Next base: position 20,654,098 of record OY757905.1, read on the forward strand.
CTGGGTAGTGTTTGAGATAAGGTTATTTAATTGTAAGAGACCATGCATGAATCGAGAGACATGCATGGCCATCTCATAAAATGATTGGGGAATACGGATAGGATCAATCCGTATTCCCCAATCATTTGATAAGGTTTATTATAATTAGCTGAAATCATACTGCTGAATACAAATTATTGATATTACATAGGAATACTTGATAAATAAAATTAATAAAGTTGAATGCCAAAAACTTACAACTATTTTTGTGAGTATATACAAAAGATTAATATTAAATAGAATTATTAATGTTAGAAAGGAATACTTGAGACCATTATCTGTGTGCAAACAAAGAAGCTCTAACAACTCATTTGTTATATAACATAGGACATGGATTTTCAGTTCGTTCCTAATGACCCTGTGTGCTTTGGCAAGCTGTCACATTTTGATTAGTAAACAGGAAGATAACAGTGCGTCAGGGCACTCAGGTCGAACAGGTGTGTAACCAGAAGAGGACCACGTGATAACCACGTGGTCAGATTTAGACAGAGACAGTGAATGGCAGTTGAGCAAGGGACACATGGTCGGTTACAGGGATCTCTGACGAGCTTGCAAGGGGGTGCAAGCGATGGCACCCCCTGGCTCTCGGAAGAAGATATGGGAAGAAGTCTTCTCTCTGAGTAAATGTCTTTCCATCTATCTCTCAACTAACAGCAAACTGTGGGCCCCTTTCAAGAATAAAATGAGAGATATATTTTTATAAAGAAAAGTGTGTTTTGTTTGTTCATTGAATTGCATAAGTCGTGACAACTCATTGAGAATTAAAGTCATCAACAAACTATTTCCTTACAAATCATATATGAAAAGTGGAATTGGCATTAAGTAACCCACAAGGGTTGATATGCCATAAAACTATTTCCTTACAAATCATATATGAAAAGTGGAATTGGCATTAAGTAACCCACAAGGGTTGATATGTCATAAAACTATTTCCTTACAAATCATATATGAAAAATGGAATTGGCATTAAGTAACCCACAAGGGTTGATATGCCATAAAATACCAACCAACGAACAAAGAAAAGATTAAATAGTTTTCACTATCAGAAAATCCAAATGATAACAATCCTTGTATTATCTATTGCTTTGTAGCAATAGCAACTAATGTTCTTTTTATGTTTTAATAGTTATTTGGATGCATTCAGCCAATTTTATAAAAAAAATGTGTTAGAAAATTAATTTGTTTTTATCTAACAGAAAATTGATTAGAATAAGCTTAATTCTGTAATCATGCATTTGAACAAATGCTATTTATTTTGTTAAAAAGAGAAAAAAAAACAATATAAAAATTACGCCTTTAAAACTTTATAAATCCCACATTCTATCTTTAAAAAGGCCTTAAGCCGTATCATGCAGGGTCCCATGTTGTCTTCAGTAACATCATCGATTTCATTTTCCTGTACTCAGACTGACATTCAGATCATAATTATACATATGGGATCATGAGTTTGATCCCAAACATCCAGTTGTCTATCGGTAACCTACCCTATTACAAATTCTAAAAATCTATGGGTAAATAGTAGGGCAAACTGCATTCTTTTGTCTTGATTACAGTATGGATAATATTTTTTTGAAATTACTCAATGTGACTGGATGAAGTATGGGAAATGAACAAGCAAAATTTACTAATGAGAACACACTTATTTGAACATCACTTTAATGATGATTAAAGCTTTTTTGAAAAGGAAATTCGAAGAGGAAAAATCATTGCACCAGGATAACACCACTATAAATGCTTCCAAAGTCTTTCGAGAGGGATGAGACATATCCTTTTTGGTTACAGGAGTTACAAGATAAGCATTGACTACCTAATCTGCTGTAGTCCTGTTTTGTAAACAAGGGGTATTTATCTTATAGACTGTTTGCCAACCAAGGCTACAGTGCAGAATCTCTCTTGCTATTTAGCCATAGCTAATGAGAAGTGGATCCCAGCCTTTCTACAAGACACTAGTGCAATGTAAACTGAAGCATTTTACACTGAAACTCAAACTAAGTTTGCCATTTACTGTACCAATAGCCATTATGTCACTACAATACTTAAACAATTCATTAAAACAAATAAGGTCCACCTCCAGATATATACATACTTGTAAAAAGGTCTTTAGAAATGGCAATGCTCTTGGAAAGTTCAAGAGTTAAAACAAAAAATTCATACAAAAACATTCCTTTTTCTATGACTGTTTCTCTAAATAAAAGAAACACGTTGGCAATATTTGTCAGTGTATCCAAAGATTATTTGAAGTTAGATTATATTTCATATGATTTGCTTATTTGGTAAGAATAGCCTATGTGCAATAATTCAATTAGAAAAGGTTATGTTTTTAACAGCCCATCATTATTGGCTCTGTCATTCTTGCAAGTAGATTCTTTGAAAGTAGTAATAATAGAAGGTGAAGTAACACAGTATATATGTTACATGTACTTTAACAAAATATCATTTCAGTCTACATATTGCTTGATTTTTGGCCACCATGGATGGCAAAGGCTTAGATTGTTTCATTGGACAAGCTGGGATGAAAACATTTATGGTTTATAATACACACATAGATATTTATGCCCCATTGATATAATGGTTAGAGTGTTTGCTAATGGTTCAGGGTACCGGCGTTCAATCCCAGATCAAGTCGTACCGAAGGCACAAATCATAGTATTTGATGCTTCCTTGCTTAATACACAGTATTATAAGGTATGGATCAAGGGTAAGTGGAGCAATCCAGGGAAAGGAGTAATACCCTCCCCAATACCTTGGTGTAATAGCTATAGAAAAAGAAACCTTTGCATCACCCTTATCAATGATCAGGCAACTTAACTTTCACATGGAATTGGCTATGACCATTCAACGAAGAATCATGTGATGATCCTGGTCTCTTTTATGTGGAACTTTTGGTTTAGTAATGGCTTTGACTACTTACAAATATTATAACATAATATATATATATATATATATATATATATATATATATATATATATATATATATATATTAAAGAACAATAGTTTGTGATAGTTTTGAATCTTCCACAGTAGAAATAATAATCTTTGGTTCCAAAAATGAAGCAAAGCTCATTTAAAACAAAAAAGAAAACAGAAATGCCTCCAACAATCCAATGTTTAATATATTGTAATCCATGATCTTGAAACAGTCAACTGATGAATAGAAAATAGCATATATATATATATATATATATATATATATATATATATATATATAAGTAAAGTTGGCAACCTTAGTCGAGGGTGACCCAATGATTCCCTTTTCAGTAGCTACATCACTGAAATGTAGAGGAGAGTGCTACTCAATTCCCTTGATTGCTCCATTTTACCCTTGATCCTTACCTTATAATGCTGAGTGCTAAGCAAGGCAGCATTAAATACCATTTTTTGAGTCTTTGGTATGACTGAACCTGGGATTGAACCCTGCTCTCCCAAACCATTGGCAAACACTCTACTCATTAAGCCAATAAAAAATCACAAAACACAAGGCCAACTAATTAAAAGTCAAGCAGTTATAAAAAAAAACAATTTAATTCAAGGGTAAATGATGCATTAAATATTTCTTTTTAAGTTGTGGTACTAACTTTATGAAGATCATAGATTCCAGCATGTAAAAATTGGTGTTATAGTATTTACCTATAAAACTGTTATTTTATTTCCTTACATCAGATTCATTAGGAAAAGTTCCATGTATTTACTGTTTCATCTGATGATTTCATTTTTGCAATATACCAAACTTTGAAGAATGAAACCAACAATTTCTTTCAGATTTTATCTTGTTCTACTGGCCAGTATTTGAGCACTTTCTTGATGTTAGAAAAACTTTTTAAAATCATTTATTCATTCACACACACACTCACACACACATATAGCATTGGCCTAGCGGGTAGAATGTTTGCCAATGATCTGGGAGACTTGGGTTTAATCCCAGTTTGCGTCATACCAAAGACTTTATAAATGGTACTTGATACCTCCTTGTTTAACATTCAGCAATATAAGGTACATATCAAGTGTAAAGTGGAGCAATCCAGGGAAAGGAGTAGTGCCTTCCCCTACACCTCAGTGTAGTAGCTATTGAAAAGGGAGCCTTCTGGTCGCCCTCGACTAAAGTCGCAAACTTTCCTTTTTTTATATATAGATATATACTCTTTATATTTCTTAACTACCTTTCATACATCATTATCAAAATCTGTACATATATATCGAAACTCTAAAAACTTTGATATTTGTGTATTATCAACAATCATGAAGTTTGTAAAACAGTATATCCGCCCAAATATAATATTTTGAGTTTTATACAAATCTGATATTTTTGCCATTGGAGTTTGATAGTATAATTAAAAAGCATACAAAATATTGCTAATAAAAGTGCATACTTCAGCAGAGTTTAGTGTTTAAGTTAAAAGGATGTTGATTTGTTTTGTTACTGCAGTTCACTTAGACTTGTATGTAGTATTTGCTTCATTAGGTCATATGTTTTTTGTTTTTTATTTATCTTTATTGTTCATGATGAAAACATAACGCAGAGTTTATATTTTAAGCTGGTAGAAGACATTACAAATTTTGTTTTCTTTCACATCAAAGAGAAATTGTGTAACTTATGGACTAAATTTTCTTATTACAACTTTTGATCGTTTGTATGTAGTGCGTATATTGTAAATTGTGCCTCTGACCTACAGACATACTAACATGAAACTAAATTTTGTGTGCAGTCAATTAAATTAAATAATTATTTGAAGATTTAGGAAATAACCAATATAATTGAACTTTGTATAACCAGACAATTTTCCATGATTTGAAACGAAGAGAGTTACTAAAGTAGTATAAATATAAAACAATTGTTACTAAACTTTTATAGTTTATACAGTGTTTATTATGAATGTCTAATGCATGACCTTAGCTATTAAAGTAAGATATTTATTATCAAAATAATATAAAACATAATGTCTTTATTATTGAATTTACATCAAATTTAATACATTCATTGTTTAGGTTTAGGTTATTTGGTTTAATGGCATATCAATCCTTGAAGGCTATTTAGTTCATTACAAAAATAATATAAAATTTAATTAATTAGAAAAGTAATATAAATAATCATATAAAAAGCATTCCTTATTCAATATAAACAGTAAGACTAAATTAATAAAAAACAAGATTATTATTCATGTAAATTGTTGGTTGGTTGGGTTTTATGGCATGTCAAGCCTTGTGGGTTATTTAATGTCAAATCCAGTTTATACACACACACACACACACATATATATATATATATATATATATATATGATTAGTAAATGAATAGATATAGGAAGCATTCTAAATCAGTCAAGCTCATTTTTTGCTCACTGTTAAATTGTTTCAAGTATTGCTATCTAACAATAATAGTTTTTGTTTTGCACACAGTAAAATTGTTTCAAGTATTGCTAATGTTGCATATTGGCTCCTGGCCGAGCTGTCAAAATAAGAAATGCACCTGTATAAATAACAGGTTCATTTGGTCGAAGATATCGGGGGATAGCCTTGACTGTTGACGGGTTGAATTGAGTGTGAATGTGAAACTCACAAGAAGTAGGTGAGCGTCAAATTATTATATAACCCTGGCAACAGGGAGTTCAGATTAGTTTGAGAGAAGATGCTGGAATGAGAACCATGTCCCAGTGGAGGCTGGGCCCCCAGGCCCCCAGTTGAGCATCCCAGGAGAACGGGAAATAAATGCTGTTATAACCAGAAGAGTTGTGGGGGGTCAATATGTTGCAGTTCTGTTCAGTTTCCAACTCACCTCTCACATACAACCCTTTCCATAAAGTGAGAGGTATATTTTTCTAAAGAACAGTGTCCGTTCATCTTTATTGTGTTGAATATGTTTCTGCATGCATCTGCATATGTATTATGTGGTTCAACAACACTAAGTCACACTAACAAACCAATTTAACATGAGTCATTGATTTGCATACTGGTGCGGATTAAACAGTTCTATTTGACACATTGATCAGACCATAACAAGTACTACCACTCCAGATCAGAGAAGGGATGCTCTACATTCCCTAAACCTCTAGAACAGGAGCCTCAGCATCAAATTTAGTCCTATCAGGACACTCATTGGTGTGGTCTTATCTCTCTACAGAGATGCAGTTGACAGATTCTATAGACCCGACCAACTGGGTTGTTTTAAAGTGTATAATTATCATTATTAGGAGGTGCCCGTGGTGTAATAGTTATCGTTGTAGGAAATGGACACGACGACACAAGTTCAAATCCTGGTCGAGACTGATTGCATTTCACATAGCACTAATACCCTTGGGAAAGGTATGAATCCAATTATTCTCCCACCAGCTATGGGTAAAATAGTAGGGCAGACTAGGTTCTTCAGCCTTGGTGAGGCAACTAGTCTAGGAGAAGGAAAACTCTGAACTCAAACCTGTTAAACTCCGCTTAAAAAATTGACCTTGTGTCATATCCTGCCCGAGCGGAGGGGTTGGTAAATATGATAGTTATCATTATTAAAGCAACACACAACATAAGACCCTCTTCTGTTGGCATTAAATGACCCACTAAGGTTGCTGTGTCATAAAACAAACCAAACTAAACAACATAAGACCTTTACGTTGAGGATAACACTTTAATAATTCATTGATCATACTTTAGATCTAAGTTTTTCAAACTATTTTGATGTGGCATACTGGCAAGATATTTGACAAATGTGCCTGTTGTTAAATAGCATATTGTCAGAATCTATTATACTGCAGGTAGTGTAGAAAAACCATTGAGTCATCAGGTGTGATTGATGGGCAATGAACCTGAGGTCATTTTGAGAACATGGCTTTGATTGGACAAAAAGATCAGATAATCCTTGAAGTTAGGAATAAGTTAGTCACTTAGTGAAAAACGTTCAACATGAATGGGGGAATTTTTCATCTCTGCCCATTGATTCACCATAATCTGCAACAGGTAATGAAAGGAAAGTGTCACCAGAATAATAGATAAATTATGATCAAATGAAAATGTGGCCATGTAGTTATTCTTCATCTCAACAGAAAACTTAGAATAAAAGGGAGATGATGATAAAAGAAAATGAACAAGAACAAAGATGGTGACATGAAAGATAAGATTAGATTCTTTGATTTAATGGCATATCAACCTTTGTGGGTTATTTAGGGTCAAATCCTGCTTATACATATTTATATTATATGTATAGTTTCTTAGTGAATAGTTTGTTGATAATTTTATTTTAAAATGAGTTAGTGATTGTTTGTTTGCACACAGTTAAATGGTTTCAAGTATTGTTACCAAACAATAATAATTTTATTCAGTATCAATTATTTGTTTACATACAGTTAAATGGTTTCAACTATTGCTATTTAATACTAATAATCATATTTATTATTAATCATAATCCCTTGTAAAATACTGAACTGTTTGATTTAACCTATTGATCAGACCCTAACTGGTACTACCACTAAAAAGTGGACTAGGGAGTAATGGCAATGAAGGGATACTCCACATTCCCCAAAGCTTCAGGACTGGAGCCTCACCATAAAATGCAGTTTAGTGTTATATCAGGACAGTCATTGGGAGGGTTCTTAAACCTGCAGAGATACAGTCAGCAAAATCTACAGCCCCAGCAGACAGAGCTAGACACGAAAGAGATTCAGAGTGACTCAAGGCAAAAGACAGAAGAGATGGGTGTAAGAGATATATAACATATACCCTGAATGGTTTGGTTTGGTTGGATTTTATGGCATATCAACCATTGTAGGTTATATAATGTCAAATCCTGTTTATACATACAAAATATATGATTTTAAGCATGTTTGATTAAATAATAAATACACATTTTGTCGGTATAATTTTATTAAGATCCTTTCAAGTGTCCTGATAAGTGTCATGGTGGATGAATTTACCAAAATTGTCCTGAGCACTTTCAGACCTTTCATAGGCCATTATCAGAGGTTACTTGCATATATAAAGAGTGTTTTTTAAAGAGTTTTGTAGGTTTTTTATAACATCATAAAATTGTGCAAATGCAGAGTTGGATAAAACTGAGATTCTGATGAATTTAAAAAAAAGAACGCTATCAACGGAAATAGAACATTATCAAGAAATATAAAACATTAAAAAAAAAAACTAAAGGCATTTGAAAACATTGTCGTTATTTTCAAAATTAATTCTATTGATTCTAGTTTTTTTCGTTTTTACATATAGGGCTAACTGGATTTGTAATCGTAGCTTATTAATTTTGTGTGCTATTATAGAGGTGTTTTCAACTAGAATTTTTTGAAATTTGAATTAGGGAATAGAATGGGTTTTAAGATGTAAGGCTATGGAGCAAGAATCATTAAGGTGCATTGTAAGGCCTCTTGAAAGAGACATAGAGGTAAAACCAACATACGTATTATTTTTGTTGGAAACATAGTAACCTGCAATGGTTGATGAGCCATAAAATCCAACAAAACCAAACCAAATTATTCAGGGTGTATTTTAAATATCTCTTACTTACAGTAATTATAAAATTTTGGTAAATTCATCCATCAATTCCAACCTGAAACCAAGACATTTATCAGGAAACTTGAAAGGAACTTTATGAAATTATAGACAAAATATGTCTTTATTATTTAACCAAAGATTTAATCAAACATACTTAAATGAAAGACTGCTGCTCAACTACACATATTTCAAATATATGGTTTGTAAACACATTTTGTCAAGGACATTTTTTAATGAGCCTGAGCTCATCTTTTTTTGTGCACAATGGTTTCTAGCATTTCTATCTAATGTGAATAATTCTATTTAATATTAATCATTTGTTTGCTCACATTTCAATGGATATACATCTATGATTTGCAAAGGAACAGTTTGTTGGTAAATCTATTTTTAAGTGAGATAGAATTAATTTCTTTGCACACTAATATTGGTATTGTTTCAGCACATTAAATGGTTTCAATTATTGCTAACATTTATAATTCTATACAATATCAATTATTTGTTTGCACATAGTGAAGTGGTTCCAAGTATTGCTATTTAACACCACTAATTCTATTCATTGACCAGTCGGCTGGGGCTGTAGAATACACCGACTGCTTCTCTGCACTGGGCTAAGACCCCCTGCCCAATGGGCTTTGGGGAATGCAGTGTACATCTTCATTGCCATCGCTCCCTGGTCCCCTTGCCCTGTCAGCTGTGGGGCAGGGCTGTAGAATATATCGACTGCATCTCTGCACAGGGCTAAGAACCCCCCTCCCACAACAGGTGTCCTGGATATGATACTAAACAATCTGATGTTGAGGTTCCAGTAATGCTGGAGCTTTGGGGAAGGTGGAATACACCTTTATTACCATTACTCCCAGGTCCACTCTGGTCCGGAGTGGTAGCACCTGGTAGGGTCCTATCTATGGGCCAAATAGAACTAAACTGTGTACTTATGCTAAACTGAATAGTTTGAAATAGAATTGGTTTTGTGGTTTGGTTTGGTTTGGTTTCTTTGTTTAATGGCATATCAACCTTTGTTGGTTATTTAATGCCAAAGCTATTGTCCAAGAAGAATAGCATTGTTACTATTTAACCCATTCCTGGGAGGATAAGGGGATTCATACCTTTCTCAAGGGTATTTGCCCGAAAGTGATCGTAATAGCACGACTCGAGTACAAACTCGCTTACTACGATTCTGCAGTCCATTGCTTTGACCATTATACCACGATGACACCACACTGGTTTTGTATGCATGCAAAACTGCATTGTTTGAAATGGAAATGTTTTTGTCAATTAAACAGTATGCTAAACTGAATTGTTTGATATAGAACTGTTTATTTGTATAAAAATGAATTTGGCATTAAATAACCAGTAGGGAATAAATATATAAAAAAGAATTAAATTGAATTAAAATAATTATTAAAGTATGCAGAAACAGAAGAGGCCTCTGACAGGAATAGGGGCAACACATGTGCAAAGAAAAGGGACCATCCCGACAAAAGGAGAAACCTCATTCTCTTTCAGCAGCAATCAGCGGAGTGACAACACCTAGCTAACTGGTGGAGGATGCCATGCATTCATCTTTAGATGATGAATTGGCTAACCCTTCCACTGGTAATAGTCGTCTCTTTCACAACCAACCCATGACTAAAAAACCAGACTTAGATAAACTCCCCAAAGTGACTAACACATCACAAAATTTTATATACTGAACATGTTGTTAAAACTTCAAATACCGAATAAGGACATATATATACCCAAGAAATGACTAACACATTTTTAACAACTTGATTAGGGATTCAACAATTTCAGTTGTATTCAGGGAGAATTTCCTCACCTACTGAATGGTTGTTGAACCCAGAAATAAAGGAAAAATATAAAAAATGTCTTTGTCTCCTGTCTGTTACTATCTTCTTTCATATAATTCTTTTACGGCCTTCTTATCCAAAAAGTTAAACCAACAAAACAAAAGTGGGATAAGAGAAGGAGAACGCAGAATGGAGTCAGATAGCAAATGGTAACACAGCTTGCCCCGGGATCCCATAAACTTACAAAAGTTCATATACTATAAAACCCAAACGAACAAACAAACAAATAAAATGATGAAAGTGGAAACTTGTTACCTACTGACAGTTGATGACTTGTGAACCAGCAACAAAATCTATACCACAATTTTAAGAAATGATGCTTTATATGGTTTTATCCTTCATATTTCTAAAAAAGAAAAAAAAATTTGGAAATTTCAAAAGTACCTGGAAAGCGTTTACAGAGTGTGGCAGAATTAATATGGGAATCAGTAATATCATATTATACAAGATTATTATTGTTGCGAATGGAATCTGGATATTTGACTATTGGGATTTTATTTTTGGGATATCTCTAAACTAGAATTACTTTTATACTAAAGAGGGTCAGTGTTGGAATTATCAGCTGAAATAGTCCCTAATGTATGTACTAGGTTCAGTGAGGCAATCACCGAATTACTTCTTTTCTATGCAACGGCATGTCACGTGACTTGTCTAAAGATGCCACATATTTTGGTACCCATTTTTTACCATTTTGTTCATCCCTTTTACCAGCTAATAAAGCTTGTGTACATGTGTGCAAATCGTTTTCTCCTCAGATATTCATTTATCCTTATTTGATACTAACACTATGAGTTGTCCTACAATGTAAACTTTAACAATTAGAGATATAGTCACTGCTAGCAGTTTCCCTAATACAATAGAATAAGTATTTATAAAAGTAGAAAAAGAACATAAAAAAGTATAATAAAAATTATTAGCCTTTTGACAGACATGCAAAACAACAAATTAAAGACATATAAATAAAAGAATTTGTTGGTTAATATACATATATGAGTTTTATGTGAAACAATGAATTATGAATAGCAAGTTTACAAGGAAATATTTTATGGACAGAAGTAAATTGTTTTCCTTTTGGTCTCCTTTTTGTAAAAAATTTATATTTAGAAATGTTTTAAAAGTGTTTGCATCAAGTAAATATTTTTACTCACAAAGTCCTGTAGTGGGTTAATAATCTATTGGATTTATATTTCAATCATTCAAGGCTATTTTCAGTCAAAGGTCCTTTGTTACTTGTTTATAGTTCCTTCCCAAATTTACATGTCCTGAGTCCTAAGTTCAACTCACTTTTCATTTTGGAAAGGGTATATCAAAGCTAGAAACAGGAAGTGGTAATTTACTAAGCTTTTTGCTTAGATGTGGCACAAGGCCATATGAAAGGGGCACCCAATGAGACTCGAACTCACGCGTGTAGGTTTGCTAGTCGAGCTTGCTAACCATTACACCATTTCTTCCAGACCATTTGTCTTGCTCTAAGGGTGTTCTTTGGACTTACTGGCACTAATTTTGTTACATTCACTATCATATATTTAATACTGTTAAAAATTAGTGGCTTTTTTTTAGAACAAGTAACAGCAAGTCTCTTTGTTCAAATTTTTTTATTATTATTATTATTATTATAATTATTATTATTCAATATATGTCTATATTTATTTCAAAACATTTTGAATTTGGGGTCCCATATTGTTTTTTTTATTGTAAATGTTAACTTCCCATTGTTATTGATAATCATATTACTTTTGCTCCAGCCTGTACTTGGAAATGACTGGTGACAGAATTCTGAAAGAGTAACATACAAAAGAACCTTGTTGCAGTTATATCAAGTACATTTTCCAGGCAGTTTTCTTTGGATTTTTCTGACTGGATAAGATTCAATTGTATTGACTGTACATGCACGGAATAATTGTTAAAAGCAGATGTCACATATACATACATGATGTTTATTTATTTTTATTTCTGTTTACAGATCCACCCTCAGGTAATCCAAAAATGCAGGTAAAAGGCCAGAATGAGTCCCTTTATGGCAATGAGACCCTAACGGTGGCTTGTCGTTGGAGGGGAGGAAACCCTGAAGCTAACCTGCGGCTGACTTGCGGAAGCATGACATATATGGGGGTGTCTGAAGCCGCAGTGCTACTGGAATTTGCAAAGCATCTTAATGTAACATCGTGTACCTGTGAGGGAATGCACCCGCTCAAGCATATTGTACACACAAGGAATGTCAGCTTCAATTGTGAGTAGAAACCTTTAATTTATTTACTAAACTTTGACTTTTTCTATTTTGTTTTCATCCTCTCTATTAACCCTTTATAGATCAGATGGCCCAGAGCTACTCAAAACATGGCATAAACATTGAAGGATGGCTTAGTAGTCAAATTTCAGGACAGTAACAAAATTCTTTTATTTAATTCTCTTAATTATAAGGTTTATTAATTGCTTGCTTAAAAACTGACATCAGCATACAATAAACGCAATGTCAAGTCAGATGTTATTCCTGAAATTTATATTAGGAATAATTTCAGATAAAGAAATAAATTAATGGGGGGAAGTATTCTATGATTAGTGTGTAATAATTATCTCCCTTGAGAAATTCTAATGACCGAAGTAAGTGTGACTACAGTCCCAATTGCATTATTATTAAGTTTCAAATTTGACAGGAAATTACTTTCTTCTCCAAGTTAGAATTTTTTGATCCTATTGCCCTAACAAAAATCTCTCTGTGATGTTACATTTTTCTTGTGTTAAGGTAACATGCAATCATTTGAAAAATAGATTATGAGAATGTAGATTACTCAGAACTTCAAAGGAATGGATGACGCAGTTTATTTTTCACTTCACACTAATGTCCTTGTAAAAAGTGTGAATCCGTCTGTTTTCTCTCAAGATAGCATGTAAAACTTGACTCAATGGCTTTTGTTAGGCAACCAGTCAAAGAGAAGGAAAACTCTGAATTCAAACCAGCTTTACTCTGGTAAGAAACTGACCTTCTGTCACAGTCTGCTCATAGTCAAGGCATTGAATAAATACATATCCATGACTTCAAATATAAATTTTATGCTTAATTTTATACTAATAAAATTCATAGGTTTGAATTATATCAGTTTTTATCAATTTTGCAGAAGTTGGAGCATAAAATACTTACCTTAGAAGACCAATTATAGACCATTTATAGACCAATTATTAACTTTATTAAATACAGCTAACAATTAACAATTAAGAAATAATCACATTATTGCCAAGACATGAAATCATTTTCCTTCATTACTTAATATTGAATTAAAAATCCCTGTAATCTTTTTCCTTTGATTCTTATGACCTTTTGAATTATTATAAGATTATTCTGACTAATTTCTCTTTCTAGCATTTTTTAGACAAAGAGATTTACTTTGCTGTGCTCCTGTTGTTTCCAAGTACCATACAATAGAAGACACTGGGTTACATAGTATTAGCAGCAAGGAGTAATTCTTAAATCTAATAACTAGTAAGTAATGAGTTGGATTCTTAATAGATAACTGATACTTCTAGCCTTGCACCAAATCAAAATGACTCTTTGATTTTGAATTCAGCACTTCATGTGGAGTGATGGTTAGACAGTATAACTAACCATTGATAGATTGTTTGATTATCACTGATAGACTTATGCCATACTAAGCAATGTTTAGTAAATGACAGTTATCTTATCAAGGGTTATAATAATCTATTCTTAAGTCTTGACAAAAAAATTGCTAACTATACATATCGTATATCCAAACAGAAACAACCTGTAAATAAATAAAAAATCTTATTAGATCCTGAACTGTAAGCAGAATATTTGTTTTCTTGTTGAATTAGGAGCTATAATGATCTTAATACTGAACCAGATTTCTTACACCTTTTCTTATAATGAATTAATCAAAGAAACAGCCATTTTGTGATGGCTGCATCTGTACAATTCTCAGAAGGTCATACTCTGATTATTTATAAGAAGAATAAAAAAAAAGGAACCTACACTGTTTACTAAAGATCATAGAATGGTGGTCTTAGAATTGTGATAAAAAGTGAAAGAAATAAGATGAAAGAAACACTAGTCAAATGTTACCAGGATTTTTGCAATGTTTTGAAACATGTTAGTTTGTGGTGACCAAAGCAAAGGAAACCATGGAAGATACCCATAATCGCTGGAAGTATCCATGATAGTTGGTGCTTTGACATGTTGTGCATTACTTCACTTTGTGTCTTTGGTGCCTATATCATATGACCAAAGCAGGGGAAACCATGGAAGATACCCATAATCGTAGGAAGTATCTGTGGTAGTTGTTGCTCTGACACGTGCATTACTTCACTCTGTGTGTGAGATTTGTTAGCCACCCAGATCAATATGCAATGAAGTCTCATTCAGGAACTTATGTTTTACAAGTTTAAACTGAGTCTTAACACCATAGAAACAACCATTTGTTGTGAAAAAGGGGAAAATGCAGTTGATCACAGTGCAGTAACCAGATGGTTCAAAAGATTTTGCTTAGTTTGCCAGAACATTAACAATCAAGCAAGGTCAAATAGACTTAAAAACATAAATTATGTAGCCATACTTCAAGCCATTGAAGTAAATCTGGTTGTTATATAACATAAGACATAGTTTTTCGGTTCATTCCTAGTGACCCAGTGGGCTTTGACAAGCTGTTACATTGTGATTAGTAAACAGGGTGATGACAGTGTGTCAGGGTAGGCTGGTCAGGCAGGTGTGCAACCAAAATGAAACCACATGATATGAGAACTGCACGGTTAGATTTAGACATAGTCCAGAGAATCGAGTCGAGCCAGGGATAGCCAGCGGATCAGAGGCATCTCGGACATCTCTGATGATATGCAAGCGTTGGCACCCCCTGGCTTCCAGAAGAAGATATGGAATAAGAAGAAGTCCCCTCTCTGAGTATATGTATCTCCTCTATCTCTCAAACTAACAACAAACTGTGGGCCCCTTTCGAGAATAAAAGGAGAGATATATTTTTATAAAGAAGTGTTTTGTTTGTTCATTATGTTTGATTACTATACAACATGGTGAGTTGCATTTGGAGATTATCAGGCGAGCTCTGTATTTGTTCTGAGTAGTTTGTCACCTTCATGACATCAGCAAATTCATGCAGTGCTGCCATATTTTACTTCATGTTAACAAAAACAAAAATTGCAAAACTTTTGACTCACTCAAGTTATAATGATTGAAACTGGATAGAAATTAAAAAGCTTAGTGATTAGAGTATTTGATTAAACACTATATATCTAACAGTTTAATTATGTCTTTTAAATTTTTTTCTTAATCTAAATACATTCATCATCATCATCATCATATCGTGCTGGCAGCACGGATATCCCTGACCCTCTCTCGCCACTCCTCCCTATCGTTCATCGCCCTAGGTAGGTCTTCAGGACAACAACCTGTATCCTCACATAGCTGCTGAATGTACGTTCGTGCTGGTCGTCCTGCTTTTGCGCGGCCGTGTGTGGGGATCCATAAGAGTACATCTCTTATGAGTTCATCTCTGCTTCTCCAGCAATGTCCTGCATGTCTGGTTCGCCTAACTTGAATAGATTTCGTGATAGGGGGCAGGTGGCCGTACAGTTGGTGTCTTGTGGGGTGTTGCTGCCAGGACTTGTTGAGGATTGCACGCAGCATTCTTGTGTAATTGCCATCTAGTTTCTTCTCCAGCCGTTTTGTTAGCGTCCATGTAGTGCATCCATATAGCAGTATCGATGTGACCGCTGCCTGGAAGAAACTGCGTTTCATTTTATCGGTTAGGTCTGATTTCCATATAGTCGATAGCCTATTGATAGCTGTCCATGCTTTCGTTAACCTCGTTTCGATGTCCTTTTCGGATGATTCGACGCTGCTTCCTAGGTACGTGAATTTGTCTACTAGTTTAAGAGGGGTTCCTTCTAGAGTGGAGATGTCCCCCGTTTGGTTATAGCACATATATTCCGTTTTGTGTGCATTAACATGGAGGCCTATGCTTGCTGCTGCTCGTTCCAGGCTATGCAGAAGTGTTTCGGCTTGGTCAGGTGTATTTGCCAGTATCGCTATGTCATCGGCGTAGTCGGCGTCGGTAATTGTTGTTGCGGGATATCTTCTGCTTCTTTTCTTCGTCTGTTCGAAGCCATTCTCTTTGATTTTGTCAATCGATGTTCTAAGTACGTAGTCTAGACAAATGATAAAGAGATACGGAGCCAGCGTGTCCCCTTGTAGTACTCCTGCTACAATGTCGAAGTATTCTGTGTCTCCATCTGGTGATCGTACTTTTACTTTAGTGTTTCTATAGAGAATCGTTATTGCCGCTACGGTTTCTTTAGGTATGCCGTACGCTAGTAGGATTTGTTCCATCTTTCCTCTGTAAATGGAGTCGAAAGCCTTGGTAAAGTCGACAAATATTAATGTCGCTTGTAGGTTCTTTGCCCGTACACCCTCAAGGATTCTGCGGATGGTTAGTATTTGTGAGGTCGTAGATCTATTTCTTCGGAAGCCATTTTGGTTTTTTCTAAGTATGTTGTCGATTTTGGGTTCTATGCGGTTTCGTAGTAGGGCATTGTAGATTTTGGCAGCTATGGATGTAAGTGTTATGCCTCGGTAGTTTTTGGCTAATCCGAGGTCCCCCTTTTTAGGGAAGGGGAGTATGCATCCCTTCGTCCATCTATCTATCGGATTTTGATTGTATACTGCGTTGCAGTGTCGGAGCAGTATGTCGTCGAATTGTCTGGTCTTCCATACTTCCGGGGGAATTTCGTCCAGTCCTGCAGCTTTCCTATTTTTAATTTTTCTGAGAACCGAGTCGAGTTCTCCTTGTGTGAACGGTCCAAGTTTAATGTCTAATTGTTTGCTAATTATTCTGGTGATTGGTTCATGCGTTATTTTTGGTGGGTTTCCAAGTAAGTTTTCGAAGTGCTGTTTCCACAGTTTTATTCTTTCTTGTTGGTTTGCTGCTTTAAGTTTTGCTTTGGCTGTGTTCTTTCTTCTGCTCACTTCGTTTATTGTTTGCCAGGCAATTCTAGATTGTCTATCTTCTACCGAGTCTCTGATCTTATCTATCTGATTTTGAATGTATTCTGTCTGTTCCTTTATATATATGCCTGCTAATTGATATTGTGCCGTTTTTAGTTTTAAGGCATTTGTGTTTGTTGGGTTTTTTCGATAGTTTTTGGAGGCTGTTTTCACTAGTGCACGTTTTTCTCTCACCGCTAAGGTTTCCCATGGGACTCTATATTTAGTTTTAATTTTTGTTGGAATGTATTTTGCTGCTGCCTCAAGGTGTGCATTGACGAAATTTTCGTATTCGTCGTTTGGTGTACTTTTTTTCCGTCTTTTCTTGTAGTGTTTCGAATCTGTTTCTCAATTCTAATACGTATTTATCTCTGACATCTTTGTTGTTTAATAGGGCCCAGTCATAGTGTTTGGTGGTCGCTGTTCGTTTGTCGTTTTTTCGTAGGCTTAACCGTATTTTCGCCGTGACTATTCGGTGATCGGTGGACACACCCTCAAAAGAGGAGTATGCCTCGCAATTCAATGCACTATTCTTCCATTTCTTGTTTATAAGGACGTAGTCTATCTGAGCTTTAGTATTGTTTGCGTACGTGTATGTCCATAGTTTGCCCTCTCTTTTTTGGTAGTTTGTATTGAGGCATGCTAATCTATTTTCTATCATGAAATCTGTTAGATGTTGTCCATTTCTATTTGACGTGTTGTGGAGGCTGTATTTGTTGTTTCCGTTTTTCCCGATTTGTGCATTCATGTCTCCGCCAATGACTAACATGTTGTGTTTCGGGATGCTACGCACTAATGAGGATAACTCATCGTAGAAGGTGACTATTTCATTTTCTTCACTAACATTGGTGGGGCTGTAGCATGAGACGATTGTTGCTCTGGGGTTTCCGTTAAATGTAGCTACCATCATTCTAGGTTGTATTTTCTCTATGCTATTAAGCGTTTTTAGTGCTCTAGGTCCTATAAGCAATCCTACCCCTCCCACTGCGGCGTTGACAGAGTTTTTCCATGCGGATACAGTGGCGAGCGACCATCCATTGCTAGTTTCGTGATATTTGATATCTTCTGTGTGTGTGTATCTGTGTTCTTGTATGCATATTATGTCTATTTTATGTTCTTCGGCCGATGCGATTAGCTCTGGGAGTTGTCCTATTCTATTTAAGGTTCTTACGTTAAATGTGGCTATTTGTAGTGTTTGCTTGCATTTTAGTAGTTTTGATTGTTTGAGCTCTGTAGCTGATTTTTCGAACACCGAGGCCAGGGCTCCAACCTCAGCAGGACGCGCCCCTTTTTTACCCGCGCGAAGAGCGATGCGGTTTGTGTAAGTGGTTTGAGTGTGGGTCATGGTTATCTTTCGATGGCTGTTTTATTCTCTTCTATAGAAGCCACTCTTATAGAGGAGCAGCAGTAGTTCCCCGATCGAACTGTCGATCCTGAGCGAAAAGTCGTCAAACTCACGTCCAGGACCCATTTGGGTATTGACTTTGGTCGTCCATTGGTTTATTCAAATACCTTAACGTACATCATGCTGCTTCCCATGTGTACATAATAAAATTAAAAAAAAAAATAAATAAATAAATAAAAAAAAAATAAATAAATAAATAAATAAATAAAATAAAAAAAATAAATAAAAATAAAAAAATAAATAAAAAAGGGGGGGGGGGGAATTTGTTTTAAGTTTTAACTTAGTTAAAGTCCAACATTAAGGTACTTTCTTATGACTTTCACTAATACTGACTTATACTTTTTTGCTGTATTGGGACTTTTCCAAGGGTTTTTCATTTTTTTTTTTTTTTTTTTTTTCCATCCTACAGTTGGGGACCTAGCAGGCTTCAGGAATTAGAGCTCTGTGGTAGCATTAGGCGTTCTAGGCTTTTTCTTCTAAACTACTGTTAGGGCTTTCTTTACGAATTTTTAAATTATTCGATAGAAGATATTTAAAAACATTCTGCCTTGTTTGCTGACATGTGGATAGGCTTAATATCAAATTGGCTTTACAGTAGAGTAAGCGTGCCTTTACATTTAAAACGCATAGTTTAAGCATTATTTTACAAACAAAATACAGCATAACATTTTGTAAAATTCAGCATTTTAAATTGGAATTAAAGACATACTGACCAATATTGACATATTTCTTCCACTTGGCTCCTGAGTTCAAATGCTCTTCTTCGTTTGGACTTTTATTTACTACTGATATTTTAGGTAGCTTTGGGGGCGGTCTAGTGGGGTGAAGGGGACAATTCGTTTTTGTTGGTTTTTTTTTTTTTTTTCTTTTCTTTTTCCTTTCTGAGGGGGGGGGCTGTAGTAGCATTCTAGGCTTTTTCTTCTAAACTACTGTTAGGGCTTTCTTTACGAATTTTTAAATTATTCGATAGAAGATATTTAAAAACATTCTGCCTTGTTCGCTGACATGTGGATAGGCTTAATATCAAATTGGCTTTACAGTAGAGTAAGCGTGCCTTTACATTTAAAACGCATAGTTTAAGCATTATTTTACAAACAAAATACAGCATAACATTTTGTAAAATTCAGCATTTTAAATTGGAATTAAAGACATACTGACCAATATTGACATATTTCTTCCACTTGGCTCCTGAGTTCAAATGCTCTTCTTCGTTTGGACTTTTATTTACTACTGAAATCTATAAACGTTAATAAAATTGTCACAATTTTTATTTTTGTGAAATATTTTAGTTGAAGTTGATGAGAAATAATAAAAATGTTAGCAGTGTTATTAGTTAAGAGGTTGGTGATACTCATTAAAAAATTAACCTCTAGAGAACTTCAAAAAGCAAAAGATCTTGTGACAGTTGAAATAGAGAAAATTTGGGTAATATTAAATCAGCCATTTTAGGGCCTAACCAGATAGATTTTTTCTTTTAATTATATTTTTTGTATAACAGATGGATTATTATAGCAGGTCTTTTTGAAAAAAAAAGTAATTAAATCAATCTCATTATTTGTTGCAAGATCATTCAATTATACCCAAAATTAGCAGCTAAAAGAACTTGATCGCATCTGACCTGATCTACTTTTGTCTTCAATATTCTTCTTACCATGTTCTTCTATTTGTGTCTACCAATATGTGTGCACAGATATATATTGGTAGATACAGATAAGGTAGCACAGAGGAAGAGAGCACACATACCTGCACACACACACACACACACACGCACACACACACACATGTATATATATATATATATATATATGTTCATTTATTTATATCATACTTATCAACAGAAAAATAGAATTGGCAAGATGAGCTAAAATTTCAGATGAGAATGTTTGTATTCTTTTTGTATTAGTATCCTTGAAAAAACATTAACTTATTTCTTCTTCCTGTTATAGACAGAATACTCTGACAGGCAGATTCCACATACCTTGGTAGAGTAATCTGTCTTCTAGACGACCAACACTGAATTTTAACATTTTGTCAACATGTCATGAGTCAGCTGGTGAATCAGATAAGGCCTGTTAATTCCCCAGATCTGTAAAGTCTAAGCTCTGTACTAGATTAAGAATATATACATACACACACACACACACACATATATATATATATATATATATAGTACTTAATATCAGCGGTGTCTGTGACCCTGGGTTTCACGCTTTACGTATTCATCAGATAGCGCAAAACCCAGGGTCACAGAAACCACTATGTAATATATAAATATATATATATATATATATTTTCCGTGTATAAGAGAGGATAATAATGAGAGGGAATAAACTCAGAATTTCATGTTGTTGATCCACAGGTGATCAAGTATTCAACTCAAATATCAAAAACAAAGAGACATTCAACATACTTTTGATGCCTAACAACTTTACATTGATAAAGCCTGAATACTGCAATAGACTAAGAATATATATATATATATATATATATATATATATATAGTGGCGAGCATAAAGATCAGAATGATGTTAAGAAAAAGGCTAAATGTGAAATAACTTTTTATTTTAAAGTTTCATAGAACATTTTATCAAGGAAAAATTAGAATATAAAGGTAAATTATATAATTCCAAAATATAAAGCTCAATAAACTTATTTTGATAAAGCTATAAGAATGATTATATAACAATAAAAAAAAGATAGTTGATCAAAAACATCAGAACGATTAAATAAATCCATAAAATTTAATAATTATTTCATATGATTAAAACAATTTTTAGGGTAATAATATAGAGTAGGGTATTTTACTAAATTATACCAGCTCTTCACTGGCTCTTGCATTGAAAACATGGTGAAAAGATTTGTGACATAATTGGAAGTGAGAAAATTGATAAAGTTACGTAATGAAGATAAGATCTTGATTGGGGATATTTCAAAGACTGTGAGGAAATCTAAAAGTGTTATTCATAATATTTTAAGAAAACTTGAGGAAACTGGATTATGTGAAGCCAAGAAACCACCAGGCATGCCGAAGAAAACTACTTTAAGGGAAGACAGATGGATTGGTAATGAATCAAAAATGCATCAATTTGTGACAGCAACCGCTATCTCTAAAAGAGCTAATGCTAACCTTGGCATTAAAATATCAAGACACACTATTTCCCAAAGACTTCATGAAATAAATTTGAACAGTTGAGTGGCTTTTACAAAGCCTTACATTTCTAAAAAGAACAAAATGAGCTGATTGAAATTTGCCACTGGGCGTGTCATATTGACTGAAGAACAGTGAGATAGTGTTCATTTCAGCGATGAGTCAAAGTTTAACCAGTTCAGTTGTGATGGGATAAAGTTTGTTTGACACTGTCCTAAGGAACAATATTTGCCTCAGTGCACAAAAAGCAATGTTAAATTAGGAGGAGAAAGTGTGATGGTGCTTGGCATGATTTCCGCCGCAGGTACAGAACCTCTTGTTAGGCTACACGGTAAAATTAGCGCAACTGTATACAAAGAGATTTTGAAGAAACATGTACTTAATTTGAGAACTGCAATTAATCAATCCACTGTATTTATGCAAGATAACGCTCCGTGTCACACAGTGAAGTCTGTTAAGACAATTCTTTCTGAGAAGGATGTTACTGTTATGGAATGGCCCGCTCAAAGACCAGACATGAATCCTATTGAAAATGTTTGGAAGTTACAAAATGAAAGCGCTAAGGAAAAGAATCCAAGAAACGTTGAAGAACTATGGGCTAATTTGAAAGGAGAGTGGGAGGAAATATCTGTTGATGAATGCAAGACATTAATTCCCTTGTGTAGCAAAAGATATCAATCTGTTATTGAAAGAAAGAGTCTACACATCAAATACTAATGAATTATGAATGCTATCTTCATTTAGATATGATGTATCCATCAGAATAGTAGGATTTTGTTAATCGTTCTGATGTTTTTGATCATTTATTTTTTTCAAATGTTACATAATTATTCTTATAACTTTATCAAAATAAGTTTATTGAGCTTTATATTTTGGAATTATATCCTTTACCGTCATATCCTTATTTTTCTTTGATAAAATGTTCTGTGAAACTTTAAAATAAAAAGTTATTTCACATTTAGACTATTGACATAATGGTTAGAGTGTTTGCCAATGGCCCGGGAGATCTGGGTTCAATCCCAGGTCGAGTCGTAGCAAAGACTCAAAAAATGGTACTTGATGCTATCTTATTTAACACTCAGCATTATAAGGTACTATCAAGGGTAAAGTGGAGCAATCCAGGGAAAAGAGTAGTGCCATCCCCTACACCTCGGTGTAGTAGCTATCGAAAAGGGATCCTTTGGGTTACCCTCGACTATGGTCGCCAACTTACATACTGTATATATATATTTTTTATACAAAATATATAATAAAACAAAATAAAACATCATGACTCAGAGTCTTAAATTGTGAAAAATGGTATAATGGTATAAATATGGCATAATAGTATAATGGTTTCCATCCAAGCAAATGGACATGGCAACTATGGTTCAAATCCTTGACAGGGATGTTTGTATTTCACACAGCACAAATACCCTTCAGGGTAGTATGAATCCAACAATTCTCCCTTCAACTATGGGTAAATAGAAGGGTAGAATGGCAGAGTGGTTTGGTATCTAGTCTATAAGAAAGAAAACTGTGAATTCAAACTTGTTAAAATATTGACCTTGCACTGTATCCAGTTAGTGCTGAGAGTGTGATATATATATATATATATATATATATATATATATATATATATCATCATCATCATCATGTTACACTATCAGCACGGATATCCCTGACACTTTCACGCCACCTTTCTCTATCATCCATTGCTTCGGTCAGCTCTTCAGGGCTACATCCCATATTGGCACAGAGTTGCTGTATGTAGATTCTAGCATACTGTCCTACCTTTGCTCATCCATGTGAAAGGGTCCCCAGGTGTAAATTGCTTATAAATACGTCCCTACTTCTCCACAAGTCTGGTTCATCGAGCTTTGATAGTTTTCATGATGGGTGGTAAGTGGCCGTACAGCTGCTGCTTTGTTGGGTACTGCCTCCTTGACTTGTTCAATATTGCTCGCAGCATTCTTGTGTAATTGATGCCAAGCTTTTTCTCCATCCATTTAGTTAGCATCCATACAGCAGTATCGACACGACTGCTGCTTGGAAGAAATGGCGTTTTATTCAATCGGTCAAGTCTGACTTCCATATGACCAATAGCCTATCAATATCTGTCCATGCCTTTGCTAGTCGCATGTTGATGTCTGTCTCGGTTGATAAGACACTGCTTCCTCGGTAGGTGAACATGTCTACTAATTTCAGAGAGCTACTGTTTAGTGTGGAGATGTCACCTCTGGTGTTCAATATTTGAAATGGAGAATATGTCAATGTAAGAATATATATATATATATATATATATATATATATATATATATATATACACCTTTTTATATCTTTGCCATTTTAGTACTGATGCATAATTCATAGATTATATAAAAATCCAAAAAGGAAAAATCAATTTTAAATAATTTGCTAAGACTGCTCTCAAAAAATTAATTTGTCTTCAAAATCTCATTTAATTTATCGTTCTGTATTAATGACGATTCCCATTGAAAATGCGGGAATCATTTTATAAAAATTGATAAAGAAATTAATTCAACTAATTCATAGAGCTCGTTTCTTCACACTTTTCATATAAAGTATTTAAAGAACCACTTGAGTCAGTATTGGTGTAGATGCATCTAGTACTTGCCTTAAATTTGTGAATTCTATCACAAACGTAGATTAAGGAAAAAAAGGAGTCTTTAACAACTGAAGGAAAAGAAATTTCTGGAGAGTGAGTGATGATTTTCACGCATCAACATTATCTTTAATGCCATCAACTCATGATGACTATTATCTGAAAAATATTGTAGAATCAAACAACATAAGAATAAAGGATAAAAAAAATACCTGATTCAGAGATATCCCAAGCAAAAAAGTAGAGAATAGTTGTATTTCAGAGTTTAATTCATATCCTTATCTGTCAATATATTACTAAAATCATCGTTATTGTCGTTGGTTGGTTGGTTTGTTTCACTACGTATCAACACTTTTTGTGTCATTTAATGTCGAATTAAATTTCAAACAATTCGGTTTAGTGTAAGTATAGCTTTGTTTACAAACAGTTAATTAAATGTTAAAGCAGTTCAGTCAAATGTAAAAACAGTTCTATTTCAAATAATTCAGTTTAGCACAAGTACACAGTTTAGTTCTATTTAAAGACAGCTCTATTCAAACAGTTCAGTTTAGCATAAGTACACACTTTAAATGTCAAAACAGTCCTATTTCAATCAATTCAGTTTAGCATAAGTACACTGTTTAGTTTAAATTGATGAATAGATAGGAGCCTATCAGGTGCTATCACTCCTGGCCAGAGTGGACCTGGGAGTGATGGCAATGAAGGGGTACATTTCTGGAACTTCACCATCAGATCATTTAGAATCATATCTTGGACACTCGTTGGGGGAGGTCTAACACCTCTGCAGAGAAGCAGTTGATGTATTCTACAGCCCCGGCCAACTGGGCCAATTATTGTTGTGTGCCTGCATATAACTATGTGTTTATACATATGTATATATGTGTGTGTGTGTGTGTGTGTGTGTGTGTATGTGTGTGTGTATTAAACCCCGCTCCCTACATGAGCAGAATGTGAGGTCAATTTTTAATTGGAGTTTAACAGGTTTTAATTCAAAGTTTTTCTATCTTTGTACTGGTTGCTAAACGAAGGTCAAAGAGCCCAATCTGCTCTACTATTTACTCCATAGTTGGAGGAAAAATTGGTGGTTACACACCTTTCCCCAAGGGTATAAGCACTCTGTGAAATGCAAAAAGTACTGTCAAGATTAGAACTCAGCTCAGCATTTCCTATGACAAAAACCATTACATAATGAGAGCCTCCAAACTATATATATATATATATATGTAATTATAACAAAAATGAATGTAAAAAAAAGTTTGCAATTATTGCTGAGCTGGTATAAAACGTAAAAACTATTACAATTATGAACACTGGAAGTCCATTACTTGAAAGTGATGTGTACAATCATCGTTCATCTGATGAATAAGCATATCACATAAAACTTCAAGTAACGAATTTCAAATGTTCATAATTTTGATATTACATTAATTTAAGCTTATGGACACGAATAGATACATGTATATATATATATATATATATATATATTCTGGAAGCAACATCTCACAAAACAACTATATTGAACAAATCTAGGATGCAACATCCCACAAAACAGCAGCTGTATGGCCACCTACCTCCCATCTCTAAAACCATCCAGATAAGACAAACAAGTCAAGTAGGACACTGCTGAAGAAGTTAGGACTAACTTATAAGCAATGTTCTCTTATGGTACCCTTCACACGTGCAAGTGTTTGGCGACCAATAAGAACTTATCTACAACAGCTCTGTACGGACACAGAATTTAGTCTTGGAGACCTACTGGAAGCAATGGATGATTGAGATGAATAGCGACAGAGAGTCAGGGAAATGCGTGCAAGCAGTGCAACATGATGATGATATGTATACATATATATATATATATATATATATATATATATATTGTCATCAACAGACTGTTTCATTGTATCACAACTCTTAAATGTGGCTAGCCACATGAGATGCTTCAAGCTGGGATTGAAACTGGGCTGATTTTATGTCAGTCAGATATCTTACCACTTTACATAAGTAAAGGAATTTTTAAGATATATATTGATTTGCTCAATTGAGACACAAAATCTGATGTATGCAGCATCCAGTGAGACTCAAATTTATAAATGATAATTTGATAGTCTAGCTTGTTAACCATCACTCCAAGTAAAATATGAAACTCTAAATCGCAAATATATTTACAAAGAGTAAGGTATACCAATTTACACATACATGTACACACACACACACACATATATATATATATATGTATATATATAAATGCTTATATACACACATAATTTTAAAACCTTACACAAATTTATATACACAGAAATATATGAAAATATGTTTGTATGTAAATGTATGTATGTACAAATGTATTTATATATACATGGCATACTTTCTAACTGTGCAGTATGAATAAAAAAGTTATCTTTGTGACGCATGATTCTAATTAACTTCTGACCTTTCAAAAGAAGATTTGGAAGCCTTCATCAACCCTTTTATAGACGTGCTGATCAGCATGTGGGCAGGTAAGAACTTGAGTGTTAGTTTGGTAATTGAATTACCCTCAACTACAAATACCTTCCCATGAAGGGCTCCAAGAAAATAATCCATTATATATCCATTACCAACAGTAACAAAAAAGAAAGAAATGTTTAACAGACATTCCAGATTCCTAATGTAATGATATATATATATGTATATATATATATATCTTGGCCATCCAGAAACAAGAAAAGTTTTTTTTAAATGCTATTCTGCATTTGACTAAAATCAGTCTTGTATCTTCAGCGTGTCATTTCAAAAATGCTAAAAAAATAAGGGAAAAAATTCTATTAGAAAATATGAGAGTGTATCAAATGTATTTTTTTTTTATCAACAGAGATTTCAGAGTGATCTTCTCAGTATTTCTTGATATATTTTATGACATGCAATGTCTTATCATGTGTTGTGATCCTCCTAGCTAATTTTTGAAAGTTTTTATATGCTGATGGTCAGGTTCTCGTCTACCGAAAGATTTTATCATAAGTGACATCTGACACTATTTGAGTTCTTGCTTTAATCTAAAGAACAATACTTAAAACATTTTTGAGGTAGTAAGGTCAATATTGTTTTATTTCTTTCCTCTTATTGAATCCTACCAGCATCATTAATAGCTTCAAGGTCCTGCTTAAAATCAGGCCTCAAAATTGCCAAAATTTCAATCCTTTTATTCACTATCATAATATTTAAAATAAAAGGTCCAGCTTAATATATAGGTCAATAACTGATATTATTAATGTATCTTATAATCATAATGTGATATCAATATTATATAACTAATATCAATAATAATAATAATTATAATAATCATTATAATAAAAGTAAAGTTGGTGACCCTTGTCGAGGGTGACCTGAAGGCTCCCTTTTCAATAGCTACTACACTGAGGAGTATAGAAGGGCACTACTTCTTTTTCTGAATTGCTCCACTTAACCCTTGAAAGGTTCCTTATAATACTGAGTGTTAAGCAAGGAGGTATCAGGTACTATTTTTTGAGTCTTTGATATGACTCGACCTGGGATTAAACCTTAGTCTCTCAGGCCATTGATAAATACTCTATCCACAAGGAAAAATTCAATTCATTTAAAATAAAATGAAAATACTTCTGAGCTCTAGCCATGTCAATACTACTGTATGGTTGCACTACTTGAACTTTAATGAAATGCCTGGGGTAAAAGCTTGTTGCGAAGTACACAAGCATGTTGTGCGCTGTTTTGAACAAATCCTGGAAGCAGCACCCTCCAAAATTTCACTTACATGACCTCTTATCTCTTACCTCACAAACCAATGTAAAATACAGCTTGGCCGACAATATGAGACATGGTAAAAATCCCACAGTGCTGTCACAAAGTGATGCACTGGAAGACAGTGACCTGTGAACTGCATGACAGTTATTTCTGCTCGATGACGATCAAACATGCCATTCCAAAGACATATTCCAGTGGCCAGTTATGAGAAGAGATCACGTGGGCATGGAGGCGTGTTTATATCTTTGCGTGGGAGTTTGATGGTAATATAAGGCTGACGAATTGAACGGAAGACAGTGAAAATTCTGCTGTTCACGCAAGCTTGTCCCGTCATTACCACGTGTGTGTTTTCTCGGTCATCATCTACTTACACCGAAGAGTCCAGGCCTCATAGACGAATGATTCTAATACCTCTCCTGATTGCTCCTACTTCACACAATCGTCCGTCGAGAAAATAAATATATATTTTTATATATGTAACGTGTTGTCGCTTGTTTGGCCAGAGCGAAATGTAACAGTAAGACTGCTGGGTAGTGCTGAAGAAGTAAGGATGAACTCATATGCAACATTCTCCAATGGACTTTTACCCATGGACACACCAATGTTTGCCAACCAGCAAAAACTTGCATTAATTAGACCTGTACTAGCACTGGATACCATCTAGAAGACTTGTAAAAAATGTTAGCCAATAGTGACAAATGGAGAAGGTGAAAGGTATGCATGTTGTTGATATGCCTTGATGATAAAAGATTGATGCTTAAATCAATTTTGGTTAGTTGGTTCTTTTGTCTTACGGCATATCAACTCTTTTTGGGTCATTTAATGCTGAATTAAGTTATTTTATTTTAGTTTTGTTTGGTTTTATGGCATATCAACCATTGTTGGTTATTTAATGCCAAATGCATTTTCATACACATAAACAGTTCTATTTCAAACAATTCAGTTTAGCTGAAGTACACAGTTAAAACATCAAAAATAGTTATATTTCAAACTATTCTTTTGAGTGAACAAAGTTAATGGTTCCAAGTAATGCTATGTATCATGAACAATTCAATTAAACATCAGTCATTTATTTACACACAGTTAAATGGAAAAACTGTTCAGTTTAGCATGAGTTTGCAGTTTATATATCAAGCAATTCAGTTGAGCATAAGCACATAGTTTAGTTCTATTTGACCCATTGATATAACCCTGTCAGGTACTACCTCTCCAGGCCAGAGTGGACCTGGGAGTGATGGCAATGAAGGGGTACTCTGCATTCTCCAAAGCTCCAGTATTACTCGAGCCTCACCATCAGATTGTTTAGTGTCATACCCAAGACACTCATTGGGGGAGTCTTACTCCTCTGCAGAGAAGCAGTTGGTGTATTCTGCAGCCCCAGCTGACTGGGCCACCAGGACACTTATTAGAAGAGTTTTAGCCCTCTGCAGAGATGCAGTCAGTGTATTCTACAGCCCAACCCAACTGGATCATAAACAATTTTGAACAGAATGATATTAAGGTTAACCTCTTTCAAGACCCAGTTTGAAATAATTCTTCAAAATTGTGAAATGTCAATACTTTTATAAGAAAAAAAAGTGCAGCGGAACAATTTAGATAACCTCATGATATATATAATGATAATGATAATGATATTAATGATATAATGATAATGATATTAATGATATAATGATAACGATATTAATGATATAATGATAACGATATTAATGATATAATGATAATGATATTAATGTTATAATGATAACAATATTAATGATATAATGATAATAATATTAATGATATAATGATAACGATATTAATGATATAATGATAATGATATTAATGTTATAATGATAACAATATTAATGATATAATGATAATGATATTAATGATATAATGATAATGATATCAATGAGTTAAGTCATTCTTCAAATGAATACATGAAATAAGCTTTTCTATAAAGTCTTCTAAGAACTAGAATACTTTTGACTCACCCCACTATAACTGAATTTTTAACTTGGACCATATTTTTAAGTAAGGGATCTTTTTTTTTTGTACAAGTGATCACTTTATTCTGGTGAGCCTCGTGCTGTCATATTGCCATCTCTCTATTCACAATCTTTTTGCCATTTGTTTTTCTATTATTTAGTAATTGTCTTAAATTATTTGAACTTTAAGATAAGCAATTTTCATGATCAATTTAACTGGTTAAATCAGTGGTTTTCCAACTTTATCGGCACATTAAAAAATATTTTATCAATAAGACACCAAATGTTTACTCATGCTGGTATATATTAGGCCATCATTAGAGTATTTCAATGTTCCATTGATATGTTTGTCTTTTTGGACAAAATTGGTGACATAAGCAAGATGTGACACAAGGTCAGTTTTTAAATGAAGTAAAGTTTGTTTGAGTTCAGAGTTTTCCTTCTCTTTTACTGGTTGTCTAACCAAGGCTAAAAGAACAGTTTGCTAGACCATTTATTTTTGGATGAGCTGATAATAAGAATGGTGCATCAGTGCATGACAGAACAATACTCCTCTGGTTTTGTAATCAGACAAGAGATTTCAATCTTCTCTATAATATACCCAGGCTATTAGTGTGAAATGATTAGAAAATATCCTAATTTAGGATTGAACTCCATTTCCTACAATGATAACCATTACACTATTGTACCTTTATATATATATATATATATATATATATATATATAT
This sequence comes from Sepioteuthis lessoniana, assembly GCA_963585895.1. Taxonomy (NCBI): domain Eukaryota; kingdom Metazoa; phylum Mollusca; class Cephalopoda; order Myopsida; family Loliginidae; genus Sepioteuthis; species Sepioteuthis lessoniana. The sequence continues at coordinate 20,685,073 of OY757905.1, forward strand.
ATATATATATATATATATATATATATGTTTCATTAAATAATAAAGACAAATTTTATCTGTATAACTTATTTAAGATCCTTTCAAGTTTCCTGATAAGTGTCTTAGTTTCAGGATGTAATTGGTTGATGAATTTCCCAAAATTGTCCCAAGCATTTTCAGACCCTTCATATGCCATCATTCTACAAATCCTAGAAGCCCTATATATAAAAACAAAAAAAAAAATAAAATCAATAGAATTAATTTTTAAAAAAGTGACAATGCTTTGAAATGCTGTTAGCATTTTTTCCCAGTATTCCTTGATAATATTCTATTTCCATTGATAGCATTCCCTTTTTAACTAGCATTACCTTTTTTAAATAGCTTTCCCTTTTTTAATAGCATTGCCTTTTTTAAATACATCAGTTACCCTGTTTTTGTCCAACTTTGTGTTCACATATTTTTGTTATGTAATAAAAAACTTTCATAAACTTTCAAAATTCATTTTTAAAAACAACACACCATACACAAACAAGCAAACCGTGGTGATGGCCTATGAAGTGTCCGAAAGTGCTCGGGACAATTTTGGGAACTTCATCACCAAATTCCAACCTGAAACTAAGACACTTATCGGAAACCTTGAAAGGATCTTAAACAAATTATACAGACAAAATTTGTCTTTATTATTTAATGAAACATGCTTAAATGAACAACTACTGCCTAACTATACACACACACACACACATACACACACACACATGCACACACATACACACACACATATATATATATATATATATATATATCAGGTTGGAATGAATATAATGCTCAATTTTCTAGACAAAGTATTGCCTCTTATCAAAGTATTGTCTCTTGTTATTGTTTAAGAATGAAAATAAGAATGTTGTACATAATCTTCTCCAGTATTCACCCTATATTTGTCTCAACTAAAGGAAGCATTAGACATGAGTTTCAACAGAATGAGATTCATCCTCCATCATGATAATGCTGGTCCTCACACAACTCGATTGACTAAAGATTTCTCAGAAGAGCTTGGTCAGGAAAAATTTCTTCATTCTTCATGTTCTCCTGACCTCACTTCTTTTGATTATCTCTTGTTTAGGGGATTACAGAATTATTTCGATGATCTTAGTCTTAACATCAAGAAAAGAAGCATTCTTTTTTCTTTTTTAAAAAACTATCATGTGATTGGTAGAGGCAATGATCTTTAAATGTATGGAACCTCGAGGAGATACTACAACAGATTAAAAAGAAGAAGAAGAAAAGAAAAGAAAAGAAGATAAAAGGAAAAAGAAATAGACACAGCAACACTTATTGAATGATAGAACACTTATATGATCCTTCTTAGGAAGTGCCCGTGGTGTAATGGTTATTGTCGTAGGAAATTGACATGACGACACAAGTTCAAATCTTGGACGAGACTGATTGCATTTCACATAACACTAATACCCTTGGGAAAGGTATGAATCCAATTATTCTCCCTCCAGCTATAGGTAAATAGTAGGGCAGACTGGGTTCTTCAGCCATGGTGAAGCAACTAGTCTAGGAGAAGGAAAACTCTGAATTCAAACCTGTTAAACTCTGCTTAAAAATTGACGTTGTGTCATATCCTGCCCGAGCAGAGGGGTTGGTAAATATGGATATGATCTTTCTTTGCTTAAATTTTTTCTTTCTCCTGTTATTGAATTTTATTAAATCATCCATCATTGTTCTATCAACACTTGTTTCGCCATCTAAAAGTCCTGATGAAGATTTACTAAAACTGAAACGTTTTAACATTGACTTTCCTTTGTAATAAATTCATTACTTTTGGATTAGTTTGTTTTTCTATTTTCTCCATATTGTTTGATTCATTTCCATTATTTACTTCCATATATATATATATATATATATATATATATATATATATATATATATATATATATGCAGGCATATGTGGATATATGTGTGTGTGTGTATATTCATTGAGATAACACAATTTGCTTATCCCTCTTTTGCCCATAGCTCATACAACACACCTACTGCCATTACTTTTCAGACAGACCTTATTCATATACATTCATCACTTTTACATATGTATTCATATATATACACAGAAAATTCTAAACATCGTTTTTACAAATTACATTGACTCAAAATGGCTCTGCCGAAAATCCATAACAACTCCCATTCGAGGCAATAAATTTGTTTTCTACTTTATTTTCATGAGTTTTTAACTCTTATTGAGAAAAAGTATTCAAATAACTTTGTTTTGTTTTGTGCTTTGACTGTAAATTTGATCAGTTTCCTCATATATTTAATCTTATCTAATTATACTTAATGTAGTCAGCTCGTGTGACAAAATTGGAAAGAAATGGAAGAAAAACTGCCACTACAAATCAAATAGTTTCATTAAAAAAAAACTCACTGATGGAAGCAGCTGTAAAAATGACTAATACTTTTTTGATTTTTTTTGGGTGCAGTTGTTCAAAACTGGAGGAATTCTGGATATCCCGACAAATTTACAAGCAGGCCCAAAACTACATCTGTTCCAGATGCTATTGCAAGTTTTTAAATCATAGAAAGTTGTAGACTTCAGAGTTGAAATTAGAAGTATCCACAAGTATCATTTCCAAAACACTGCGCAGAAATATTTTGATAGTTAGGATGTCCCAGAAAAAAAACCTTTGCTAAAAACTAAACCAATTTAGTCGAGAATATGCAGGCATATATGCAAGAAAGTTCCAGTTAAGCATCCATTCAATGTATGCATGTACATATACCTAAAAAATCGACACAGGTAGGACGTGACACAAGGTCAATTTTTCAGTGAGTACAAAAGGTTTGAATTCAAAGTTTTCATTCTCATTGATGGGTTTCCATACCAAGGCTCAAGATGCTTGTCTGCCTTACTATTTACTCATAGCTGGCAGAAAAAGAGATGAATTCATACCTTTCACCAGGGCATTAGCACAAAGTAGAGAACAAACAGCTTTGTTCAGTATTTGAACGCAACTCAGTTTTTCTAGGGGGTGTTCTCATGGTGTAATGGTTAAAGAGATGGACTGTGGAATCGTAGTGAGCAAGTTCAAACTCCAGTCATGCTAGTGCATTCAGTTTTGGACAAATCCCCTTGGGAAAGGTATTAGCCCCCTTATCCTCCCTGCTATGGGTTAAATAGTACCACAAATGTTTTTCTAGAAGGGTGGCATTGGCATTAAATAACCTACGAAGATTGATATGCCATTAAACAAAGAATCCAAGCCAAACCAAATCATTGTTTCTATTTCCTAAGATGAGTCTGATGAATCAGAAAACTGGCATTGTTCGGCACCCAGCAAATGTCATCCTCCAACATGGGGTAGGGGAGATGAACAATGAGGCTTTACAAGTGGGTAAGGAAAGTTAGTTATCATACAGGAAAAAATGAATAAGGTCAATTTTTAAGCAGAGTAGAGCTAGTTTGAATTCAGAGTTTTTCTTTCTCCAAGATTGACAGCTATTACAAGGATAAAGAGCCCAGTCTGCCCGATTATTTACCCACCGCAGAGGGAATAAGAGATGGATTCCTGTTTTTCCCAAGAGTTTTAGCATAAAATGAAATGCAAAAAGCCTTGTCAAGAATTCAAATCCTAAGATGATGACATTTTTGCTACACACCTCTCTTCAACGTTAAACCTTTTTAAATTCCTGAAAGAAAAATGTTAAATTTGGAACATAATTTGGGATTATTTTTTCTTGACATCTTGTAAAAAATGTTTTCTCAACTTTTTCCTCTAAGTTCTAATTCTTCCAGTCTCTGTTATAAGCCTTTGGGGACCCTTCTAAGTAAACTAGCTACAATTGGTATCAACATCAACCATATATTCCATAGTTTTTTGTTCTCTTGCTAGGTCCAAGTATTTGTCTATCTTTTGGTTTTCTTTTATTTTTACTCTGTGGTCTGCCTAACTCCTCATAACCCACTAGACAGCTAGTTCAGACTTTCATTACCTTGCATTAGGAGGTGCCCGTGGTGTAATGGTTATCGTCATAGGAAATGGACTGATTGCATTTCACATAGCACTAATACCCTTGGGAAAGGTATGAATCCAATTATTCTCCCTCCAGCTATGGGTAAAATAGTAGGGCAGACTAGGTTCTTCAGCCTTGGTGAGGCAACTAGTCTAGGCGAAGGAAAACTCTGAATTCAAACCTGTTAAACTCCGCTTAAAAACTGACCTTGTGTCATATCCTGTCCGAGCGGAGGGGTTGGTAAATATGGTTAATTTGTACTACAAATGGACTTCTGATCAGGATTAGGTAATCCATTCGCATTTCAAAATTTCAGAGAATTTTATGCATCTCATGATATTATTATTATTATTATTATTATTAATTCCATAAGTAACTTGTGAGTCAGACGACCATAGTCAAGGACAACCCAAAGGCTCTCTTTTCGATTGCCACTACACTTACATGTAGGGAAGGGCACCACTCCTTTTCCTGGAATTCTCTACTTATTCTTGATCTATATCTTATAATGCTGAGTGTTACGCAAGGAGGCATCAAGTACTATTTTTAAAGTCTTTAGTATGACTTGACCTGGGATTGAACCCCAGTCTCCCAGACCATTGGTGATAACTCTAACAATATTCCTGTTAAGAACTTTAAAAATTTACTAATCAAAGTTTCTTATGAAGTATGCCGTCATCATTTTTTTGTTTCATGTATATGATTTCATATATAAGATGCTTTGCCTAAGTGCCACATGTATAAGGGTCGTTCAAAAAGTTCTAAGACTCACCCAGACATAGCTGAATGTTTTAGTTTTGGCTACACACTAACGATTTTTTACAAAACTAGAAACACTTATTCAGTTTTCTTGTCTTAATTTCTGTGGAGGTGAGACCCATGCAAGATCAGAGGTGTGCAATAAATCAAAAATTTTGTCAAGGTGCAGAACTTTTTGAACAACCCTAGTGATAACTTACTAGTGAAATAAATGCATGGAATTATTCAGACATCATTATATATATATATATATATATATATATATATATATATATATATATATATATATATACACACACAACTGTTTGAATAAATCTATGGAAAATTGTGCACACATTTGCTGTACACTTGGTTGTTAAGTTCAGCCAGTCAATAATGAGGTATTTACAATGGGTAGATAAAATCTGGGCAAGTCTTGCATATATACATGAAATATCAATGTGCACACGTTTATACAAATATGTACACAGATACTTCCCCGGCCTTTTGGCTGGACCGTCTGGCATTCGTGTCAGGTGGGGTATCAAAACCAATGGCAGATTCGAGGCCGAAAGGCCCCCAACTTTGGTTGGGCCACCTTTGGGTGGGCGAGCTGCTTTTTTGTTTCCGATGCACCCCTTGTATAGCACTAGACCTCACGGTCTAGTTCAAGCTATATTCTGGCATCTGTGTCCGGATCTAGATTTAGTTGACTTAGTGGGTCAATGAATAGCCGGGTTCAAGTCTCGGCTCGTTTCTGACCTTCCCCTCCCCTTTATCCCCACTTTAATTGGCTTTCGGGCTTTTGACCTTGTGACAAGTCCTGTCTGGTGAGAGGCAGCGACAAATACAATACAAATATGTACACATATCTATACACATCTACGTATAATCCGATGAGCACAGGAATATAATTATCCATCTGAATTTGAAATAAGGACAAGGAATTAAATAATCATAAAATTATTTTATCAACAAAGTTATAATTTCAACAAAATATTTGAAGAAAAAAAAACTAGCAATATTTCTTACCAGGCAATTGGTCTATTGAGTAGAGTGTTCAACAATGGTCCAGGAGCCTGGGGTTCAATCCCAGGTTGAGTCATAACAAAGACTCAAAAAATGGTACTTGATGCCACATTGCTTAACACTCAGCATTATAAGGTTAGGATCAAAGATAAAGTGGAGCAATCCAGGGAATGGAATAGCACCCTCCCCTACACCTTGGTGTTGTAGCTCTTGAAAAAGGAGCCTTCGGGTCACCCTCAACTATGTTCGCCAACTTTACTACTTATTTAGTTTAAAGCTGTAATGAAGAAAAAAACAAATCTAGTCAGTAATTAAAGGTTTAAGGTTCTGTTTTTTTTTCTATGCACTAAATATCTACATAAATAGTAATTCTTTAAAAAATATCATATATAGATATTCCTTGAAGCTTTATTCTGAAAAATGGGTCCATATCCTTAATGATAGCAAAACTTATGTTTTTAGCCAGAAGCATCATATTGGATACCATAAACATCAGATAATTATTGATATAACAGGAATCGACTGAAAGATGCTTTCCTGTCCTCTGAAAATCAATTTTATATGTGAAGAATGAAAACTGATAAATGTCTTTGCTTGAAGTGGAACTCCAAGTTAATGCTTTTTTGATAAGAGAAAAAGATTAACCTCCATAGAACATTAGATATATGTATTTTTTATTTCTTTCTCTCCTGGCAGTCAAGGCTAATAACTATATAAAGATGATTCTATACAATATAAACAGAAACATATTTGTTTGATTCATTTTTTGCATCTACATTAGGGAAAATGTATTTTTTTTAAGAGCAGACATTTTAAATTTGACAAGCTGGACATATTAGAAATAATAGTAAATATGAATTATGACCAAAATGGATAAAGAGAAACAAAAAACAATATAAAAAAAGGGCAGCAAGGATAAGAATAGATTTTTATTCTAAGAAAATTAAATAAAAGTAGAGAAGTTGTTCATCATGAGGACTTGATTTGACATTCTGTCAATAAAAAGAAAAACATTGATCACAGCAATAATGGATTTGGCAATAATGGTTATTTGGCTCATCTTCTGGCAATAATGGTTATTGATTGGCAGATACGGCTTATCTGTTAAAGATCTGTTTGTTAACCGTCCACATCAGTATAAACTCTATCTTACAAGGGTGAGTCCAAAGTTTTGCAATATTTTGGTACATACTAGCTTGTGGTGTATACATCAAAGCAGTTTTAAGCCTTGAGTGGTACCTACTGTAGTTGGTAGTATTATCATTATCATTGTTAATGTGCTTATTGTATGGTACTCACTCTATGTAATATGCTTACATATATGAATACAAGGACCTTGCTCAATGATCTACCGTATCTTAATATACAATTAGTCAGCTCTCATCTCCTCACTTAATTCTAGTTTGTTTTTCTCTTCGTCTCTTTTCTGGTCACCTTGTCTTTTCATCTTATGTTATGCTGAGGTTTTGTTTGCGTTAATAAACTTACCAACCCCTCTGCTCGGGCAGGATATGACACCAGATCAATTTTTAATTGATTTTTAACAGGTTTGAATTCAGAATTTTCCTTCTCCTGGACTAGTTGCCTCACCAAGGCTGAAGAACCTAGTCTGCCCTGCTATTTACCCCTAGCTGGAGGGAGAATAACTGGCTTCATACCTTTCCCAAGGGTATTGGTGCTATGTGAAATGCTATCAGTCTTCTCCAGGATTTGAACTCGTGTCACTGTGTCCATTTCTTATGACAATAACAATTACACCACGAGGTTCTGTTTGCGTCACGATCTTTTTTTGTATTCATTGATGGCAAATGACAACATGACAACAACTTCATGAGCACGTTTTACTTTACCTTTTATTTCTATAATTTTTTCTTCGTTTTCTTTTAACAGGGACTTAATGATGTAGTGTTCAACAATTCCGGTTGAGGATTTGATACTGACTTACTTTTTCCACTCAATAACCATTTTGGTCACCTAAATAAAACTATATAATGAGACCCATGGTCTCAGATTTGACCTCAAGTTCAACAGTTGTCCATCAAACTCATTGACACAGTTGTATTTTTACACTTTGGACTTTCCTTGAATGCTACACAGCATGTTATAAATAGATCTTACCGATCTATTTAGTAACATACATTTTGCTATGCTTCACTCCTTGTGCGATTTAAAAGTCATGCAGATGAACATGTAACATTATAGAAGGTACCTGCTGCAGTTGGTAGTATCGTGGTTGTTGGTGTGCTGACGCATTAGAGCAAGTGAACATACAACATAGTCCAATTCATAAACTTATGCTTAACTGTTTCAAACTGGACCATAACACCACAGAAATAACCAAAAACATTTGCGGAGCAAAAGATGAATTTTCGTGATGAGTCCTGATGTGAATTGTTTTCATTGTGATTTTTCAGACTGCTGCCCTCATCTTTATTGTTGTTAGTTAAAACAATTTTCGGTCACTGTATCCTCTGGCCTTCCTCAGCTTTCCCTTGTTTAGCTGAGCATAGAAATGATTCAACCTGGGAAATGATTTTCATAGTTCTTGAATGCCTTGTTCGATCAACAGTCAAACTTTAAAAATGATTTCCCAGGTTAAATCATTTTTAGGCCCAGATAAACAAGGGACACCTGATGAAGGCTGGCGGATAAAGTGTCTGAAACATTGTGTTTTAACTAACAACAATAAAAATGGTAACAACAGTCCAAAAAATCACAGCCAAAATGATGAAGACGCAGTTGAGCACAATACAGTAACCAGAAATTTTTTCGCGGGTGGCAAGAACTTCAATGATCAAGCAAGGCTGGATCAGCTTAAAACTGCGAATTCCAGGAACTTGCTTCAAAACATAGAGTCCAATCCTTCAAGTAGCTCTCAGAGTGTATCATTGCCAAAAATTGCAAAACTTTTGACTCAGCTTTAGATAACAATAAATGGCCTATATTATTCGTTAGACTCACCTTAACCTATGTTTTCTTAAATAAGTCTTGCTATGCAGCAGTGAGATTAATGATATGCACATTTTTTAATAATTCTATTATTCCAGTTATTGGCCCAGTGGGTAGAGTGTTTGCCAATGGTCTGGGAGACATGGGTTGAATCCCAGGTCGAGTTGTACCAAAGACTTTAAAAATGGCACTTGATACCTCCTTGCTTAACACTCAGTAATATAAGGCCCATATCAAGGGTAAAATAGAGCAATACAGGGAAAGAAGTAGCGCTGTCTCTTACAACTCGGTGTAGTAGCTATTGGAAAGGGAACCTTCTGGTCACCCTCCACTAAGGTCACCAACTTTATTTTACTTACTTATTATTCCAATAAAGATAGACCCAGTCAGTTGGGACTGTAGAATACTCCAACTGTATATCTGCAGAGGGATAAGTGTCATGGATATGACAGTAAACAACCTGATGGTGAGGCTCCAGTTTTGGAGCTTTGGGAGATGTGGAGTACCTCTTCATTGCCATCACTCCCAGGTCCACTCTAGCCTGGAGTGGTAGCACCTGATAGGGTCCTATCTATGAGTTGAATAGAACTAAATAGTGCACTCATCCTAAACTGGATTGTTTGAAATAGAACTGTTTATATAGATCTAAAATGGATTTGGCATTAAATAAACTACAATGGTTGATATGCCTTAAAACCAAACTAAACCAATAAAAACATAACAAATGGACAGAGTTACAAAAGATGATTGTTGCAAGTTAGTTGTTGCAGTTGCTAGAATTATGGTCAAACTCATTTGGTTTCTATGGTTATAATTTAAAGAATGTTGAGATGATGATGGGGATAATGATTTATTATATGTCAGGTTTACAGAAATGGTGATTCTCATTGTATTTTGTAATTGAAAGTAATAATGATAATGTTTTATTTGCAATGTTAAATATAATAATAAATGTACCAAATAACTTGATAGCTTGCCATCTATCATAAAGGATTACATCATTATCAATAAAAAAAACATTGTTATTGGCATGTAATAGAAATAGAATGAGTTAATCAGAAAACAGAAAAAGAAGATGAAAAAAGAAAGAAAAAAGAAACATAAGAACTAAGAAAAAAAGAAGGAAGGAAAGTATGTTTTTATGATGATGATGATGATGATGATGATAGCAATGATGACTGTTGCTGTTGTTGTTGATTGGCTTGTGGTGGTGATGATGGTCCTTGCAATGATGATGATGATGGTGATGATGATGATAATAGCAGTAGATGAGAGAAAGACAGAAAAGATAGAAGAAAAATAAAACAAAAAATTTTAAAAAGCACAATTTTCTTACAA
>OY757905.1:20697616-20740116 GCA_963585895.1 Sepioteuthis lessoniana
CCTTAAAATTATTCACTTTCAAAATTTATAAATGTTGAATTCTAATGAAGTTGTTTGGATTGGATTCTGTGTTTAATGGAATATCAACCTTTTTAGGTTATCTAATGCCAAATCCATTCTTCTAGAAGAACAGTAGTGGTACTATTTAACCCATAGCAGGGAGAATAAGGGGGTTCATACCTTTCCCTAAGTGTATTTGCCTGAAAGTGAATGTAATAGTGCAACTGGAGTATAGACTCACTTACTACGATTCCGCAATCCATCGCTTTAACCATGACACCACGAGGACATTCCCCCTAATGAAGTTGTGTGTATAGCTGAGAATCTCAAATGATAAAGTGATGATGTTTAGATATCTAGACTTCTGTTTTAGTACTGTTAAAGCAAGTCTGTACCAATCTGAAAAAGATTATAAAACCAGTCTGAGAATTTTGTGCAGGTTCAGCATCCTCTTTGCTCTATGCAAAGTTTTCTTGTATCCTAAACTGAAAATTCATCTCAAAGGTAAGATTTGAGAATATAAAGGACATTAAAAGAAATACAAGGTGACCCAAAAAAAAACAGAACCCATAAACTTTTTTATTACTTCTACAAAAATAAAGCAAAATAATTCTAATGTCTTTTCCTTGGTAGACCAGGACATGTTGGTGAATACTATAGTCCCAATTTTTCATGCACAGAATCTACTTCATATCCTGAAAAAAAGAAAAGGCTAGCATTAAATTTATGAATTTCAGTCGAAAATATATGGGTTCTGTTTTTTTTTGGTATGGGGGGGGGGTTCACCCTGTACAATAACACATTTTAATGCGATATAAAAAATAATTGCAAGAAGTTCTTAGACGAATGAAAAACTCAGTGTTGAATGAGGTCTCATTTTATGAGGTCAATTTTGAAGAAAATAAAATGTTTCATTTATCATTTCTTTCTGTCATGATGAACACAGCTTCAGAATAGACCTCATATCTGCAAGATCAAAAATATAATACATTTATCTTTTAGATACATACTACGTTTATTCACAGAAATGCACACATGCATAAAAAAACACATGCATGCATACATACACAATATTCTGACACATATAGATACAGATATATTAATTGCAACATATGAAATAGGTATAGTATATGGTATTAAAAAATGAAAGAAAATATTAATCAAAATTAATAATACTGCATATTTGGTATATATACCATTGGCCTAATGAGTAGAGTGTTCACCAATGGTCTGAAAGACCAGTGTTCAATCTCAGGTCGAGTCATACCAAAGACTCTAAAAATAGTACCTGATGCCACCTTCTTAACACTCAGCATTATAAATTAAGGATCAAGGGAAAAGTGGAGCAATCCAGAGAAAGGAGGAGCACCCTCCCCTACACCTTGGTGTTGTAGCTATTGAAAAGGGAGCATTTAGGTCATCCTTGACTAAGGTCACCAACTTTACTTTTTACTATATATATGTGTGTGTGTGTGTATGTGTGTAGTTAGGCAACAGTTGTTAATTTAAGCATGTTTCATTAAATAATAAAGACAAATTTTGTCTGTATAATTCATTTAAGATCTTTTCGAGTTTTCTGATAAGTGTCTTACTTTCAGGTTGGAATTGGTAGATGAATTTCTCAAAATTGTCCCGAACAATTTCAGACCCTTCATAGGCCATCATCAGGGGTTGCTTGCTTGTGTAAGGTGTGTTTGTTTTTAAAAGAATTTCAAAAGTTTTTGAAAGTTTATACCATAATAAAAATATGGGAACGCAGAGTTGGATAAAACAGGGTAACTGATGTATTTAAAAAATGAAGGCTATTTAAAAAGGGAACACTTACACAAGCAAGCAACCCCTGATGATAGCCTTGGAAGGGTCCAAAAGTGCTCAGGAGAATTTGGGGAAATTCATGTACCAATTCCAACCTGATACTAAGACACTTTGAAAGGATCTTGAATAATTTATACAGACAAAATTTGTCTTTATAATTTAATTAAAGATATATGTGTGTGTGTGTGTGTGTGTGTGTGTGTGTGTGTGTGTGTGTGTGTGCGTGTGTGTGTGTGTAAGTTGTTCAAAAATTTCTAAGCCTCACTAAGAAGGAATCAGAGAGTCAGCAGTGTTTTGGAAATGTTGACCCTTTTCAGTTTGTGCTCTGATAACAGCATTAATAGAACCTATCTTGCAGACAGCTTTCTCGTCTTCTAGATTTGAGTTAAAAACATTCAGCTATGGCTCTCCTTTCTGGGAGAAGCTTTAAAATTTTTGAATAACCCTAATGTATATATATATATATATATATATATATATATATATATATATATATATATATATATATATATATATATGTGTGTGTGTGTATGTGTGTATTTGATTAAGTAGTATAGATATTTCATGTATGTTTATTCTGTCTTTAATCCATTCAAGTCTCATACAGTATGAGTCATTTGACTTTTGGATGAAATGAATTTAAGAAGGTGCCATATGTTTCTCAACTACATTTGGCCATGACTGAAGCCATTTTCAGGGGAGTAAATAATCATTATGGCAAACCCGGGTGATGATTTATAAATATATATATATATATATATATATATATATATAAAAATAGGAGGAAGAACAAGTGGGAGGGAAATTTATGGAAGATAAGAAATTTTACTTTTGGTAAATGAAAGTATTAGTCGGAAATGTTCAATAGGCATTTTAAAATGTGACTGTAATATTCCAAATGAGAGAGAAACTGATTTGAAAAGAATTTAAACTCTTCCCTAAGGAATGACATTATAGATTTGAAGTGAAGAAATTCATGATGCAGTACTCAGTCTATTGGTACATCTTATAGATACATGTATCATATTACAAATTCATGGCATGAATATGTATGCATACATAAACATACATCTGTCTATTTATCAAACCTCAAGATGTGACATAAGGTTCACTTTTATGTGGACTTTAACTGGTTTGAATTCAGAGTTTTCTTTCTCGTAGACTGGTTGCCATATCAAAGTTGAAAAACCCCATATCCTCTACTGTTGTATAGCCACATAATAAATATGCATATATACACATGTACATGCAGAATACATATTGACGCAATAATAAAGACGAGCGAACACTTCTTTTCCTCTCACTTTATTGAAAGGGTTGCATGTGTGAGACTGAACAAAGACTGCAACATACTGACCTCCCCAGCCCCTCCGGACATAGCCGTATGTCGTTCTCATTCTCCTGGACTGCTCAACCGGAGGTCTGGGGGCCCTCTCTGCTGGGTGCTGTTCTCTCTATCGCATCTTGTCTCTCACTCATCTGATCTCCAACTAACTCAAACTTCTTGTGCCGAGTTATATTATAGTTTTATGCCCACTCAATCTATTTTCATGGCTAGCCAGGCTGGAATATGCCACTTCCGGCGTCTTTGGACTGGCATGTTTGATCATCATCAAGCGGAAATAACTGTCATGCAGTTCAGAGGTCACCCTCATCCAGTGCACCAGTTTTTGACTGTACTGTGGGATTTTAACCCTGTCCCATATTATCAGCCAAGTTCGCCAACGCAATCTCTGGTCCGGGTCTGAGGTCAATATACAACACTACTATTTACTCATAACTGGAGGGATGATAGTTGGATTCATGCCTTTCCCAAGCGTATTAACACTATGGAAAATGCAAAGTGTCTCCTCTAGGATTTGAACTCATATTGCTGTATCCATTCTCTATGACAGTATCCATTACACCACAAATACTTCCCATATATGTATGTGTGTATAGGGTATGCTTGATTTCAGTTTTCATTGAAGAAAGTCTCTTTCTTTTTCTATCCTGAAGGCTGTAGTCGGACATCACTGAACACATGTATTAGTAGAACATTTATATGGTCACAAATGTCAGCTTCAAATTACCGATGATTGCATTCGATACTTAACTCTAAATTGAAAGGATTTTTTCACCACTTAGCAAAAGACATGATCAGCGACAGATTTTTTGGATTAACATATTTCTGGAGATGTATTGCCTCAGCTGATGCTCAGAACGTCATCCAATTTTTATTTAGAAAGAATTATTCCTGGGGAAAATTCATCCAATTTATGATCTATTAATAATATATAGAAAAGTAAGTGATGGCAAGATAGAAAATATATTTCATGTTAGGCTGAGTAAAAAGGAAAGACCATTTGATAGACAACGTATCTTTACTGTACATAGTTTAAAAAGGAAAAAAAGAAATGGTATAATATCTTCTATATTATCTAAAAGGGTGTCTTGCATGGTTTAGTGGTTAGCAAATTCAGCTTGATTATTATTGTTAGTGAATTTGGTTCTCACTGGATGTCTCATACTTCTTGACCTAGAACAACAACAAAGCCAAGTTTAGTAAAGAATTTCTCTATTTAACTACAAACATGGTTGGCACATAGACACCCATACCCCAGAGATTCAAGATGTTCTTGGGATAGCAAGTCATTTCATATAACACTCACTCTCTCTTCAAAATTCTGAAATCCTTGGAGATGAACATATTTTTTGAGAAAAATGCTTATTGCTTAGAGTAATTGACTTGATGCTAAATTAGAAGCAACAGCAATAGCTAAGATCCATGCTGTGTGAAGCAGAGACAATTATAAATAATAATATTCAATCATAACAAATAAATAAAATAATATTTAATTATGATGTTGACATTTATTTTAAATCATCCTCAGAATTTTATCAACATGAGAACATTATTCTTGTTTCCCTGAAAACACTCAATTACATTTTTCTATGAATAGTCCATTAAAAATAATATTTATAAATGAAAGGTTATTAAATAATAAAATTTGGTAATAAATAATGATAAATATAATGAAAAATGATAATATAAAATTAATAATGATATAAGATGATAAATAATTATGATGAAAATATTGAATGATATTAAATCAATGATATTATTTATCAATATGAATAGTATATATATGAAAAATAGTAAGTTGGCGACCGTAGTCGAGTGCAACCAGAAGGCTCCCTTTTCAATAGCTACAACTCTGAGGTGTAGAGGAGGGTGTTACTCCTTTCCCAGGATTGTTCCTCTTTACCCTTGATATGTACCTATATCGCTGAGTGTTAAGCAAGGAGGTATCAAGTACCATTTTTAAAGTCTTCGGTATGGTGCGACCTGGGATTGAACCCAAGTCTCCCAGACCAATGGCGAACACTCTACTTAATCATAATATGAACAAACTTATTTTCAGAACTTCATCACTTTATTTGTACTTTCCAAGATACATTCAATTAGGTTTTTTCATGAATTGTTCATTAAAAACGATATTTATAAATAAATGAAATAATATTTAACGAAAATATTTCCCTAAATTCAGTCAACTTATATTTTGTGACATGACATACAAAGGAAATTAACCACATTTTCTTATTAATAGAATATTGATTGTTTCTTAATTTTTTTAAATCTTTATTTTTACTTCTTTTGTTTAAGACATGATGAACAATGTTTCTCTTTAATAAGAGAATTATTTTAATCAATATGAAAAGCTTCTTTGTCTCCTTTTAAATTTCCTCATCTATCAGCAAAAACGAGACATCAATTTAAATCTCAAGTCAAATCTTGTGGCTGTTGTAAAAGTTCACAACATCAGCTAATTGCACAATATTAGAGAAACAAGAGAAGTGTCTTTGAAGGTTAATTAACTCTTTATGGTATCTGCATGCATGTCCATTAAGATTACTTGTTGAAAAGTTATAAACTTTTCTAATAAGGATAGCAAGAATGTTATAACGAATCATGAATAATGAGTTTCTTATGAAATATAGGTGTTATATATAGAAAATATATATTTTATTGGAGGAGGCCATAGTGTTAATTGGAGGTGCCCGTTGTGTAATGGCTATCGTCGTGAGCTAATTACAATTGGTACCACTGAAACTCTCATGTTCCAAAGTTTTTCAGTTCTCTCGCAAGGTCTAGATTTTATTATTATTATTATTAACATTGTTAGTATAGTAACAGTAGTAGTAGTAGCTAATATTGTTTCTCTTCTCACTTGATACATACCTTATAATAACCATTACACCACGAGCTTAATGTACACAGAGAGTACATTAAGCTCGTGGTGTAATGGTTATCGTCATAGGAAATGGACACGGCGACACAAGTTCAAATCCTCGACGAGACTGATTGCATTTCACATAGCACAAATACCCTTGGGAAAGGTATGAATCCAGTTTATTCTCCCTCCAGCTATGGGTAAATAGTAGGGCAGACTAGGTTCTTCAGCCTTGGTGAAGCAACTAGTCTAGAAGAAGGAAAACTCTGAATTCAAACCTGTTAAACTCTGCTTCAAAAATTGACATTGTGTCATATCCTGCCCGAGTGGAGGAATTGGTAAATATGTATATAGAAAATATATATAGAAAAGTTATATTGCATTCATAGAAAAGTTATATTGCAGCAGGGAAGCTTTTCAGGAATTGTAATAAAAGAAAGCTTAACGCTGAAATGAATAATGAGAAGGAAAGAAGCAAACCACATAAAAAATAACAGGAGGTTGAGTCAAAAAAAAAACATCTTCTTTTTTTAGTGATTATTTTTGGTCATGAGCAATAATTTACAAAAAATGTTAAGTGAGTTTTAAATTTTGCAAATGTACAATGTACATCAATATCTTAGTATTCTTTTTAATTGCTGCTTATTTGTGTGTCAGCCCTAAATTCATTTATGGATAAAACTTGGTTATCTTTGCAAAATTTTGGTGCTGATATTTTTAGTTCCAAGAGGAGAAACTCATGTTTGTCTTCTTTGACTGCTGGACAGCTACTGTCTTGTACTAGGGATTTGATATATTCACACTGACTTACTTTTTGGTGGGGGAATAGAAAAAAGTAATTTTTTAAATTTCTGACACATACTGGCCTTTTTTTATTTTTAGAATTGGTGGTATACATAGGTTAGGGATTATTACATTTTCTTTATTTTGGTGGAAATAATTGCTGAATATAAGAAACATAGACATGGTTTATTGAACATGTTTAATTGGTTTGGTTAGTTAGTTTCTTTTTTTAATGGCACATTAATCTGTGGGTTATTTAATATCCAAGCTGTCCTTGAAAAAGTCTACAATGAAACAATTTAACCCATTGCTGGGAGGGAGGAATAAAGGAATTCATATTCCTCCCAAAGGGATTGATCTGAAAGTGAACGTAATAACACAACTGGAGTTAGAACTCATGTACCTAAGGTTGCAGTCTACAGGGACTCCCTTTCACTTTGTTTAATCTTTAAAAAATGTGTAGGGGTGTCCTTGTGGTGTAATGGTTAAAGCGATGGACTGCGGAGTTTGTAATCGAGTTTGTAAGCGAGTTTGTAATCCAGTTGTGCTATTACATTCACTTTCAGGCAAATACCATTGGGAAAGGTATGAACCCCCTTATCCTCCCAGCTATGGGTTAAATAGTACTACTACTTTTCTTCTAGAAGAATAACTTTGGCATTAAATAACCTACAAAGGTTGATATGCCATTAAACAAAGAAACCAAACCAAACCAAACTAAAAAATGTGTTATGACAGTTAAGCAATGAAGCATTGAAGCTTGTGAATATGATGCAGTAGGTGCAAGCATATATCAAATATGGTGTATAAAGTTAAAAAAAAAAAAAGAATGCATTGGTTTAGTTGGGTTCTAGATTGAGCGTCGACTCAGCAAGGACCAATATTAGCATTGGTGTTGTGGTATCATCGCTATTTTTTATACATTATGAACTCTTCCAATAAAGATGTAATATTTGACTGTAATCCACTCAGGGAGTAGGTCACCGAAGCTACACTAGTAACATTGTATGACTTGTTTACTGTTATATATAACTTTTATTTTTCCCTCTAAGTACGTTAGTCTTATTTATTTTATGTCCTTTTCCGAAGACATAACAATTAGTATATCCATTTATACACAATCACTGAATAAACAGAAGGAAAGCCATCACAAAATATCAAGCTCAAAGCTCTCAATATTTGATAGATAGATAGTAGATTGATAGACTGAGATAAATGCATGGCTGTTTAAAAATATAAACTTAATTATAAATTGAGACATTGGAAAAGATAAAGATTACTCTAAATGCTGTTAATATTAGATAGATAGATAGATAGATAGATAAAAACAGGCTGAGATGGATGTATGCATGCATGTAAGTATAAATTTATCTACAAATTGAGACCTCAAAAAAGGTAGAGATCCAGATCAATGCAATCAATATCTGATAGATAGATAGATAGATAGATAGATGAAAACTTTTAATGATAGAGAAAAAAACTTTCAAGCTCTGAAAAGAATGATAAAATGATCCAAAAGCTATTCCATTATTTGCAGAAATTCTTGTTTGGTTCCATCATCTGCACCTCACAATAAAACAATCAAAGATGTCCACTGCTATGATTTTCTGCCTTGCTTTAATAAAGCCACTAAACCAAGACATGTACTCTTATCAAAGGATGTATATAGCACTTTACAAGAACAAATGGACCCAGAAAAAAAATGGCTTCCAGTGCATCTATGTCGAAGCAAATGCAGCAGTTCATAATTATATGTTTTGGCATAAAAATCTCTAATTAAAGAAACAATTATGAGAAATGCCATCCCTTGCTTGTCTGCATTCCTTCCCAGTGAAGTATTGATTTGTGTGCCATCTTCAGCTTATTGTCACTTTTGAGAGTAGTGGGAGACATTTCTCTTGCATTTCTCTGTAACTCTAGTGCCAAAAGCTATGGAAATATTCATCTCTTTAGCAACTGATGGAAGGAGAGAGGGAGGGTATGTGTTACCGGTAGATTTTATAAGGGAGAGATAAACATTCTAAGAAAAAGAAAGAGAGAAACAAGATTTAAGATATAGTTGATTAAGATATAGACATGTGAATTAAGTAAAGTTGGCGACCATAGTCGAGGGCGACCCAAAAGCTTCCTTTACAATAGCTACAACATCAAGGTGTAGGGAAGCACGCTACTCCTTTCTTTGGATTACTCCACTTTATCCTTGATACATACCTTATAATGCTGTGTGTTAAGCTAGGAGATATCAAGTACCATTTTTTGAGACTTTGGTATGACTCGACCTGGGATTGAACCTCAGTCTCCCGAGCCAATTGCTAACATTCTACCCAATAGGCCAATTACATGTATATAATTAGGAATAGTGTACATTTAGGCAGCAAATTCTGTTTTATTTATTTGTATAAAAATATAAAAAATTAGAATTATTTTTTTTTAAATTTATTTAATTTTTCTTCTCATTGAGTAAGATACAATGTGGTCAGAGCCACTTAAAAACTATCCAAAGTTCGAGTACTTTCAACCATTGTCAGTCATTATCAAGGATAATATTTGAAAGTAAAAATTCCACATAAAATGAAATATCTTTTCTTTCAGATATTCATACTCTCTCTCTTTTTCCCTTGCTTTCTCTTCTATTGTTTCTCCTTCCTGCATGTCTTTGTTACCATGCCTTTTCTTTCTCTCACTCTGAATCTAGTGTCTTCATTTCTTTCTCTTCTTCCCTATTTCTCCATGTATAGTTTACTTATTCCTTTTTCCTCTCTTGCCTCCCCCAATCTCGAAATATATTTTTCTCATTCCTTTCTCTATCTCTTTCTCTTTCTCTCTCTGCTTGAATCTCTTTTCTCCTCTCCATTTTCAGAATATAATTTCCTCACTTCATTTATAACTTGCCCCTCTTTCTCTCCCTCTCTTTCTCTTTCCTTCTCTCACTCTCTCTCTCTCTCTCTCTCTCTCTCAGTCAATATTTTTCTTGCTTATATCTCTTTTCTCTTCTCCTTTGTCAAAATGTAATTTCCTCACTCCTTAATTTATAACTCCTCTCTCTCTATATATATATATATGTATCTTATGTATTTTATTAATAACTCCTCTCTCTCTCATTATGTATTTTCTCACTTTTTTCTCTTCCCTCCCTCTCCATCTATGCTTTCTCACTCTTTTCTCTTCTCTCTCTTCTTCCCTTTTTCTCTAGATTTATTTTTCCTGCTCTTTCTTTTCAATTCTCTCTTATAGTGTCAAGGAAACAACCTATAGCACCAGATACAAATTACGTACTGTCATCAAATATGAACTTATATCAAAACCATCTTTCATGTAGGTAATAATAGAGTGTTCAAAATATTGTGATTTGGTTCTTAGAATGTATTAAATAAATGGTTTGGTTACAGAGCTGCAACTCACATATTATATCTTGAGCAGGAATAGCATGGCAGTATCCATCCCTATCTAGGTCTATCCAGTTTTCCTTATCCAAGATTGGTTGCTATACCAAGGTTATAGAGCCCTATCTGCCCTCATATTTACACAGCTGGAAGAAGAATATCTTTCCCAAAGATATAAAACTGGTGTGAAATGCGAACAGGCTATTCAGGATTTGGTTTGTTTTGGTTTGTTTCCATTGGAGGTTATTTAATGCCAAATCCTCATTATACATATATATTAGATATATATTTACTAAGATTTTTTTGCTTTGATGTGGCTTGAGGCCATATGAATTGTGCACCCAATGAAACTCAAACTAACTCATGAAAGTTTGCTAGTCTAGCTTGTTAACCATTACACTATCCAAGGCACCCTATATATGATTTGTAAACATAATTCAACAAAGTTAAATGGTTCCAAATATCATGATGTATCACAAATAATTCAATTAAACATCAGTCATTTGTTTACACACAGATAAATGATCAAACAGTTCTATTTCTAACAATTCAATTTAGCATAAGTCATTTGTTTGCATTCAGTTTAAATGTCAAACAGTTCTATGGACCTATAGATAAGACCCTATCAGGTGCTACCACTCCAGGCCAGAGTGGACCAGGGAGTGATGTCAATGAAGGGGTACTCCGCATTCCCCAAAGCTCCAGCATTATTGGAGCCTCACCATCAAATTGTTTAGTGTCATATCCAGAACACTCATTGGAGGGATCTTACCCCTCTGCAGAGATGCAGTCGGTATATTCTACATCCCCAGTTGACTGGGCTGTCTTCAGAATTTGAATTTGGGTCATCTACGTCCTACAATGATAACCATTACACTATGAGCATTTCCATGTGACCCATAATGGGCATTTAATGGATATTTAATGGGCATTTAATAGATATTTAATGGGCAACCAATTGCGTGTCTTTTGATTTTTTTCAATTGGTATGAAAAGGTTGGCTTTTCTTTTTTTTCCAATATATATTTTTTATCCTCTTAACAGTGATTCGTTGTATATTTTCATCTTCAAATCACTTGCCCTTTTTTTTTTCTTACCATAAGGGCTATTATTTAATACATATATATATATATATATATATATATATAAGAGAATGTCATATGAGTTTGTTCTTACTCCTCCAGTGAAGCCCGGTATGTCTTGTGGGTCATATGATGTGGATGGTTTGAAAGATCTCACCACTGGAGGGGTAGGAATGATTCTCAGTCCTTGTCATTTAGAATCACTATATGTAATAATAATCAGATTATTACAATATAGACAAAATTTATCTTTAATGTAGAAAAAAAATTTTTCATTAATTTGTAATTAACCCTACCTAATAATCTTTATTTACAATTTCATATTAGAATAATGCTTTGGAATTTGAGATTTATAATGCTTTCATCAGATATTGACCATTGAAAACTTAATGTTGTAATATGTTTTTCAGTTTTTAGTTTTCATATAATTGATGTGAACATTTTCAGTTAAGATTTAATCTTCCTATAGCCAATAAAAGGCATACAATCATAAGGTTAATATTCTCTACTTAATAATCCTCACCTTATTAATACTACCAACGTAAGCTTAACATCATCTTTACAAAATCTTTAATCCCCTGTCAAATCTAATATAAATACAGCAAAGAATTCAAATCTATCTAAAAATCTATTATCATGTTCTGAACTGACAAGTGTTTCAATTAAAAAAGAAAAAGAAGATATTTGAAAACAATTTCTGTACTGTTGCTTGTGGAATGGATTTTCTGGCATAATCTTTCATCTTCTCACAAGAACTTAATTTTTTTTATTTATTTTTCAATCTATCTTTTTTATTTTCTTCATTTCATTTAAATAATTCTTTTGTCTTTGCTCTTTCACTTGTTTTTTTTAATTTAAAAAAAAAATTTTATTGTATTCTTTCTGTGATATTCATTTTCCCTGTTGGGGATTTTTCTGTTTGTCATCATGTTTTAACTTTTATTTTATTCTAAAAATATTTTTTGAATGGATTTAAAAAGAAAATCTTTTCTTCTCTTTCTTGAATGTTGAAGTATTGATTTGTACAGGCTTATCATATTTATTGACAAAATAAATAACAGTCATGATTTATTAAAATTCATCAAGATTATTATTATTATTATTATTAACTCTTTTAGAGTTTTTCACATCAATATTAGCTGATGGTTTTTCACTGGAGTCTGAGTGACAACAAGTCTCCTCAAGTCTCCAGGACCCTTCTCAGTATTCTGGCCGTTCCCAGTAATGCTGTCATTTAGATAGTCTCTACCCATCCGCCAACTTCCAAGTCCTCCAGGCCTTTTAATAATCCTTTAGTTATTGTGCCAAAAGCACCAATCACAATTGGTACATTCGTCACTTTCATGTTCCACAGACTTTTCAATTCTCTAGGAAGGTCGAGGTACTTATCCTTCTTTTCAAATTCTTTTAGTTTTATTCTGTGGTCAGCTGGGACAGCAAAGTTGACAATTTTGCAAATTCTCTTTTTTTTGGTTAATTATTATAAGGTCTGGTCGTCTGGCTGAGATTAGGTGATCCGTGTGTATGTCAAAATCCCATAGGAGTTTATGTGTGTCATTTTCTAGGACAGGTGCTGGGTTGTGCCTATACCATTTGTTAGCGGGGTTAAATTAAAATTTCTTGCTTATATCCCAGTGGATCACTTTGCCGACCCAGTCGTGTCTTGTCTGATACACCCTCTGTGCTAATTTGCTGCATTCACTTATTATGTGATTGATCGTTTTGTCTCAGTCAAGGCATAGTCTACATTCGCTATCTTGTTGAGTCTTATCTATTCTCGCTTTGATATGATTGGTTCTTATGGCGTTGTCTTGTGCAGATATTACAAGAGATTCCGTTTCTCTTTTAAGGTTACCTTTTCTTAGCTAGGTTCAGGTTTCCTCGTGTGAGATGGTGTTTATTAGTCATTTAAAGTGGCCATAGAGTTGTTTTCTTTCCCATTTTTGTTTTCTAGTTATTGTCATTCTATCATCTGTCGTGTTGTCGGTATATTTTCTGATGGCTGTAATCAGTCCTCGTTCGTGTTTTCCTAGGTATTATTATTATTATTCTGCTCCTTGTGAGTGTTTTACACCAGCATTAGCTGGTGGGTTTTCTCTGGAGTCCGAGTGACAGTAAAATTACTCAGGTCACTGTGACTCTTCTGAGTATTCGGGCTGATCTCAGCAATGTTGTAATCTGAATGGTCTTCATTTTTCCTCCAATTTACAACTATTCCAGTCCCCTTTCTGATGCATTAAGGACTATTTCAAGTGCACCATTTATAATTGATATCACCATACTGTGGTAAATTTTACTACTTGTGTGTTTTCCATTGGGGTCTGAGAGACAGAAAGTCTCCGCAGATGGCAGGGACTATCTAAGGCCTCCCAGCTGATTTTAACTGTGATGTAATCTAGAGGGTTTCAATTCTTCCTCAGGTCTCCAGTTCCCTTAGGCTCTTTTTGGAGTTCTTGGAGATGGTTCCAAGGGTTAACAACAGCAACAAGAGGTACCACCTCCAGAACTCTTTCGATTTCTACCATACGGTTCTTCCTCTTAGCTCAAGTTTCCCTAGTCTCTTTTCCAAATTATTTTGGATTGTTCCAAAGGCTCAAACTATGATTGGTATCACTGTCACCTTCGTATTTCACAATTTATTTCTGCTCTCCAGCAGAGTCCTTATATTTTTCCAATATTTTGCTTTCCTATATTTTAAACCTGTCATCTTTAGAATGGCTAAATCCATTAATTGACAAGTTCTTTTCTTATAAATTAAAACTAGGTCTGTGAATTTTTTTTCACCAGCTTTAACTGATGTTTTTTCACTGATGTTTGAATGAGATCAAGTCTCCTCAGGCCTCCTGGACTTTTTAAAAGTATTCTTGCTGATCTTAACAATGCTATGGTCTAGCTGGTCTGGATTCTTCTTCTGACCTCCAGTTCCTCTTATCTCTTCCGGTTTCCAGGACTCTTCCAAGTATTCTAGCTGATTTTAATAGAGCTGTGGTCTGGATGGTCTGGATTCTTCCTTTGGCCTCCAGTTCCTCTAATCTCTTCAGGTTTCCAGGACTCTTCTAAGTATTCTAGCTGATCTTAATTGAGCTGTGGTCTGGATGGTCTGGATTCTTCCTTTGACCTCCAGTTCCTCTAATCTCTTCAGGTTTCCAGGACTGCTTTCACAAAGATCAACACAAGTATCAATTTAATGTTTCACAACTTTTTTTTTGTTCTGATTGTGATTTTTTAGCTTTTAAAAATGTTGCTTTTTGTCTGCACAAATAACAAAGCCCACTATCAAACAATTTATTTTGCGGCCTATAATGTGTGATCCATTTGAATCTTAGGTCCTAGAAAATTGTCTGTTTTTATTCTCTTAGATTCTGAATAGAGTAAACACCATTTGCTAAATTTTCAGCTATAATCCCTATTAGTATAAATTTACTTTTACTTTAATCATTAAATACTTATTTGATGCCTTTTTAGCTCATCCTAATCTAAAATGAGCAAAAGTAATCAATGCTATAACAATAGTTTGTCATTTGATGAAAATACAGATATGTTCTTTCTCTAATCTTTGAATACATAAATTCACCTATACATGCTGGGATGTACATGCATATATATATATTTTAATCTTATTTCAAGAAAAAATCAATATTTGGTTACATTACAATGATAAATTTATTTACATCCTGTTAAGAGCATTGATTTGAATCAAAGACTCTAAAATAATTTTTAACTAGACTTCATCAGATCCAATAGTAAAATATTTCTATTGGATCGGATGAAGTCCAGTTAAGAATAAATTTAGAGTCTTTGATTCATGTCAATGCTCTTAACAGGATGAAAATAAATTTGTTATCCTAATGTGACCGAATATTGGTTTTTCCTTGAAATAATATTTGCTCTGTGAATTTATTTACATTGAGCTCTTTACCTGGAATATTTAGATATTTGAAATTTGAATAATTTATTTGTCCTGACGGAAATGTTCCCTACTCTGGATTTACGGGATTGAAGAATACCTATATATATTTATACATATGGGTTGATGGGCTAAAAAAATATCAAAACTGAATCTATATTTACCACGATAGAAATGAACAATGAATGAAACATTCATTTTCTTCAACATATCTGATTCTGCCTAATTTTAATGGCATGTCAACCCATCTAAATTTATTTTATGCCATAATGGTTGGGAAATATGTTCATTGTACGTTCATATTTACATTTTTTGTGTAGTTTCTTATGTATTTTTTTTTACCAATAGTTCTGTCAAATACAAAATTTCTCAACAGATCTATTTGACTAAAGATGAGACCCTAACAAATATTACCACTCCAGGTCAGAGCAGAGGTAGGAGTATTGACAATGAAGGGGGTACTCCAGATACCCTCACCTTCAGAACAAAATCCTCAACTCATGGTCATTTTAAGGGGTGGTCTCACATTCAGGACCCCTAAAACAAAATATAATGATTAGATATGGAAATAACTGAAACAGAACCAATCTGTAAAAAACTTAATGTGAAATATCTGCAAATAAGTTGGCAAATTGTAGAAATATACGATAGCTTACTGTGTTTTGTACTTATTCCAGCAAGTTTTCCTGTGATCAAAATAATGAAACTTTTTTTTTATATAGGATAAAACTGTTTAATTCATTTCAATATTTTTACATACTTCTCATTGGCCTAGCGGGTAGAGTGTTCGCCAATGGTCCAGGAGATCTGTATTCAATCCCAGGTCGCATCATAAAGACTTTAAAAATGGTACTTAATACCTTCTTGATTAATACTCAGCAATATAAGGTACGTATCAAGGGTAAAGTGGAGCAATCCAGGGAAAAGAGTAGCGCCCTCCTCTATGCCTCAGTGTAGAAGCTATTGAAAAGGGAACCTTCGGGTCACCCTTGACTATGGTCGCCAACTTTATTTTACTTACGTATCTTACTTTCAAGATGTATTTTCAGCTCAGAAAACAAGAAAATGCCAAACCCAGTTAGATTTGATGGATAGAAATGCTACTGTCTATACACAATCCAGTCTGTTACGAAAATCTGCTGGATTAAAAAGTATCAAGAATAGATAAAGATTTATATAGGGGATTTTAAGATGACTAGACTTCAGATAGGCTTCTAGACTACATGCTAGACATCTATACATCATCACTTCATTCTTTAAGTCATTTAAATATACATACATCTTCATTCAAATTTTAAATTTAGAATTTTTTAAAAATCTAGTAATTCAAACTTGATCATATCTCACACCTTGCACACACATACATACATACACATATATATATATATATATATACATGCCTTCATGTAAGCATATATGTAAGTAGGTATATATATATATATATATATATATATATATATATGCACTCATGCACACACAAATATATATGCATATGGATATATATATATATATATTCACACATATATTCAATGATTGATAAATACATGCTTATAAGACTTATGATATTTTTCATTTATGTAGATGTTTTAATTTATATATGGTCTCACACACATACACACACACACACACACACACACACACACACACACCTATATATATATATATATATATCCAAGCCATAATAAATTATAAAACTACACTGTAGATGTGAAGATAGTTTAAATGGAAATCAATAGATGAAAAGATAGATAGTAATTGACTTTAAGATATTCGGCATATATTCTTATAAACATACAATAGAAATACAGACGGATCATTACATTTTTTTAATAGTAGATAAATGGATTATTTATGAAGATCTGCATTTAGATTCTCAGATTCTAAAATTAATAAATGATCCATAAATCATAATTTAATAAGACTATTTTCATATTCACACACACATACACAAGCACGCACACATACACACACAACATCATGTACAGCATGTACACACACACACAAAAGCAATGGCCGTTCAAGTAAAGATTAGTACACAAAAGTGTTTATTAACCAAAACCCTCCACTACTAGCATGATGTGGCACAAAGACAATTTTTATGTAGAGTACAGATGGTTTCATTTCAGTTTTCTTTCTCTTACCATACCATTTTTCTCTACTGTTTATCTGAAGTTGAGGAGAGAAGTGATGGATTCATGCCTTTCCAAAGGGGATTAAATAGCGTTGTCCAGGATTTGAACTTGAGTCTCTGGGTCCATTTGACTTTTAATGATAACTGTTAATCCATTTATGGGAAGACATTGGTTTACAAGTTGATAAACTATAGCTGAAATCATAAGTTGATTCTCACTCAAGTAATCTGGCCTTTTGCTAACCTAAACCAAGATTAATTTACCACCACATTTGGAAAAAAACAAGGTTTTCCCAAAAGTCTGAGGAAACTAACTAGAAAAATTGACTTGCTTTAACACCAAGTTTTTGTCCTTTCCTTCAATGTTGTCTCTTGTCTGGTGCTTTATTTCCATCAGATTCTATGGTAAGAACTAAAACCTGTTATTCATAAGTAAAAATGATATTTTTTTTCTTTGTTTTAATGGCCTTCATGGATTATTTAATGTAAAAGCCATCCTTGTAGATAGACAGTAAAGTAAATAAAGTTGGCAACCTTAGTCAAGGGTGACCCGAAGGCTCCCTTTTCAATAGCTGGCTCCCTTTTCAATAGCTACTACACTGAAGTGTAGGGGGAGAGCACCAATCCTTTCCCTAGATTGCTCCACTTTACTCTTGATACTTACCTTATAATGCTGAGAGTTAATCAAAGCGGCATCAAGTAGCATTTTTTGAGTCTTTGGTGTAACTCGACTTGGGATTGAACCCTGGTCCCCCCAGGCCATTAGCAAACACTCTACTCATTAGGCCAATGGCAAAAACTTGGAGAATAAGGGTGTTCATACTTTTCCTAAGGGTATTATTATAAAAGTGAACATAATAGCACAACTGGAGAGCAAACTCACTTATCAGAATGTTGCAGTTCAGTATAATCGCCACTACTCCATGAACACTTCCCCAATACAATTCTTCATCAGATTCTTTCGATGATGAATAAAAGAATTAGTTTCATGGAAGATAATGATGATGATCTTATACAACTTTGTTGTTTTCTCCAAGTATCTATATAATGATATATAGGAATATAATAGCTGTTAATTTTTACCGCTAATCTGTAAATGTGTAACTTCTGGATAAAATATTGGAAAATTTTGGTAAACATTAAGTCAGCCAGTACATAGAGTGTTCAGCTGCTGCTGCTCATTTCATAAAAGAGAAAGTGAGCCAATAACATCTGTTCATATTTTTGGCCGTCTATAAATATATCATTTTTTATTCTGTTTGAGTTGATTTCAATATTTTAGATATTAGTTCAACAGCATCAGAATTTTTTTGTTTAAAGTCTCAGTTTCTTTCAATGTGAAATAAAATACTGTAATCAGTACTTGAAAAAATCCAGATTTTTCAGCCAAAAAGTTGGGGAAGAATATGATACAAAAGATTTATATAGATAACTTTTTTCTGGCCACATGTCTCACCATATTTGAGATGGGATGTCTGAAAGTAAGTCATACCTATAGTCCAAACTAATGTATTTGATGGCATTAAAGAGAAATATCCACTGGAGTGTGTGTTTATTCATAATTTTTTTTCTCATAAAGTAAGTTGGTGAATTTAGTCGAGGGTGACATGAAGGCTCTCTTTTCAATAGCTACTATACCAAAGTGTAGGGAAGGACGCGACTCCTTTCACTGGATCGCTCCACTTTATCCTTGATCCATTCTTTATAATGCTGAGTGTTAAGCAAGGCAGCATCAAGTACCATTTCTTTTAGTCTTTGGTATAACTCAACCTGGGAGTGAACCCAGGTCTCCTAGACCATTGGTGAATAGTCTACTCATTAGGCCAATGTTCCAGTTTGTTTCTCCTAATATGAGCTTATTTTCACTGCAAGTGTATTGCATTTTGGGAGAAACATGCTCATGCATTAGTCTTAAATATGATATAAATTTGTTTCAAAACATAATTAGAATTATATAAAATCTTATTTTTTGCTTTTACAAACCGATAAAAAATTGAGCAGATGCTAAAATTCTAAAATATCAGTGTGTCTCATAAACAGGAATTTATTTTTCTAGAATTTTGTAGTCATTTGTATTATATTTGAATGAGTGTATTACCTGAATGTCTGTTATACACAAATGAGTGTATTACATGAAAGTCTGTTATACACAAATAATTATGGTAATTAATTTAATAAGCTTTTGCCTCAGCTAATGATAACAATTGCATTTTCTTTTAATTTCAAAATCAACTTTTATAAAATTTGAAAAGACTTTATTCTCTTTCTCTCTCTCTCTCTCTCTCTCTCTCTCTCTCTCTCACTTTCTCTCTCTCTATCTTTCTCCCTCTCTCTCTCTCTCATTCTCTCTCTCTCTCCAAAACTGATTTTAAATAGCCTGATATTTATTTTTTGTTAAATTATCCATGCCGATAAAAATACAAAATTCAAAGAGAATACGATAAAAGGCAAAATTTACATGTAATTTTGCCAATATAAAATCACTTTGATAGATAATCAAGAACAAATTAAAGATAAAAACCAAATTCATTTGAAATTGTTAACGTGGTATGTTCTTTGATTGCCACACAAGTAAAATGAAACTATTGAATATGATATGAAACAGACCAAAAACAAACAACATATTTCGATGATAGATCCATCTGATGTTTTAATCTTTCACCAATCGAAGCAGCTAAATTTAATCATTTTTTTATTTTTAGTTGTGTTGATTCTTTCTAACCTGGAAACTAGTCATTAATCCTAGAATTGTATCATTCTAAAAAGAGAAATTAATCACCATAAAATCTGTCAGTAATTTCTTTTGAATAAATTAAGTGTTGCCAGAAATCTGTATTTTACAGAGATATTTTCTTTCTGTATCTTATCAAAGTAATCTTTATTATGTAATTGTAATCTTTTGATATTAAATGAATTCAAACAAAATTGTTGAATAACAAAGTGGATTCCAAATATTGTTCAGGCAATTAAATCCTTTCCTTGTTTATAGGATTTTGTTCACACATAATTTTAGTTTCTCCATAACATCAGCCATTATTTGATATATATTTCATGAGCAAAGAGAAAAATTATGGCGAGAAAAAAAGATTAATATGTCAACTGAATCAAATTCAATTCAACTGTAATAGGTACACTATACTATACT
This sequence comes from Sepioteuthis lessoniana, assembly GCA_963585895.1. Lineage (NCBI taxonomy): Eukaryota > Metazoa > Mollusca > Cephalopoda > Myopsida > Loliginidae > Sepioteuthis > Sepioteuthis lessoniana. Next base: position 20,718,077 of record OY757905.1, read on the forward strand.
AGTGAGTTGATTCCAATCAGAATTTCATTGTAATCTTCCCAACATCCTTCCTTCTTTCCTTCCTTCCTTCCTTCACAATCTCTTTCTTTTTTAAAAATTCAATCATTGTTCTCTTCTGTCCTCATTTGATTCTTCCTCCTTTCTTTCTAAGCCAGTCAACTGGGGCCGTAGAATACACTGATTGCATCTCTTGCAGAGGGGTAAAACCCCCTCCCCCTGCCACAATAAGCGTCCTAGATAGACACTAAACAATCTAATGGTGAGGCTCCAATAATGGTGGAGCTTTGGGGATTATGGAGTATCTCTTTATTGCCATCACTCCCAGGTTCACTCTGACTCCGAGTTGTAGCACCTGATAGGGTCCAATCTATGGGTTGAAATTTAAACAGAGTGAAAACAAATGACTTATGTTAAATTGAATTGTTTGAAATAGAACTTTGATCCTTTAACTGTTTGTAAACAAATGACTGATGTTTAATTAAATTGTTTGTAATACATAAGAATACTTGTAACCATTTAACTGAGTGCAAACAAATGATTAATGTTGAGTAGAATAATTAGTGTTACATATCAATACTAGCAACCATTTTACCATGTGAAAAAAAAATTGCTTTGGCTCGTTTAAAAATGTTATCAGCAATATGTGTTTACAAATCATACATATCTCATATGTATAAAAGAATTTGGCATTAAATAACCTACAATGGTTGGTATGCCTTAAAACCCAGCCAACCCATACTTTCTTTCTTTTCTTTTTCTCTACTGCCTTCATTACCTCCTTGCTTCCACCTCCCTTTCTTCTTCACTCCTTTCCTACCTTCCTTCCTGTTTTATTTCCTTCTTATATTTTTTTCTATCTTTATTTCTTCATTCCTTCCCAGATGTCTCCATTTATCTATCTTCTACCTTTCTTTATGCCAAGAGGTTATGGAATCACCTTCAGATTTAATTTTTTTGTGTTGTTATTACATAAGAGTTTTTTTTTATCAACAGTTTTGTTGAATAAGAATTATTTTAAAACCGATCTATTTGACTCATAGATCAGACTCTAACAGGCACTACCACTTCGGGTTAGTAATAAGGATTTTTAATCAAATTCATTTTTAACATATATTTTAGAGATATGAAAATCGATTTCAAACACTTTTCATTTTCTGATAATTATAGAGCTTCTTGAATGCAACTTTCAAATGCCTAAGAGTATATCAAATGGACAACCACTCACCTATGAAAAACTTCAAAGACTGGTCTCAGTTTTAAGTGATGCCTTTACATCTTTCCATATGATTATATAACAGAGGGATACAATGAGTTTGTAAATATTTGAACAATTAAAAATGACTTTAAATTTAAATACTGAGAATTTGGGAGAATCAAGCACAGATACTACACATTGATCCTCATTAGAAAGTGTAATGCAAGTAGAGTTATAATTTTTGTGGTCTGTTAGGGGCCAAAAAGAAGACATAGAAGAAGAAAAAGTAGGTGGAACAAGTGTATTGAATAAACAGAACATATATACAAAATAAGAGTATTGGTATAGCAGGTAGAACTGTCCGTTCAAAACTGTCAGGTTTGACTGTTGAGAGCAAGTCTCTCCAAGATTAAATAGAGTTAGTATTTAAGAAAGAGGAAGAGTTTGTTATTATGTAGATAGGTCACCATAACACTAATTCAGATCATATTAAAAAAAAATCATAAATGTTTGGCAAATTCCCCATGTACCATTTGGCAAGAAGATGAAAGATAAACACAACCAAAAAATTAAAAATACTCATACTTTTCTCAAGAGATTAAGAAACTTGAATATATAAGAGTTTGTTGTTAGAACGCTTAGAATAGTCTTAAGCTATTTTATAAAGGAAACTCAAATATATAGAAATACTAATAAAAATAGAAATTATTCAGAAACTTGAATATGTAAGTGTTTGTTGTAAGAGCCCATGGAATAGTCTCCAGTTATTTTATAAAGGAAACTGGAATATATAGAAATACTAATAAAAACAGAAATTATTAAAACCACAGTTTTATTGAAAGAACAATTATATCCAGCAGCAAATTTGCTTACACAAACAAAAGTCTTGAATGTCAGCAACTGCACTGAGATGTCAAGCTGTCCAAGATCATTCCCTCTGAACATCTATACCAAAGTTGCACCTAGAGGTTATCATAACATAGAGGAAAGAAAAAGAACGCCTAGTCTTGTACATTATTCTTTCATCAGATCATCTGGGTCCTGTTTTTGTCAGTATTTCTTTTGTCTGATAATCAAAACACAAGACCTTTCTGAATCAGGGCTTCTTTCTTGCTTTCTAGTGCATTGACTTGTTTTCTACATTTCTTCTGTTTGCTCAGTGCCCATTTTTAGGGTTTTGCCATTTCTTTACTTATATGTATATGTTCTTCATTCTTCAGAAACATCCTCCAGTGTTTTCAAAGCAATGAAAAAATTAGGATCATTGGTAAATTAGACCTTTATTCAGAACTAGAGGCTGGCCCAGTTGACCTTCACTTTAGAAATTGTGTTTTTCCATTGAGGTTTTCACTGTTCTAACCTTTTTTATTTGCATTTTTTCAAAGACATGGATACTTGATAGATATCAAGGCACACAAGCAACATATATATATATATATATATATATATATATAAGCACACAATGCTATCAACAAATACCTGAATAACACCTGTTTATTATATATATATATATATATATATATATATATATATATATATATATATCAACACAGACCTATATGATTTGGATAAAATTAATTAAAAGATATGCACAATAATTTACAATGTTCCTTCAGAAGTATTCAGCCATTAATATTAATGAAAAAAAAAAATGCCAGCCAAGGTAAGACACAAGGGTTGTGACTGTTCTAACTTTTTGTTACCTTGTTTTTTAAGTTATTGATCCTTGATAGATATTCAGACACATATGCAGCAATATATATATATATATATATATATATATATATATATATATATATGTGTGTGTGTGTGTGTGAGGGTGTGTGTGATAATGATAATTTCATATTCTTTTATTCTTTTAATTACAAAATTATATTTAAAAAGGCTTCATTCTTGCTCTCCCTCTCTCACTATATATATATATATATATATTTATATATATATATGTATATATTTGAACAAAATTATTATGAAAATATACACATTAATATTAATTTACAAGAACCTAGTCATTAATACTGATGTAAAAAATAGCCTACCTTGGGTAAAGGTATTTATTTTAACATTCATTATTATTTACAAAACATAATTTCTCTCTCTCTCTCTCTCTCTCTCTATATATATATATATATATATATATCAAATTTCTATAATTGTTGGAATATTACTGAGATAGCATATATTTCTAAATTAAAGAAGTGTAGATATAGAGTCAATGTCACTTGATCACAGTTAGTTTCTCTCCAATGCGAGCATCAGAAAAAGTGTATGCTATTCTATATATATATATATATATATATATAGTAAGATGATTAACAAATAGGAATATTTCTTTGCATTATGGTAATTTACTCATGCATGCATGAATGAACTCTCCCAGCCACAAATAGCAGTAGGTACTGCTCTTATGCAAGTATTACGGCTGTCAGCCCTGATAGTCAGACTAAACAGTCTTGCTGGTAACCCTCTCATTTGTATATGTTTGTACTTCTGTTCTTTGTTGATATATTTGTTTAACTCAATTTCTCTCTTGTGTTTTTATTTCTGGCCCCTAACAAGGCCACAACACTTTGTAATTAAAAACATTTCAATTACTCTCTCCAAGTTTTGACCATGGGTATTTTTTCAGGAAAAAGTTTTTTGAGAAGAAAATTTTTTAAAACAGATTTTAGAATAGCTGATATGCCTCAAATGAAGTGATGACAAATAAATTACTTATGTAGCATACCCATTTGTAGAACAAAAATTCTTTTTTTGTTTCCAAATGTTTTGAACTGACCAGTTTAATACCAAACCTAACTGTATGATCGAAATGTGGGAGATATTTTGTAAGTGTGGATTGAGTGAGTTTGGAACCTATTGTTCATATATATCAACATCTGCCTTTATAAATTTCTATAACATCAATAAAAAATATGAACATATTAATTTACAAGGTTTCTTTAGAAAATATTCAGCTATTAATATTAAAAAAATTGTCTAACAAGGACAAAGGCTCATTTGTCCACTTTGTCCAATCGTCTGGGGCTGTAGAATACACTGACTGCACCTCTGCAGAGGGTTAAGACCCCACAATGAGTGTCCTGGATATGACACAAAATAATCTGATGGTGACGTTCCAGTTATGTTGGGGCTTTGGGGAATGAGGAGTACACCTTCATTGCCATTGCTCCCAGGTCTACTCTGGCCCAGAATGGTTGTACCTGATAGGGCCCTATCAATGGGTTAAATAGAACTAACTGCATACTTTTGCTAAACTGAATTGTTTGAATTAGAATTGTTTGACTAAACTGAATTGATTGAAATAGAAATAAACTGTGTATATACATTTAAACTGCGTGCTTATGCTAAACTGAATTGTTTGAAATGGAACTGTTTTTGACATTGAAACTTTACTTATGCTAAACTGAATTGTTTGATATAGAACTGTTTTGGCATTAAACTGTGTGTAAACAAAATCTGTATTTATACTAAACTCAATTAGCTGAAGTAGAACTGTTTGAATAAACTGAATAACTTGAAATAGAAACGTTTTTGATAATTAAACTGTGTACTCATGCTAAACTGAATTGTTTGAAATAGAACTGATTTGTATAAAAATGGATTTGGCGTTAAATAACCTAAAAAGGTTGATATGCCATAAAACACAACCAAACTACCAACATTAGTCCACTTCAAAGTACTCCCCTTGGGAGCTCATAGGGTTATCAGAATATTCATTAGAGTTTACCAACTAATCCATTTATTCAGCTGTCTGGATTACTATCATTTACCTTATTGCATTCTCTTTAATCTTCTCCACAGTGCTCAATGGTGTTTTAGTTTTTTTGGAAAAAAGCTGAGACATTTGTATGATTCCATGTTTTGCAAAGAAACCATAAATAAGACATTAATCTATTCATTTGGAATTGTGAATTGTGAATATATATATATATATATATATGATGGACTCTCCCATCATTTTTATGTATAAGAGCCCAATATTTTGGTTAAAGACAAGTGATTTGTTTACAGTGGTGAAAGTTTCTATTGAACCAGCCATTCTTTTTGGAGAAGCTGATAACAGAAGAATGGTACACCAGTACACCACAGTCTTCAGAATAACATTTCTCAGGTTTTGAATTCAAAGTTTTTCCATCTCATAGAATAGTCACAATACCAAAGCTAGAGAGCCCAATCTGCCCTTCTATTTTAGCCCTATATATATATATATATGTATATACACATATATATTAAATATGCATTGTTATACATATGTAATCAATGAATTGTTTATATTGTTTTTTCTTTTGTAATTTTCTTTCAGATAACCCCCAGGGAGATATTCTAATTGAGGGTTTTGAGACTTCAATACCAGAAACAGAAAACAATACACTGACTGTGGCTTGCCGCTGGGTGGGCAGTTACCCAGCTCCTCGAGTGCAACTGTGGTGTGGTGGAGTTAACAGTTCTGGGGTACCTGCCTGTGCTCACTCATTTTTCCTAAGTCGGCAGTGGCATGGTACCGACTGTATATGCACTGGCAAGTTTCAGGCATGGAAAAAAACAGTTACAAAGCGGCTCACGATATTCTGTAAGTATTAACTGTATTTTCTTATTTTTCATTTTTCTTGGCAGGGAAGGATTTGCCTCTGAGAAGGAGGGTCTTGATTTATGCTATTGTCTTCTTTTTTTAATTTCTTATACTTAATCTGAAAATTAATTTTTTTTTTTTTTTTTTTTTATTCATTGCAGACTTTTTGTCCTCATCTTGGTAGTTTTTGTGTTGTTTCTTCTTTCACTATGTTTCAGCCAAATTTCACCTCTGGCCTTCTTCAGGTGATTTTACCGTGACCTCTGCAATCAATAAAAAAAGTCTGCAATAGATAAAAAAAAAAAGGAAAATTAATTCTCAGATTAAGAAGCCTCATCTCAAAATGATTCCAATTAAAGACAATTCTTATACTTAGTTATGAATTTTAAAAATTCCAGTTACTTTTATGCATGTTCATACATAAATGCATGCATATATATGTATGTACAGAGACACTATATATATATATATATATTTATATATTGAATATACATACATCTATACATAAACATGAACACACACACATTAACACACATTCACACACACACACACACACATATATATATATATATATATTGAATGATAGCCCTTATGGTAAAAAAAACCTGGCAAGTGATTTGAAGATGAAAATATACTACGAATCACTGTCAAGGGGAAAATATATATATATATTGGAAAAAAAAAGAAACAGACAACCTTATCATACCAATCGAAAAAATCAAAAGACACGCAATTGGTTGGTCAAAAGAAAAAAAAACACCGTTTGGGCAGCTAAGCTAAAATGCAAAAAGTGTTCAATACTAAGGAGAGCAAAATAGTAACGATAATTACTTAGTGAGTCAGGAACTAACCTAATATATATATATATATATATATATTGAAGTAGTTGGATATGTTGTCAGATTTATAAACATTTTCTTCATGTATACACATGTCCACCAAATGAAACATACATGCACCGACATATATAAATATATATACATACAGTCATATATTCACATACAAAGATGTACATATATGCATACACTCATAGGTAAATAGATATACATCATCATCATTATCATGTCTTGCCGCCAGCACAGATATCCCTGACCCTCTCTCGCCACTTCTCCCTATCATTCATTGCCTCCAGCAGGTCTTCAGGGTTATATCCTGTGTCCTCACATAGTTGCTGTATGTAAGTTAAATAGATATACAATTGAATATAAACACACACATACACACACATAAGACACACATTCACACACACAGAGAAAAAATAACAGTAAGTGAAATTTGAAACCATTCCAACACACACACACACACACACACACAACATATCAAATATCAAACCAAATCAGGGGTAAAGCAGACTAAGGTAAACACACTCAAAGAAAAAGAGAGGAGTGACCTCCATAAAAATCTATAACCAACTGAAAACTATTCAAACTGCCAACATAAGTGTGTACAAGGGTCACTGAGTACCCCATTAGCAAGGCCTTGTACCAGACATTCTCTGATGAAAGCAACATCCTGGAAACATATGCTTATATAAGAACAAAATAAATAAATAAATCCTAAAATAATACAAATCTCTTTGTGGACCTAATCATTTTTATATATATACTTTCTTTAAAGAAAAAACCAAAGACCAGTTACTTTAGGATTATAAATTTATTTCCATCCTGTTTTGTGTTTCTGATGTAAACCAAAAACACGAAGAAAAAATATAACAGGACTTCTTCAGATCCTATGGATAAAAAAAAATCCATAAGATCTGAAGAAGTCCTGTTATATTTGTTTTTTTGGTTTTTTCTTTAAAGAAAGTATTGCTCTGTAATATTAGTAACATTGAGCTCTCCACCAGGAAAATTTAAATGTTTAGTCTTTGAATGATTTTCTTTTCCTGAAGGAATTACTCCCAACTCTGGTTTAACTGGACTGAATAATACTATATATATATATATATATATATATTCCGATTTATATATAAGTGTGTCCATCTGAAGAAGGTCATATATATATATATATATTAAGGTAATAGTTTGCGTTTTCTTTACATATACTCATAAAGAAAAACACACATGCAGGTACATATACAAAAACTTATCCAGTCGGTTGGGGCTGTAGAACACAAGGACTGCATCTCTACAAAAGCTAAAACCCCAACAATGACTGTCCTGGATATTACACTAAACAGTCGGATGGTAAGGTTCCAGTAATGTTGGAGCTTTGGGGAATACAGAGTACCCCTTTATTGCCATTGCTCCCAGGTCCACTCTTGCCCCAGAATGGTAGCACCTGATAGGGTCTAATCTATGAGACAAATAGAACTAAACTGTGTACGCATGCTAAACTGAATTGCTTGAAATAAAACTGTTTTAACATTTAAACTGTGTACTTATGCTTAACTGGATACTTTGAAATATAACTGTTTATATGTATAAAAATGGATTTGGCATTAAATAACCTACAAAGGTTGATATGCCATAAAACCGAAACAAATAAACAAACATACAAAACACACATACACACATATGTACACATATATAGTGAGTCACAGGATATATTTACATATGTATTCATATGTTCTTGGGTGTATGTATATAAACAGATAGATAGATAGATAGATGTAGAAATATTTATATTATATTTCATGGTAGTGTTTGTGACCCTGAGTTTCCTGGATTTTGCATTCATGCAACATTTGGTCCTCCATTAACTTACCAAGTGAGCTAGTAAGAACCATAAACTTCTAAGACAGAAAAAGTTACCCCAAATGACGAATATGAAAATTTCGTTGAAGCACATCTAGAGGCGGCATCAAAGTGTATCCCAACAAAACCTAGAACTAAATATAGAGTCCCTTGGGAAACGTCAGAGGTTAGAGAAAAACGTGCACTCGTGAAAACTGCCTCCAAAAGCTATCGGAAGAACCCAACAAACACAAATGCCCGAAAACTAGAAAAGGCACAATATCAATTAGCAGGAATATATCTAAAAGAACAGGCAGAATACATACAAAATCAGATAGATAAGATTAGAGACTCGGTGGAAGATAGACAATCCAGGATAGCCTGGCAAACAATAAACGAAGTAAGTAGAAGGAAGAGCACAGCCAAAGCAAAATTGAAAGCTGCAAGCCAACAAGAAAGAGTAAAACTGTGGGAACAGCATTTCAAAAATCTACTAGGAAGCCCGCCGAAAATAACAGATGAACCGATCACTAGAATTATCAGTAAGCAATTAGACATTAAACTAGGGCCTTTCACCAAAGAAGAACTCGACTCGGTTCTTAAAAAAATTAAAAATAGGAAAGCTGCAGGGCTAGACGAGATCCCCCCAGAAGTGTGGAAAACTAGACAAACTAGGCAATGCAACGCTGTCTATAGTCAAAATAGGATAGAAAGATGGATGAAGGGATGCATCCTTCCTTTCCCTAAAAAAGGCGACCTCGGATTAGCCAAGATCTACCGAGGGATAACACTTACATCCATAGCAGCCAAAATCTACAATGCCCTACTACGAAACCGCATAGAACCCAAAATAGACAACATCCTTAGGAAAAACCAAAATGGCTTCCGGAGAAATAGATCCACAACCTCACAAATATTGACCATCTGTAGAATCCTTGAAGGCGTCCGGGCAAAAAACCTTCAGGCGACATTACTATTTGTCGACTTTACCAAGGCCTTCGATTCCATCCACTGAGGGAAAATGGAACTAATCCTACCAGCATACGGCCTAGCAAAAGAAACCGTAGCAGCAATAATGATCCTCTACAAAAACACAAGTGAAAGTACGTTCACCAGATGGAGACACGGAATATTTCGACATTGCTGCAGGAGTACTACAAGGAGACACGCTAGCCCCATACCTCTTTATCATCTGTCTAGACTACGTGCTTAGAACTTCGATCGACAAAATCAGAGAAAATGGCTTCGAGCTGACTAAGAAAAGAAGCAAAAGTTACCCCACAAAAACAATCACAGACGCCGACTACGCTGATGACTTAGCGTTACTGGCGAATACGCCTAATCAAGCAGAGACACTACTGCATAGTTTGGAACGAGCTGCAGCAGGCATTGGCCTCCATGTCAATGCGCACAAAACTGAATATATGTGTTACAACCAAACGGGCAACATTACCACTCTAGACAGAGCCTCTCTGAGGCTAGTGGACAAATTCACCTACCTAGGAAGTAGCGTCTCATCAACAGAAAACGACATCGACACACGACTGACGAAAGCATGGACGGATATAGATAGGCTCTCAATAATATGGAAATCAGACCTGACCGATGAAATGAAGCGCAGTTTCTTCCAGGCAGCGGTTGTATTGATACTGCTATATGGATGCACTACATGGACGCTAACCAAACGGTTGGAGAAGAAACTTGATGGCAACTACACAAGAATGTTGAGAGCAATATTGAACAAGTCCTGGTGACAACACCCCATGAGACGCCAACTATACGGCCACTTGCCTCCCATCACGAAAACTATACAGGTCAGACGAGCCAGACACTGCTGGAGAAGCAAGGACAAGCTCGTAAGTGACATACTCCTATGGACCCCCACATATGGCCAAGCAAAAGCAGGACGACCAGCCCGAACTTACATACAGCAGCTATGTGAGGACACAGGATGTAACCCAGAAGACCTGCCGGAGGTGATGAACGATAGGGAAAAGTGGCGAGAGAGGGTCAAGGATATCCGTGCTGGCGGCACGACATGATGATGATGATGATGATATATATATATATATATATATATATATATATATATATATATATATCCCCAAAATATTCATCATTTACATTATGAGTATATACATTTTGATCTCATTGATGCACACTCACATGCACTTAAATGTGTATTTTTACCAACACCTGTTTCTTATATAAAGATAGATAGATAGATAGATAGATAGAGAGATAGATAAATAGATATACACACGCATATACACACACACATGCATATATATATATATATATATATATATATATATATATATATATATATAATGAATCAAAACTGTAATTTCTTTTGATGGAATATACACTTTAGCTGAAAAGTCAATTATTGTAAATGAAATTATTTTTCCAGGCTAAAAAGCTAGCAAAAATACTAAGACTGAACAATAATACTATAAATTTAAGTGAATAAAAGATTTTGTAAAAAAAATGTAGGAAACATTTGCATCAACCAAATATATAAGAATCTATCAACAAAAATTTTCTCACTTGTCGGATCAAGTGTAGATATTTTGTTCTGATTAGCATGAGCAATTTCAAAAGTAGAAGTGTGAAAAATTTCTAAAATCCAGTAAAAAAGAAAGTGAAAAAAAAAATTAGTTGACAGGATTTTTTCCTTTCTTCTATTTTCTTAAAAGCTGTTTGCCTTTTCTTAATAAGACCAACTTTTAAAATTTATATGAATATATAAAAGTCTAATCATTTCTGTCAAGATTGAATAGATATTTTTTTAATGATATTAGAAACATGAAAGTTTTTTGGATGTTGTCATGGGGTTTCTGTGATCTTTTTAAGGAAGAACAATGAAACAGAAATTAAAAATGTAATTGGATACATATTGATAACTTCCAGGCTGTAACACTTGTCACTGACTTCAAAGAGAAAATAACCCCCACCTTTTTTTTGCTCAAGTACACATTCCAGTTAAGCTCTCTTTCTTTTGTTTATTTTTTTTTTACTTACAGATCTTTGATATGCAATAACAGCAAGTGTCCTCTAATAGAATATAGCCTTAGTAAAGACCTTTTTTTTATATGATAAATTGAATCCCTGTTTCTTGGAACTTGGGAAAGACATCAATAGAAAATGCCATCCAAAAATGATGCCAGATTTTTACAGTTGGCATTCACTGTTTTTAAAAAAATAAACCAGGCCAAAAAAAAGTGCTCAGTAACTTTTATAAGGAATCTGGAATTGATATCATTATTAAGCATTGCTACTTGTCACTTATGATAATATATAATACTGAATCTTGCTGAAAACCTGCCCTATAGGCAATATCTAAATTATATCAATAGATCATAAATTTGCCCAACTCATGTTTTATTGCAGCAATAAACTAATACATAATCCAAACCCAAACAATGTTCTGTGATGACTTATGAGTTAATAAACATTATTAAGAGGTTAACATTTATGATGCTTTGTAGCCACAGCTAATATTACAAATGTAAAAATAACTAAGCAATTGTTTTTAGTTTTGATTTTCAATTAAAAGGGAAAAAGGTCATACTTTTGGAGTGGTCATCTTGTAGTATAGACCAATTTGCATGCTGATTGGCTATCTCAGGTGCCAATCCAGTGCAAGGAAACCTCTTTCTACATAGGCAATCACTCAATAAGAGCCAGTGTATCAGCTTGGATTGAGAAAGATGAGAGCAAACCAGGGATTGACCATCCCTGAAGGGGTCAAGCTGGAGAGGGGATTATTATGTTGAAAGACCCAAAAGCCCCTAATAAGCCAATCATAACTTTACAGACAACACCACCCAGTGCCCTAAGGGGAGCAGCATATTTTCAAACACCTTGATTTAGCGGAAAATCGGTAAAAGATCAAAATTTTTCAAGGGGTCAGTTCTCTGCCCGGGAACTGATTAGATCAGTAACAGATACAGATTCAGTTGCACAACGGCACCTTTGCAGAGGGGTAAAACCTCTCAACTAGTGTCCTGAATATGGCACTAGACCATTAGATGGAGAAGCTCTTCTCCTGATGCTTTGAGAAATGTGGAGAACCCCTTCATTACCATTACTCCCAGGCCCACTCTGACCCAGATTGGTAGTACCTGTTAGGGACTGATCTATGGATCAACAAGGACGATTTAATCATTCACTATACTTGAGACCATTTAACTATGTGCAAACAATAAATAGCAATACATGAAACCATTTAACTGTGTGGAAGTAGATAAATTAGTGTTAGATAGCAATACACGAAGCCATTTAACTGTGCGCAAACAAATGATTAAAATTAGATAGATCTATTAGTATATGATAGCAATACTTGAAAACATTGAACTATGTGCAAACGAATGATTAATAGTAAATAGAATTATTTGTGTTGGATAATAATACTTGAAACCATATGACTGTGTGCATACAAATGATCTCTAGTGCATTTTAAAGCATTTGCTACAAATTATTTGCTCACAAATCATATATATATATATATATATATATATATATATGTGTGTGTGTGTGTGTGTGTGTGTGTTTTTATACAGGATTTGGCATGAAATAGCCCATAAAGGTTGATATGTCATAAAACAAAATAAAACCAAACAAAATATCAGGTGCCCAGGGTTGACAAACCATCTCTCTTCAATTTTCACAGTGTGCTCCATAAGCTTAAAAAATGCAATAATGTAATTTCAATTATCTTGCTATAATTAACAAAATGATTATTTTCTTCATCTCTTTGTCATCATAAAATTCAGTTAGAAATTATAGCCACAAGGTATCTAATCTGCTTCACTATTTCAGAGAGAAGAGATGGAATCATACCTTTCCTTAAGGAATTAGCATAAAGTGAACACAACTAGTTTCTACCATAGCTAGAATTTGCCATTACCCTTTATCCATATTTACCAACCCCTCCGCTCGGGCAAGATATGATACACGGTCAATTTTTAAGCAGAGTTTGACAGGTTTGAATTCAGGGTTTTCCTTCTCCTAGACTAGTTGCCTCACCAAGACTGAAGAACCTAGTCTGCCCTACTATTTACCCATAGCTGGAGGGAGAATAATAGGATTCATACCTTTTCCAAGGGTATTAGTGCTATGTGAAATGCAATCAGTCCCATCCAGGTATTGAATTCGTGTCGCCGTGTCCATTTCCTACGACGATAACTATTATACTACGGCACCTCTTACTAGCCATTACCATTCATTATGCTGATATTCATAATGCCAAATGTATCCCTTCAATATATTGATATACAGATGCATTTGTTGTGCCTATACTAGTATCTTCTATCATCATGAAAAAATGATGATGTTGTCTTTCCCTCCAGAGTTGATTTTATTGCCAAGAAAAATTCAGCTTATCAAGACATAATGTCTAGCGAAACACTACTTGTTAAATGCTGAAGATTTTTTCTTTTTTTTTTAAATCTAAGAGAAACAAAAGAAACAACACATAGGAAAGTTGTTTTTATTCTATATTGACATGGTTAGATGGTTTGGTTTCTTTGTTTAATGGCATATCAAGATTCGTAGGTTATTAAATGCCAGAGCTATTCTCCTAGAAGAACAGTAGTGGTACTATCTAACCCATCGCGGGGAGGATAAGGGGGTTCATACCTTTCCCAAGTGTATTTGCCCGAAAGTGACCATAATGGCATGACTGGAGTATGAACTCACTACGATTCCATGGTCCATCGCTTTAACCATTACACCACAAGGACACCTCCGACATGGTGAGAGTGTTCGCCAATGGCTCAGGACACCTGGTTTCCATCCCAGGTTGAGTCATACTAAAGACTCAAAAAATGGTACTTGATGGCTCCTTGCTTAACACTCAATATTATAAGGTAGGGATCAAGGGAAAGTGTAGCAATCCAGAGAAAAGAGTAGCACCCTCCTTTACACCTTGGGGTTGTAGCTATCGAAAAGGGAGCCATCGGGTCGCCCTCGACTAAGGTTGCAAATTTTATTTACTTTACTTTATGGGAACCTGATCTCTTCAAAGAGAAATGTCAATTTTACTATATTTGTTTCAGATTAAGCTAGCACTAACTTTGGCTCTAAATGGCCCAGAGAAGGAAATAAAAATTTGTCTATACATACTACCCATTCAGTCCTTTCAGGGAATAGTTCACTACTTATTTCTCTTTCTATCTTCTTCTCGTGCTTGATTAATTATATAAGGATTAGTCGATCACCCATTCCTATAATGTTTCTTTTATGACCATTTCTGTACAGCCAAACAAATGTTTGACTCAATCATTGTTTAGAATCTTTTTGGTGAACAAAAAACCATTGCACTGTTATGCAAAATGATTATCTGGCTATTGATAGCAAGCTCAGCCAATGTTTAATTTACAACTGACCAATCTTACCTATCAATCATTTGATTACAGCATGAATGAAGATATACATGAATATATAGGTCTTTCTTCTAGATTGGTTGTGTGATTCTCACTGGTATGAGATGTCAGTGTATAAAGTAAATATTAGAATTTTAAATACTGATTTCAAAGGCAGTTGGCTAATACTGCTGACTCAATGTAGCACAAATTTTCTTCTACAATTTACTGTAATATGTTTAAGTAAATCTTATTCTCTTTCTCTCCCACAACACACAAACGCATACATATATAAATATATATGTGGATTGTCCAAGTGGTACTTTTTAAAAAAAAACAAAATAGATGTAAACTTTACTTTATTTTATTTTAATCACACAATGTTTTGAGGCTATTCTACATTATGGCGGATCAGTCATGGTGCTCCAGGATTGAACAGAAGTCTATCAAAGATTTTTAGTGGCTGAGAAGGCTAGATATGGGTTTCTTGAGTTCAAAAGACAGGTTACGGAGTGGAATCATGCTAACTCTCGAGTAAAGAAAAAGTTTCAGGCCACAGTGGTTAGTAAAGAAGGTCATGCTGACAGTTTTCATGGAAATGAAAGAACTCATCACTCTTGATTTCCTTGAAAAAGGTACAACTGTAAACGGTATCTCCTATTAACAAATTCTTTGGCAAAATTCACCTTATTTACTTAATGAGCCTATATATATATATATATATACTCTCTCTCACACACACACACACACACACACACACACACACACACACACACACATATATATATATATATATATAGAGAGAGAGAGAGAGAGAGAAAGAGAGAAAGAGAAAGAGAGAGAGATTCTTATATATATCCAAAGCAGGGCCAGCTAATGGTGGGAACAATTCTATTATTGGATTTTCTTTTTTCCAATATCCATGTAAAAATATATTTTTTTACATCAAAGATAAATCAAAATCAAATAGAGATCTCACTGTAAAATAATAATAAATCAAAATTCAGAGCAAATAATTCCATATAAAAGAAAAATCGCTCATATTTGTTGGTGATAATGTTTATTTCAGCAAAGCCAATTTTTTTTACATATTAGATCTGCATTTCCAGACAAAGAAATTTCTAATGAAAATTTCAAAAAATTCCACAGAAATCTAGACACAAAAATCTAGACACCCTTTCTCCTTAAACCCAAATTTTTTATGGTATAAAACCAGATCATTTGTTTTTCCTGTCTGGTTAACAAATATCATACAATTCATGTAGCCAGATGTATCCATTGTTGACTCCTCTTTCCTTTTCACCTCATTGTTTTTATAATGACAAACTTTTTAACACAAATAAAAAATTAAATGAAATAATAAATGAATTTTAGGAATAGTTGGTTGGTTATAACCTAGACTATTATCAAATATGATTTAGTATATGATATGAAATATAGTTATATTATAGTTGTCAAAACCAACTAAGTAATATTGAGAAAAGTATCTACCATAAATGACTTACATGGATATTAATACCATCTGAACAAAATCTAATCCTATTATTAAATATTATATTGTATATTAATACTACTCAATCAAAAAACTAAGAAAATTATCATACCAAAATTTTTATACTATTCAGTATAATTGGTCTCATTAAAAAAGTAAAAATGAAAATTATATCAGTTACTGTTAAGACTATTATCTGAAATTATAAACAAATACAACATAATATTATTAATCCTCTAAGTTACCATTACATACTACAAATTATCATAATATCATACATATTATTACCAAGCCTCAATATCCTTATGTACTTATTGTACTGTTCCAACACCTTCTGGAAGGCTCTATGGAAGTCCTCTTGTGTGAGCGTGTCAATGGCCTTTGTCACAGCCTCTTTCATCTCCTCAATTGTCTCATAATGACAGCCTCTGAGCTTAGGGAATAACCAAAAGTCTCGGGGAGCAAGGTCTGGACTATAGGGAGAGTGAGGAACAGTCTTGATGCCCATCTTAGTCAAATAGTCTGTGACAAGGATGGAGTTGTAGACTGGTGCATTGTCCAAGTGGAAATGTCACTGAACCAATTTGAAGAGTACTGGCCTCTTCCAATGGAATCTCTTCATGAACTACCTTAAAACCTTAACATAGTAACCCTAACCCTAACCCTAAGCGTTTGGCCAATCAACTTGACTTCCTTACTCCTCCCACACCTCTCATCATCCCTCACAGACTCTGTGCCTTCCTTAAATCTCTTATGCCACCCAAAAACTGATGCTCAATTCATGCAAGATGGTCAAAAAGCTGTGTGAAGCATTCCATACATTTCTGTGGCATTTTTTCCAAGTTTAAAACAGAATTTTATTGCATATCGTTCTTCTCAAGAGTCAGATTGCATTTTTAAAATTCACCAGCTGTGACAATCAAGCTTTAGTAGGGTGTATTCCAATTGCTGCTGCAGCTATTCCTTTGAACCTGATATCATAAAAATTAATCAGTCATCTCATAAGATGTATAGCAATAACATAGTGAATTTTCCAGAGTCTACAACAATTTTAAATGCTCATATGAAAAAAGTCTGGAAACTTATCATATGCTCCTTGTATATATATATATATATATATATATATATATATATATATATATATATATATATATATGGAGAATATGTGTATGTTGGTGTGTTCATACAATTATAAAAGTATACACATCAAAGTAAGTAAATATATATGTATGCAAGCATATTAGAATATGCATCAAATAATGTGTCAATGAGCATAAATAGTTGTTAGTAAATATTTACCCAGCCCCTCCACCTATGAGAAAGATGCTACACAAGGTCAGTTTTTAAACAGAGTACACCTGGTTTAAATTCAAAATTTTCCTTCTCCTAGACTAGTTACCTCGCCAAGACTAAAGAACCCAGTCTGCCCTACTATCTATCCATAGCTAGTTAGTGAAGAAATGGATCGTGCTGTCCTTAGAGACACTAGTTGCATGAAATGAATTGCAAACAGTCTTGTCCATGATTTGAACCCATTTCTTCTCGTTCATGTCCTTCAGCAGTAACTGTTACATTACAAGGTTCTTCTAGAAAGTTGTGTGTATATATATAGCTGAGCAAAAGCAGGACGACCAGCTCGAACATACATACACCAGCTATGTGAGGATACGGGATGTAGCCCAGAAGACCTGCCAGAGGCGATGAACGATAGGGAGAAGTGGCGATAGAGGGTCAGGGATATCTGTGCTGGCGGCATGACATGATGATGATAATATGTATTTGAGTCAGATATGAAGCTGAAATGATCAGTCAGATATGTTGTAAAATAAAGAAATAGAAAGAAAATACATAAATGGAAGAGAAAATTTTGATCATATTTGTCAATGTTCACCAACGCATTTTGACCTGTAATAAAAATGTTCCAAGACATGAAATAAAGAAAATTTAAGGTGAAAAGCATATTTTTGGTCATCCACTGGAATATGTAATAAGTAAGTAAAGTAAGTTGGCAACCTTTGTCAAGAGTGACCCAAAGGCTCCTTTTTTGATAGCTACAACACCAATGTGTAGAGGAGGGTGCTACTCCATTCCCTGGATAGCCACACTTTACCCTTGATCCTTACCTTATAATGATGAGTGTTAAGGAAGGTGGCATCAAGTACCATTTTTTGAGTCTTTGGTATGACTCGACTTGGGATTGAAACCTGGTCTCCCAGACAATTGGTGAAAAGTTTACAGATCACTCTTTTTTTAAAAACTAGAGACTGAATACACAATAAAATGTTTTAAAGAAAGGTTGGAAACATTTTCCCACACCAGATATGTGCGAATATATTTATGTAAGTATGTATGTATGTAAGTGTGTGTGTGTCTACATGTATTTGTATGTGCCAGTATATCTTGGTTTGCATATGTATTTCTCTGTATATCTCATGTGTAATATGGTGGGTGTCCTCATGGTGTAATGGTTAATGTGCTGGACTGTGGAAGTAAGTGAGTTCGAACTCCAGTCAGGCTATTACGTTCACTTTCGGACAAATACCCTTGGGAAAGTTATGAACCATCTTATCCTCCCAGCTATGGGTTAAATAGTACCACTACTGTTCTTCTAGAAGAATGGGTTTGGCCTTAAATAAATCAAGAAGGTTGATATGCCATTAAGCAACAAAACAAACAAACAAATCATATGTAATATATAGGCAAATGTGCATTTGGTTGTTTGGGTGATTGGGTTTTATGGCATATCAACCTTTGTTGGTTATTTAAAGCCAAATCCATTTTTATGCAAATAATCAGTTTTATTTCAAACAATTCAGCTTGGCATAAGCACACAGTTTAATTGTCAAAAAAATTTCTATTTCAAACTATTCAGTTTATTCAAACAGTTCTAATTCAGCTAATTCAGTTTAGTATAAGTGCACATTTTGTTTACACACAGTTAAATGTCAAAACAGTTCTATATATAACAATTCAGTTCAGTGTAAGTACAGTTTCAATACCAAAAATAGTTCCATTTCAAACAATTCAGTTTAGCATAAGCTCGCAGTATAAATCTGAATACAGTTTAATTGTCAAAAACATTTCTATTTCAATCTATTCAGTTTAGTCAAACAGTTCTAATTCAAATAATTCAGTTTAGCATAAGTATGCAGTTTAGTTCTATATAACCCATAGATCAGGACCTATCAGGTGCTACCATTCCAGGCCAGTGTAGACCTGGGAGCAATGGCAATGATGGGGTGTTCCGCATTCCCCAAAGCCCCAGCATCACTGGAACCTCACCATCAGATTATTTAGTGTCATATCCAGGATACTCATTGGGGTGGGGTTTTTAATCCTCTGCAGAGGAGCAGTCGGTATATTCTACATCTCCAGCCAACTGAGCAAATATGTGCAATTGTATATGACTACACATGTATCATTGCATATGCGTATGTATATTTGTATTTGTATTGAAATATAGATATTTTCAGTCTCTCTTTTTACTCTCAGTATTGTATGATTTGGTATGGAATTGGTTTTAAAATTAAATATATAATGAAATATCTTTTTACTTTCATTGGAAGAGTGATATAATTGAAATGATAGTAACATTTCAAATATTTTATGATATATTTTATTGACAGGCAAGATGGAAATTACTATTATTTAAGCTTACATGCAAGAATTGCAATACCAAATATTTATTTCTGAAATTTAAATTATGAATTATTTTAAATGCATTTCACTCAAAAATAACTTTGATTTATGTGTCCATTGAGTGGCACTAAGAAAACTAAAAAAAAAAAATATATATATATATATATATATATACATACATATATAAGCCGGTAATTTTTTTCAGTAACATCTACTTTGAATTTGTACACAAACACACACTTATATATATGTATATATATATATATATATATATATATATATATATAGGTGTATGTATATATGCATTTGCATACAGGTTTAAATATATATATATATATATATATATATATATATATATATATATATATATATATATATATAAACATTTATATAAACATTTATATAACAATTTGATTGACTGTTTTGTTTTGTGTGGGTGTTTTGATTTTTAAACTGATATAATAATCTTCAGTTTTTGATCAAACAGCAATTATTCTTATTTTATAGTTATAGCTAATAGATATTAAAAGAAATATAAATATACATACTTATATATATATATATATATATATATATATATATATATATATATATATATATATATATATATATCATTGAGAAATAAGAAAATCAATAAGTATATTCTATATATATATACATATATATGTGTGTGTATGTGTGTGCATATTTATATATACATACTTATACATATGCATATATATACATGCTTTTCCTTGTGGCTATGCAGTAGAATCTTGGGTTGGCGTATGAGTCAGCTGGGTTTCAATATCAGCTTCGAGAATCTCGTGTGTCTAGCCAAACTGAAGAGTTGTGATACAACGAAACAGTCTGTCTGTAAATAATATATATATATATATATACATATAAGATGTTGACAGTAGTTGAGGGTAACCCAAAGGCACCCTTTTCATTAGTTACTGGACTGAGTTGCGGAGGTGGACACTACTACTTTCCGTGGATTGTTCCTTTTTACTCTAGATACATACCTTACCTTATAATACTGAGTCTTAAGGAAGGAGGCATTAAATACTATTTTTTGAGTCTTTGAAATGTCTTGACCTGGAATTGAACTGTGGTCTTCCGGGTCATTTGCAAACACTCTAACCTGTAGGCCAATAGACTGGTATAAATATATATTTATAAATATATTATAAGAGTGTTGGTTGTCACTAAATCACTTTGTTTGGCTTACTTAGAGTGCCCAGGAGACTGGGGTTCAAAAAATGGTACTTGATGCCTCCTTGCTTAACTCTCAGCACTATAAGGTATGGATAAATGGTAAAATGGAGGCAATGCAAGGAAAAGAGTAATGGGTCCCCTACATCTTTGTGTTGTAGCTATTAAAAAGGGAGTCATTGGGTCGCCCTCAACAAAGGTCGCCAATATTTATATATATATTTTGTCCTGAGTATTTATTTTGCACAACAAATATTAATTTTTCAATTTTATCCTGTGTTTAATGTATTACGTATATCTTGATTGGTTTGGTTTCGTTTAGTATAATGCCATATCAACGATTGCAGATTATCTAATGCCAAATCTATTTTTATACATATAAACAGTTCTGTTTCAAACAATTCAGTTTAGCATGAGTAAATTTTTGGGTTTACACACAGTTAAATGTCAAAACAGTTATATGTCAAACAATTCAGTTTAGCATAATTATGCATTTTAAATATTAAAAACAGTTCTATTTCAAACTATTCAGTTTAGTCAACAAAGTTCAATGGTTCCAAGTATTGCTATGAATCACTAACAATCCAATTAATCATTGGTCATTTATTACACATAGTTTAAAGTATAAGCGCTTCTATTTCAAACAATTCAGTTTAGCATAGCATATTTGACCCATAGATAGGACCCTATGAGGTGCTACTACTCCAGGCTAGAGTGGACCAGGGAGCAATGGCAATAAAGGCATACTCTACATTCCTCAAAGCTCCAGCATTACTGGAGCCTCACCATCAGATTGTTTAATGTCATATCCAGGACACTCGTTGTGGGTAAGTGTTACCCCCCCACTTGCAGAGATGTAGTCAGTGTATTCTATAGCCCTAGCCAATCTGTGTCCTATTAT
>OY757905.1:20742616-20836369 GCA_963585895.1 Sepioteuthis lessoniana
GCATGAAAATAAACAAAAAAACTGAAAGAAAGATGAAAGAATAACATATGAATAGAAAAGAGAATTAGAAAAACAAATAAGAATAATGTTTGGGATAAAAAAAGGAGAAAAAAATGAAATATAAGGAGAAAGAGAGAGGGAAAGGAAAAAGGAAAGAAAAATATAAAACTGGGAGAGAATCTAAAATGTTTTAGAAAATTGGAATTAAGTAACTGGGAGGGATAATGAGAATGAAATTGAAATAAAAAAAGAAAGGTAAAAATTCAGGAACTATTAGAAGAAATAGAGAATAAGATCAAATATGCAAGTAATATGTATAAAGAGAAATTTGGTAAAAAAGAGAGAAAGAAAGATTATTGGGATTGAATAGAAAGAAAGAAAGAAAGAAAGAACAGAACAGAACAGAACAGAAGGATTGAATAGTAAGCAAGAAAGAAAGAAAGAACGAATTGAAAAGAAAGAAAGAAAGAAAGAAAGAAAGAATATAAGGATTGAAAAGAAAGAAAGAAAGAAAGAAAGAAAGAAAGAAAGAAAGAAAGAAAGAAAGAAAGAAAGAAAGAAGATAAGGATTGAATTGAAAGAAAGAAAGATAGAAAGAATATAGGGATTGAATTGAAAGAAAGAAAGAAAGAAAGAAAGAAAGAAAGAAAGAAAGAAAGAAAGAAAGAATATAAGGATTGAAAAGAAAGAAAGAAAGAAAGAAAGAAAGAAAGAAAGAATATAAGGATTGAAAAGAAAGAAAGAAAGAAAGAATATAAGGATTGAAAAGAAAGAAAGAAAGAAAGAAAGAAAGAAAGAACCTAAGGATTGAATAGAAAGAAAGAAAGAAAGAAAGAAAGAAAGAAAGAAAGAAAGAAAGAAAGAAATATTTGAATAGGCAGATGAACAAGTATTAATGAAAAACATAATATATTGAAAAAGATGTAAAAATGCTGAGAGGGAATAGGATGAAAAAAAAGAAGGAAAATTGAAGGAGAGAGAGAGAGAGAGAGAGAGAGAGAGAGAGAGAGAGAGAGAGAATGGGAGAAGCATGAGATAAAAAGAAGAGAAAAAAAAAAGAAAGAAATGGGGAGAATGAACTATGGATGTCATCTCTGTATTTTTTCTTTCTTTATGTTACCTTTACCTTTTTATATTGTAAGGAACTTCCTTGCCTTAAGCAACCTTTCTGCCACCCTGCTAAACTTCTACCACATGAACTTGTGTTTGGTTCACTTTGAATGAAGACAATATGGATTTGATGGATCTCTCTAGACAGAGGAGAAGGAAGAGAAGATAATTCAACCAAATACACAAGCTTCTACCATTCTTGTTAAAATCTGATTATATATTTGTTTTTTCAGAAATTAACTAAGAATTTCTATTTTTCCATCTTAAGTGCATTTTCCATTTCAGTTTTTCAATATTTTCTTTGCTTGAGTGAATATCATTGTTATTTATATCTTTATATAAAATATATATATATATATATATATATATATATATATATATATATATATATATATATATTAATTTGCATTCATTCTGCAATACAAGAAAGCATCAATTTTTTTTCACAACAAAGTAAAGAAAAAATGTTTTCTCATTATTTAGGAGTTTTCTAAAAATATATTTTCTTGCAAATCATTTGGAAAATACAGATATTTAAATCTATAATCATATTTCATCCAAAATAACAAACAAATGTGACACAGGCTGCATAAAAATTCTAAACTCATGTAAAGATTAAAAGTATTTTGTGTAATTTTAGAGAAATCGTCAGAGTTTCTTTCATGTTTATTCATCTCTTTATTGCTCATATAAATATTTAACTTTCTAAATTATTTATACCCTTGAGGAAAAATTCAAAAGCAAGGAAAATGCATTTCTGCTATTGACCATGTTTAAACTTACCTTTATTCACCCCTTTGCCAACTAATGATTTTATAACTGCATTATATATGATAGTGATATATATATATATATATATATATATATATATATATATATATATATATATGTGTGTGTGTGTGTGTGTGTGTGATTATGCAATGAACTGATACATATGAATTGACTGTCATAAGTCTATACATAGATAGATTGATAGATATACACACACATATATATATATATATATATATATATATATATATATATATATATATATATATATATATATATATATATATATATATATGTCTGTGTATATCAGATATGTATTAATGAAGAAATGCTGGCAAAATATACATATGTTAAACATCGTGATCCTGCAGCTCATAAATATAACATCAAAATAACGAGCAAAAACTACAAATTTTTGAGGCACTACATATTAGGAACATACAACCCAAACTTAACAGAATTAATTCTGAAACCAGTGCTAATGTACTTAAATGTCTTTAGCTACTGATAATATTTATAGAAAAAAATTTGACAAGTAAACACTACACAATAGAACAGTACAGACGGTCTTCTTACAAAGTAGTAATATACATACAAAAGTTACATTACTTTTGTTATACATCCTCCCCCTGATGATGGCCCAAAGTTGGGCTGAAAGTACTTGGGAAATAACTAATTATGGAAGATTTATCAACCAATTCCAGCTGAATATCATTAGATCAATACGGCAATTCCAAAGTTTTAACAATAAAATATGTTGACTAAAAACGTCTATTATATTCAGTTATATATATATATATATATATATATATATATCTTTAAGAAAAAACAAAATCGGTCACATTAGGATTATAAATTTATTTCCATCCTGTTATGTGTTTTTTATATAAACCAAAAATATGAAAAAAATTTTATAGGACTTCTTCAGATCTTATGGATAGAATAATTCAGAATAGACTCGGGAGGGAAGGGTGGTAAGGGATAGAAGAGGGGTGAAGAGTTATCTCCTCTTTTAGCCCACTTCGGGTTTATTTAATTTAATTTTATAGCCAGTTGGAATTATACATTTTTGTTTTCTATTTTTATCTTTTTATTTTTTCAAACTTAAGACTCCATAATTCCTTACTGAATTAGATAATTAACTTTTTTATAATAACTTTATGTAAGGAAACAGTAATACTTATATTAATTTCAAAGACACATTACAGGATGGAAATAAATTTATAATCCTAATGTGACCGGTTTTGTTTTTTCTTAAAGAAATTATTGCTCTGTAATATCTGTTACATTGAGCTCTTTACCAGGAAAATTTAAATGTTCACTCTCGAATAGTTTTCTTGTTCTGATGGAATTACTCCCAACTCTGGTTTAACTGGACCGAATAATACTTATATATATATATATATATATATATATATATATATATATATATATATATATTCCTGTGGTGTAGTAGCTAATGTGCTGGACTGCAACATTATGGTAAGTGAGTATGTACTCCAGATGCACTATTCTACTAATCACTTTTGGACCAATATCCTGGAATGAACTCCCTCATTATCCCCCCCTCCATGCTAGCTATAAGTTAATTTGTACTAATACTGCCCTTCTAGAAAAATGCTTTTGGCATTAAATAACCATGAAGATTGATATGCCATTAAACAAAGAAACCAAGCATATATATATATATATATATATATACTTTAAGAAAAACAACGAAACCAGTCACATAGGATTATAAATTTATTTCCATCCTGTTACGCATTTTTGAAATTTCCAAAAATACGAAAAAAAATTAACAGGACTTCTTCAGATCTTTTTGATAAAAAAACTAGAATAGACTCAGAAAAGTGGGAGGGGATAGAAGAGGGGTGAAGAGTTATCTCCTCATTAAGCCCACTTCCGTTTTAAATTTTAATTTCGGTTAGAAATGTAGTAAATTTATTTTAAAAAATTTTCTTTAATTTTTTATTTTTTAATTACATTTTAACCTAAATTAGAGATTTTATATTGAATTAAATTTAAACTTTAATTAATCACCTCACTTTAATGATACATTTATAGATATATTAAACTAAAACAAATATTTAATTTATTTAAAATATTTTAAAATTTCAAAACTATTTAGAAAGCATTAATTAGTTACACTCTTTATGAATAGTACGTATGTATTTTATGTTTTTTCACAATTTTCTAACAATTTATTTTATTTATTCATTTACATTAATTCTCAAAATTAACTATGCTTTTTTAAAAATATTTATAGTTTAAATTTAGCCCTATGTCTACACCTAGCTATTAGTTCATTATATATATATATATATATATATATATATATATATATATATATATATATATATATATATATATGAATATACTGAGATTGATAGATAGATAGATATTGATCAGAGGAAAATAAATTGGGATCGGGGTGTAAAAAAATCAGCTAATAATTTTGCTATTTGACAACACTTGTCCACGTACAGAAATAAAGATTAATCGTGGAGCTCGTATAGGAAGTTCTTTTACATGTGACATATTTTCTTGTTCTAATCCATGTATAATTGCTTAATTGGTTAGAATTTGAAGAAATGCAAAATATCTAAAGAAGATAATTACTTATTGAACTCCTAGAGAAGTATAAGTGAAACATTATTGTTATGGTACCCAATCTGCGGACTGTAATGAACTCTTCCTGTTGCTATTAATATCGGGAGAATATTCATCTCAGAGCTAAGTTCTCCCCAGCCTAACACTTTGGCAGTCAGACTGACGTTCAACACCTTTTTATCTATGTTGTATTATACTTTCGTTAATATACTTTGTTCCACATAAACCTGAGTTCATGTCTTTCTTCCGGACCCTTTACTGGTCCACAACAATTATATAAATGTATCTTTACTGAAATGCAATTGTTTACTTAACTGATTTTTGAAAAAAACATTATTGCTTAAAAATTGTCTCTGAACAGCAATTAAATCAGTGCTCTCAAATGGTAATTATTCCTCATATTACATGTAGTTTCTTGACTGATTTTGTAAATTGCATCTGATATGTTCTGCTTCAAAGTATCATGGTTTATTGATGTAGATCTTTTACATTAAATATAGCCCTTAAAAAAAAATTCTGGAGCAGTTAAGTCAAGTGATCTTGATGGCCAATTAATATCACTACCATGTAAGATCATTCAATTTTTTTAAAATTTGCCAAAATATATCCATGGTATGTTCTGAAGTGTAACAAGTGGCACACCATCATTTAAAAACAACGAATCAGAATCATCTATATCATTTGGTGCTGATCAAAGACAGGTATTGATCATGTAATGATACCTCTCAACCATTAACCAATCACCCAATCAGGAAAAATCTTCACTTCTGAAACGGAGTTATAACTAAATTGAAAATTATTACTTTTTGGTAGACCTTGTATCAATAAAAAAAAAAATGGTAAAATTGGCGACCGTAGTCAATGGCAAACCGAGGGCTCCCTTTTCGTTAGCTACCACTGATGTGTAGGGGAAGACACAATTCCTTTCCTTAGATTGCTTAACTTTACCCTTAATCCGTACCTTATAATGCTGAGTGTTTAGCAAAGAGGCATCAAGTACCACTTTATGAGTCTTTGGTATGACTCGACCAGGGATTGAACTCCAGTCTCCTGGGCCATTGGTGAACACTCTAGCCACTATTTTAATTTTGTCTTGACGACATGGATTGAAAAGAGCGGAAATGTAGAATGAAATGTCTCGTTCAATTATTTCAGAAAATGTAAAACAGATCGTATTTTTTAAACTTTTGTTGAAAATCAATACTTTCATCCATACTTTTGAACTCAGAGAAATTTGTTCAAAACAAATTTCAAACTCCTGATAGATCTAATTTAATTTATATTCATCAGTATTTTATAAAACTTCATACCAAGTCCATACGTATTTATTTAATAGAAAAAATGAGAAATATATCATATAAGATATTGAAATGAAATAACAGGTAAAAGGAATTATAGATAAAAAAGATATAATAAATACCAATGTCATAATAAATGAAAATGACGTAATAAATGAAAATTACACTTCAAGGCATACCAGATCTGAAAATATTCTTATCTATGAGGATCATTAAATAAGTTTCCAGTCTTTTTTCCTATGGGCACTTTTATTGATAGTACACACATGAAACTCTAGTCCCCTTCGAAGTAAACTCCTCCGGCTGCAATGCACTTGTTGTACCATTCCAACAACTTCTGGAACACCCCATGGAAGTCCTTTTGTGTGAGCGTGTCAATGCCTTCCTTGAATCTCTTATCATATATACCAACCCCTCAGCTCTGGCAGGATATGACACAAGGTCAATTTTTAAGCGGAGTTTAACAGGTTTGAATTCAGAGTTTTCCTTCTCCTAGACTAGTTGCCTTACCAAGGCTGAAGAACTCAGTCTGCCCTACTATTTACCTATAGCTGGAGTGAGAATAATTGGATTCATACCTTTCCCAAGGGTATTAGTGTTATGTGAAATGCAATCAGTCTTGTCCAGGATTTGAACTCGGGTCGCCACATCCATTTCCTACGAGGATAACCATTACACCACGTGCACCTTGAATCTCTTATGCCACAAAAACTGATGCTCAATTCATGCAAGATGATCAATAAGCTGTCTGAAGCATTCCATACGTTTCTGTGGCATTTTTTACAAATTTAAAACACAATCTTATTGCATATCGTTCTTTTAAAGGGTCCTCACATCCAGATTGCATTTTTGAAATTCACCAGCTGTGACAATCAGGCTTTAGTAGGGTGTATTCCAATTGCTGCTGTAGGAGTTCATTTTTTGCTGAAATCATAAAAATTGGTCAGTCATCTCATAAGATGTATAGCAATAACATAGTGAATTTTCAAGAGTCTACAACAGTTTTAAATGCCTGTACAAAAAAGTCTGGAAACTTATTGAATGCACCACATAGATGAACTCTTGTTGTAGTACTATGTTAGTACTATGATATGATAAAAATACCGTGTTCCCAATATAAGTAAGTTGGCAACTTTTCGATAGCTACTATACCGAGATGGGGAGGGAGGGCACTACTCCTTTGACAGGATTGCCCTGCTTTACCTTTGATCCGTATCTTATAATGCTAAGTGTTAAGCAAGGAAGCATCAAGTACCATTTTTAAATTCTTTGGTATGACTCGACCTGAGATTGAACCCAGGTCTCTCAGGCCATTGGTGAACACTCTAACCATATTCTCACTCACTGGTTGTGTTTCTTGAGTATGAATAGCCTGGTAGAGGCCGTCATTCCCCAGGTCTACAACTGGTTTGAATTCAGAGTTTTTCTTTTCCAAGTCTGGTTGCCATACCAATGTTAAAGTGTTGTATATCCATAATACATACAACTTTACGTGTACATTTACAAATATACACTTATATGCGGAAACATCATTAACCATTAATGACGACTTCAATAATGAACAAATACACTTCTTTATAAAAATATAAATCTCTCACACTTTATTCTCGAAAGGGTGATGTTTGTTGTGTGTGAGAAATGAGTGGACACAAGGACGGACTGTTATTTTGACCCAAATTCTTCCTCGCCCATAGCAGCACTTCTTCCTTATCTTGGCTAGGGTTGCACAACTGTGGGTCACAGGGCCCAAAGCCCTCAGTCTGCAAGCTGCTTCTCACGCTTCGGCATCCTGTCTCCAACTGACTCGAACCGTCTGGGCGCCTGGTTATATTATTGTCTCACGCTCACCTGTTTCCACTGTTCTTTCACTTATTTACACAGATACATCGAGGGTCAATATATAACAAAAGAGGCCAATCTGCCTCACAATTTATCCATAGGTGGAGGTAAAACAGTTGGATTTATACCTTTCCTAAGGTATTAGCACTATGTGAAATGTCTTATTCAGGAATTGAACTCAGGTAGCTGAAACCACTTCTTTGATAATAACTGTTATACCATGAGTGCCTCAAAAAATTATTCTTCAGAATTCTTCTTATATGTTTTTATGAATATCTGTTATAGAGAATCCTTGGTTTTTATCAATTTTCCCTAAGTTAATGCTTAGTCTGGTATAAGGTCTGACGTATGAAGTATTCAATAAAATTTGTAAAGCTATCTTGCTATGCACCACTTTATAGTGTAGTGCTCTAATAGTTATTTATTAATACTAGTGAAGTATCCAGTATAAATTAGTACTTACTACATGTTTGATTTGGAGTATAAGACAAGCTTTTTAACTAGCAAGTCTCAAGAAATGTACTAAATAGTTATTGTGCTATGCTTAGTCTGCCACAAGGCTATAGTTATGCGACACCCATCAAAATCAAACTCATTAAACAAGGAAATGGTTTTAGAAATGAGTTTGCAATCATTTTCAAACCAATGTAGGCATCTAAACTCTCATTCTTATTAAAGTATTGAAAATAAATCTGGATACTTTTTGGATGGAAAAGTGTTTGATATAGTTCTTAATATTTTACAACCAGAGTGTTTGCAAATGATCCCGGTGACTGGGGTTCAATCCCAGGTCGAGTCATACCAAAAACTCAAAAAATGGTAATTGATTTCTCCTTGCTTAACACTCAGCATTATAAGTACGGATTAAGGGTAAAGTGGAGAAATCCAGGGAATGGAGTAATGCCCTCCCTTACACCCTTGTGTTGTAGCTATTGAAAAGAGAACCTTTGGGTTATCCTCGACTATGGTCACCAAGTTTACTTACTAATGTTACCATAAAACAGTAAAAGTGACTTAGTACAGCAAGATATTTATTAGTGATTTAGAGTTAAGAGGTTCTAACCAAGAAAATAAAGCAATTTACAATCCCATTTGGAACTTTATAAAATTTATGAAGGGGTCTGCATAAATGCTCACTGCAAGCATAATTTCTCAAGGGAGATAATTATTAAATACTAATCACAAAGTACTTCTCCTTATTTATTTATTCATTTGCAATTATAATATAAATTATACGTATAGGAAGGTAGTCATAAATAAGATAGACTGACTGTAGCATCATCATAAAAAGAGGTGTCCTGGATATGACACTAAGCTGCATCTGGTGGTGAGGCTCCCATTCTGAATCTCTGGAGAGTGTAGACTACCTCTTCATTGGGAAGTAACCTTTAACTGTCATTACTCACATGTCCACTTTGACCAGGAGTGGTAGAACCTGTTACAATCCCATCAATGGGTCAAATAGAACTGTTTAATCATTTATTAAGGATTATTATTATTCTATGTAAATTATTTGTGTTCAATTGGAATACTTGATATCACATAACTATGTGCCAAAAAAATAAACCTCTTCAAAAACAATTGCACAAAGAATGTAAATATGGACATACTCTGTTGTGTTCTGGTTTGTGAACGCTTGTAATATTAAATAAAGGACAAACCACGATATGAGAGGAAATAGAGATATATTCTCAGGAAAAAGTATATACAATAGAGAGACTATTAGTAGACAAGAACATAGGATTAATGAATACAGAATAAAGATATAGTCCAACAACAGTATTGGCTTCTGTTATTACGGTAGCAAGTAAGGTGATCTAGTGCGATCTCCAGTCTCCAACGCTCTAATACTATTCCTATTAGAAGCTGCTCTTCATCTTCTAGTCTGCTTTATTTCTGTGTAATGTACACAGAAGGCACAAGGCCTTGAAGTTTTTGGGGAGGGGAAGGGAGCG
This sequence comes from Sepioteuthis lessoniana, assembly GCA_963585895.1. Lineage (NCBI taxonomy): Eukaryota > Metazoa > Mollusca > Cephalopoda > Myopsida > Loliginidae > Sepioteuthis > Sepioteuthis lessoniana. The sequence continues at coordinate 20,752,200 of OY757905.1, forward strand.
GTCATACTTTTCTATATAAACTAAGGAGACCTAGCTAGCCACATTCGCCGACCCATTCAACAATACAATAAATATCCATTCATCCATCGCCTTTTGCGCTACAATCACCACAATACCACATTTGCTCTATGAAGAAGTCCCACCTAAAATCCCGAGATTCGTGAATGATTCTATTTACAAGTATGATTTATTTACAATGAATGTGATGGGAATGGGAGAAAAACCCCGAAATATATACAAAAACAAGGAAAAATCCCCCGTTTGGTTGCCCTCCCATCCCCCCGTCTATAAAATTGGAGGCCGACTGTTTTCCGGGGCGAAAGAACCTGAAACAAGTCGGACCTACCCTAGGTGGGGCAGGGATCCTAATCTACAGGGGTGAAAAGAAATAAGGGGTCGGGCGTGGTATGGGTTAATACAAGCAGGTGATATGATTTTTATACATATGAATGTTCAAGATCTTCAGTAAACGTGGACTGGGATACGGATTGAGGTACAAAAATAATGGGGATGGGGAAGATCTTGAGAACTAACAACTAGATGACGGGGACAATGACTCACAAACATACTGCTAACTAGGTACCTGGGTACCAAAAGAAAAAGGGAACAGTTTTACTCACCAGGGGTGGGGTCCCTAAGGACCCGTACCGTAGACGCCATGAGCCGGCAGAGGAGGGAAGGATGACTCCAACGTTGCTCCCTTTCGCATGACCAGGCTCGCTGCATTCACCCACCTTTTGCTGAATGTTATGCGATCCAAGCGTTTTCTATCGCATCTGATTTTGACCCTCAGCTGATGCCGAAAATACAAAATCAGATCACGATGAGAAAAGTTTGCATCGTCATACAATCCCTTGTTTCGCGTCGTCCAAATCACCATTCTAGCTACAGCTAGGATCGCGAGAAACACCACACGCTTCTCACCCTGATACGGAGGAAGAACGTTGTCCACGACGTAACCAACGTCGAGCAGCACGAGCTGTTTGGGTTCGATGCGAGCCGTCCACTCGCCGACGTGATCCCAAAACGGGCGAACTCGCTCGCAGTAGTAGAAGGCGTGCTCAGCCGTTTCTTCCAAGCCACTGCCGCAGCGAGCGCAATCGGGCATGTCTGCCAGGCCCGCTTTGTAGTTCAAGCCGACAAGGGGTAACGCATTTCGCACAAGTCGCCAGGTGAGCGAGAACTCGGAGTTGTTCAAGAAGCTCGATCCTGGCGCCCAATTCCAATGAGAGCGAATCTCCTCCGTCGTCCAGCCGCGCCGCTCGCTGAGAGGATCAGAAGCGGAACCCACCACTAGCTCCCGATATAGTTCTTTTCGAGGCCGTGAAAGGTCACTGGACCCAAGAAGGTTACGAAGGGCCGTTCGGCACTCGCGGACAAACAGTGTTTCGCCCAAAGGCCTACGTCGACCTTCAGCCTTTGGGTCTGACTTTAGGCGAGGAAAAGTCCGACTCGCCTTCAGTCTCCACACTGCGTCCCCCGTCAAAGCTCTGCCCAGGTATGCAAGCCAGTGGCTCTCCAGATCAGGCATACCTAGACCCCCGTTGCGTGTACGTTGGATACAGACCTGCCTACGGACCATCGGCCTTGCACCCCCCCAGAGCAATCTGGAAAGGGATCGTTGCAGCGCCAACCGATTTACCTTAGGCAGAGGAAGTACAGCCAATCGGTAAAGGATCAAGGGGAAGACGTACACGGCGCACGCCTCCGCCCTGCCCTTTAAGGACAACCTCCTTGAAAGCCAGATTCCCACCTGAGCATTCACCTTGGCTTGTACTTCCGACCAATTTCGCTCCAGTTGGAGGCCGGGCCCGAACCACACCCCAAGGATGCGGACGGGTCCGTCACTCCAGCGGAACGGCCCCGGAAGAGTATTGCTACCCCTCCAAGCACCGAGCCGCAAACCTTCGCTTTTGTCAAAATTGACCTTGGCTCCTGCAATCCGCTCGTACTCGCTAACCGCCTTCTTCACAGCCTTTATATCCAGACGGCGGGATACAAACACTGTGATATCATCGGCGAACGCGGAAACCCTTGCCGTAAGAGGGCCAGCAAAAGGGACACCGCGCAGGGCCGGATTTGCCGTCCTATCCCTAAGCCTACGGAGCAGGGGCACCTGCAAAAACAACGTCAACATCAGCATCAAGGCTGCGTCCAACTAGCAAAGAAACCCCAACGCTGGCACGGCTGCCGTATGCTGAGAAAACGTTAAAATCGCTTTCCAGCACACGACAGTCGGCACCGCAAGTGAAGTGGGTTTCCTGCACTGCAGCAACATCTACACCGAGAGTTTTAAGTTCACCAAGCAAGCGCGTACACTTGCCCGGATCCCTCAATCCCCTCACATTCAAAGTAGCAAGGTTTAGAGCCATCAATCCCACTTACCTTACTCAGTGTCGACTACGGGCCGGAAATCCTTCGGGGTGAGGATGCCGACGGTCTGACGCAGGGATCCGATGCCGAGCTCAGTACTTACTCGGTCGTCCCTGGTAATTCCACCGACATCCATAGGGTACCGCAACTTTAGGGACCTATAGAATGATGGGTGAACCAAAATCGGGACCCTGCCCGCACAGAAGGGGAGCATTTTTTTCAGCATTGGATTTTTCGTATCGACCAGCATTACATCCGCCCGGCTGGCTTCGTCAATAAAGTTCCAGAGTTCTTTGGTCCGATTGCCAGCCAAGCGGACGAATGTGGTCAATTTTGGTGCGTCTTTGAATAGATGTGGTTTTGTGATGTCTTTAGTGTCAATTTTTTGGAGTAAGCGTAATGGTTTTAATGATTGTTTTAAAGTGTGGTCTATGTGTGGATTGTCCATGATATCTTCGCAGAAGTAAAATGAGTTAATGGCACGTCGGGCTTCCGTAGAGCGTGCTCTTGGTTTTTGAACAGTTGCTGTTGATGTTGACGGTGTTTGGGGAGAGGGTGCAAGTCCGGCCGCCGAACAGGACCGAGTAAGCATTTTGGGGGCCCCAATTGGTGAAAGAGAGGGGGGCAACGGCGCCTCCGCTGGGATGACTGGGGTGGCTCCCGCTCCCCGTGGGAGAGGAACCAATTGTGCCGGTCTCCGCCTACCTGGGACCGGCGACCCCTCCGCTGCCTCCTCCCCCCCACACTGAGGCATGGTGGGTGCTTGTGTGGGTCCTCCCGGATGTCTCCTCCCCCCCTCCCCGGCCGGTGAATCCCCGCCGCCCCTCCTTCCCCCCAAATTCATGGACACATCCATGGGCTCAATGCTCCGGCCGCCCTCCCTTGTTGATTTTTTTCAGTTGATTGCCCCGCACTTGCGGCCGCTGCGGTCGCTGGCCCCGCAGTTGTAGTCAAAAGAGCTGTTGCATCTGTTGCTGCTGGCTTCCCAGGGGGAGCCCCCCTCCCTCCCCTTCCCCCGGCGAACCGCGTCCACCCCTCCTCACCCCCCCAGGGGCCCCCCGCTGGCCTTCTGAGGCTTCTGCTGGTACTACTGCTGCTATGACAGGTGAAGGAGCAGCAGCAGTAGCAGTAGTATTCGCCGCTGTGGCGGTGATTGTTGGCTCTTGAGGGCAGTCCCCCGAAAAGCGGCCGACCCCACTACAAGACCAACATAGCGGTTTCCTGCCCTCAACTATGACTGTCATGGTTTGTTCGCGGTAACGTATTTTATGGGGAATTTTGTTAAACCCTCCCCTATCGAGGCACATAACGAATACGTAGTCACCGTACGCGGTTCCCCGTGTTGACGTTACTTGTGTGACTTGTTCCACGCCGCCGTATATACTTAGATAGGCGGCGAGGACGTCACCACTCAATTGCATAGATACATTGCATACGGTGACTCGTATTCTTCTTTTGCCTCGATATTCCGGTTGTAGCCGGAAGAAGCGTGTGGTGATGTTACCACCGGCGAGGCTTTTCGCTACTTCCTCTGAGGGTAATAAGACATCCCATGTAGCGAAACTTCTGCGGCAGAAATATTTTCCTGGGATGTTTGCCGTTTTCAAAAGGTCTTCAAAAGTTTCTTTCTTAATCCCCGCTAGTCTCTTGGTCTTAATGTCTGTGACTACGAAGGACAGGGTCTTTGGCTCGACCGCCTCGACCAACTCGGGTATTGGGAGTATTTCGCCGTCTTTGAAATATTTTTCATATTTTTCGACCCTGTCTCTTGCGTAGTCACAAGGGGATTTTTTATTCACGCAATGTGAAGACCAAGAGACAGTCGTTTGTTTTTGTGCCGGTGGTATTGTACTTGCCGATGAAGAGAGGTCGAATGGAGCTTCTTCCGGCATTGGGGAGGGTTGCATTTGGAATATGTCGGTCGGTGATTGTGATTTCATGTTGTTGGGCTCCCCCATAGTTGTGAAAACACAACTAGAGGGAGATGAAACGCGTATGGTGTTGCAAAAAATTCAGGCGAGACGATTTAAAATAAATGTAGAACGATGAATGTTTATAAAATTGGCGGTCGTTTTTTTAAAAAAGTTCAACAAAAAATCGAGTCGCGTTTGACCCTCCTCACAAACAAAGAACAATAGTTTGAGGGGGGTCACAAAACTTTAACAACGATAACAAAATTCAATAACAATAATTTTAACAAATTTTTAACAATAAAGAACTTACTTTTTCGTGGTGAAAAAGAACTCAGACAAAAAATTTCATCTTCTAGTCTGCCCTGGTATTAGTAGCTACTGCTATATATGGCAGATGGACTAGTTCATTGTGTGGACAAAGGTGGGTGATACCCAACATACTCTGAACACAATTCCCCAACCACCAGGCATAAAATAATCCTAAGCAGGTGGACATTCTATTAAAATCACTCACCCACTCAATCAATCAAAGACATCAAGAAAAGCAATTTTACTAAAATAGTCAATTATATTTGTATGTATTTATGTAATAATTTTCTATTTGTCAAATCTCAGATATCTGAATTACATAGAATAAACATCAGATTTTTCTCAAACAGTTAATAAGGTGAATCTAAATTGTTTAGAGTAATCTTGGATTTATTTCCTTTGTCACATTTTTGAAAAAGAGATTTTCATTTATTTCAGACAGTAGAAAGTAACTAAAATAATCCCAATGAAAAGTTTATTTACTCATCTTACCTCAATGGAAGCAGAAAGAGTAGAAAATTTTAGCTGCAGGCATTCAGATTACATACAAATGACATCTTGACTGATTCACTCGCCTGAGTGGTCAACAAGTTACTTTTGTTCATTCTATAAATGGCTTCATTGATTGCTACTGATTAAAGATCAAATTGAATGCTGTATTTTGTCATTATGTTTATTCCAAGCATCACTGAACTCATTCATTTAGAAAAAAAAAAAAAGGGAAAAGTTTTTTCAGCTCAAGAGGTTGAAAAGAAAGTTAAATAAGACTTACATTAAATTATCATTAATAGGCTAGCATTTTTTCCTTGGAAAAAATCGAGCAAGAAAAGAATTATCTGAAATGAAAAAAATCTGGATTAAATAAAAACTAAGGTAGAAATCAAAAGGCAACATTTTTATGAGCAAATGATTAATTGAAACTGGTGAAAGTTGATTTGAGATTTGTTCAATAAGATGTGGAAGACTGCTCAAAATATCACAATCACAATGTTTAAGAAGAAGCAGGGTTAAGCTAAACAAGCATCATTATCCTTGTCAGTTCAGAGTAACAGCTCAGGTTTCCCTGACTCTCTCTTTTCATCCATTGCTATCATCCATCACTCCGAGCAGGTCTTCAAGGTTACATCCTGTGTTTGTTCTGTGCTGATCTAAGTAAAACTTTGTTGGTCAGCCAACACTGACACATCAATGTGCAGGGGTCCGTTAGAGAACATCAGTTTTAAGTTCATCCTTGCTTCTCCAGCAGTGCCTTGCATGTCTTCTTTGTCTTACTTGAATGGTTTGTAAGATGGGAGGTAGGTGGCCGTACAGCTGCTGCTTTGAGAGGTGTTGCTTCCAGGATTTCTTCAAGATAGTATGTAGAATTCTTGTGTAGTTCCTATCAAGCTTTTTTTCAATGCATTTTGTTAGTGTCCATATAGTGCCTCCATATAGTAGTATAGACACAGGTACAGCTTGGAAGAAATCCTGTTTTATTTAATTGGATAGATCATATAAAAGCTTAGAACTTCTCAATTTCCAGGACCTCAATTTTTTCTATTATATCTTTTTTTTAATAGGCTATTTTTTAAATCCTCGAATAATCTTTAAAAAGATACCTCAGACCTTATATAACTTAGGCACCAGAAAGTTTAATTCCAACACTACATTTAAACCTACATGGTGTCCCAAAATGCCACTGTTATGAGTTGGCATCCTCTTTTCTAAAGAGAGCATCTGATAATAACAAGGAAGTAACCAGATTCATTTCTAAGACAAAGATCAAGCCAAGTTAACTGGTGGACTTGGTCAGTGAAACTGGGTTATGATTTTGATTGAAGCTTCTTAATGGCAATTCTGACAGGACAAAGAAGCCTAGTAAAAAAAGCACCTTTGTTTCACCTCAAGAGACAAACTGAGAAGACAGTTTCATTACACATCAACTAAGTGTACCTACCTTAGGTTTGTTTGTCTTCTCCATCATTCAACAAGTCTCTGTTTCAGCTGGGAAAGCTGTCTTTAGTGATTAAAGTTGTTGACAACAACAGTTTGTCCTCCTGAGTTTTCTTCTCATAATGAGCTATTTGAAGATGATCTTGGCATTTCTATTTCATATTTACATCAAGCAGCAAGAGATCATCTGAAAAGATCTTTCTGCAAAACAATCAGGTATGGAAATAAATAGCAACACTACACCACCTAAGTTTTTAAGAATAAAATAATATACATATCTATTGGTAATTTTTATCACTAAGGGTTTTCATGGTTTCAATAAAGGACGTAGTTCGAAGTTCCATGAAGGTTCCCGAGTTAGACAAACACCTGAAGAATGCTGGAGGATATATCGGCCAAAACATTGTGGAAATAACAATAAAGATGAAGAGAAGAGTCCAAAAACCCTTAATGATAAAAATCAACAAGCTTTGTCTCAGAAATTTAGACAACTAATATCTATTGGTAATTTGTTATTTTTATCCTGTATTTATATGATGAAGATAAATCATCTTTGATTATAAAACATGATGTTGCATGTATCATGTTTAGGAAAGAACAAAGAAAATCATTTTTTTAAAATCCAAACTTTAAATTCAGTTTTTAAATCCTTAAGTAACTTTTAGGACATCTCATATGTTTTCGTGTCACACAAGAATTTCTCAATCTGGACAATTTTCTGTAAATTTCAGTTTGGAGATTGCATTTTATATTTCAGCAATCATGAAAATCATTAAGATGAAAATCTGAAAAGAATATAAAAAGTATAACATTTTTTTTTCTAATTATGACAAAGGGAAAATTCAATTAAAATAATCCACAATTCAAAGTTGTATATTTCTGTGAACACTTTCCCAAAGATAAAATGAAATTAGAGGTACACGTCAACTTACATCAGTAATTTATTCCAGGAGAGGTGACAAAAAGTCTCAAGTCACATTTACTTATTTCTGAATTTACTTGTCACAAGGCTAAACCACAAATAACCATTCCCAAAAAAATAAAATAGAAAAACAACAATTTAGAATGATTAGAATTGGTGTCTAATTTTCACATGATGAAGAGATGGATTTGTAGATTAAGTTGTATTATTCAGTCAATTGTAAGTTCAACATTCAAGAGATTTAAATTTCTGTTGGTGGGCTCTTATCCTTTCCCCCTACACTCGATATGACAAATTAAAACAAGCCCACTTGAAGGGTTGGCCTAAAAATGTAAGCATTTAAATAAAAATGAGTTTGAAATAAAATTATATAATATGCAAATTATCCAAATCAAATAATGAAAATCATTGGTTACATTAATCACTTTCATAGGTAACTTCTATATAAGAAAAATATTCCATCCTCTCCCCCATCCACCTGATATGATAGAATAAAACTAGCTCACTTTAAGTGCTGGCCTGAAAATGTTAACATCTTAATAAAAGTGAGTTTAAAATAAAATTCTTTGATCTTCTAGAAATCAATAGATATTTTTTGAGCCACCCATAATATGAAAGGAGAATACATTGCCATTGATACAAACGGGCTGTTTTTTATTGATATTAAGTGACCAGATACTTAGTGTTATAATTGAACATTCTACTGGGAAAATTTCAAAATGGAAGTTACCTATTATAGAAGTGATTAAAGTAACCAATCTAGAGCCAATGATTTTCATTATTTGATTTGGATAATTTGCATATTATGGCTGTCTCTTGCTTCTTATAATGTGTAGGTAGTATTTTCTTCTAATTACTGTCAACCACTATTGCCCAACCGAATCATTGTTCTACATGAAACCTTACAAACATATTAAAAAAGTCACATTATTCTAACATATACAGAGCAAATGTTTTCATATTTGAGTCGTATTTTTACCTTTTCTAAAAGTAAAAATGTATACTTTTTTAAGTTACCCTTGATTCCAATTGATAAAAGAATCTTATTTTAAGCTCATCTTTATTTAGATGCTTACATTTTCAGGCCAACCCTTCAAGTGAGCTAGTTTAATACTGTCATATCAGGTGGAAGGATAAGGGTCCACCGTCTGAAATTTAAACCTCTTGAATGTTGAAGTTACAACTGACTAAATAATTGTACTCAATCTACAAATCCATCTCTCTCCTCAGGTGACAGTCAGACACCAATCATAAATTTAAATTGTTGTTTTTCTTTTTAATTCTTAATTCCCATATTCAAACTGGTGAAGGATTCCCTCATGCTCTCTTGCCTGTCCTTCCAGGTGATAACCTCAGGATCAAATCCATTATAAGCCTTTGTACTCAGTGCTCCAATATTTTACTGCACTTCCCGGAGGGACTTCATATACATATCTCAGTGTCCCTTCTACTTTTCAAAATGGTCTCATTGATAGAGATTTATTTATATATGGAAGGTGGGAAATATATGAATTATCAATTTTTTGTGTCTATATGTGTTTTTATATACACATACACAAGCACATATATACGTGCATGTGTGTGTGTGTATGTGTGTGTGTGTGTGTGTGTGTGAGTTCAAAGAAGCAAGTGAAAATGAGGGGCCTTTACATCTGATAAATGACATCATCCAATCATAAACCCTTGATCTTTGTTCTCAATACAAAAAAGACCTTAATGATCCCCAAGGCCTGTCATATTAAATCAGCCATGTCCAATATCCAGTATTCATCCCTAATGAAGTGAATATCATCATATTTTTAGATATCAGTATTCAAACTGTTATCTACCATTCAGAGACTTCCCACTTCATGGATGACTTAATACATTACATTAATATTTTACTTTATATATATATATATATATATATAAGGTATGTCTTGATATTATCCAGGCATTTAATATTTGTGGTAAAAGGCCTACCTAGAACAATGGCATGTTGATACTCTTTAAATACTCCCCCATGAAACTCACACACCAATCCCAGCATTCCTTCTACTTTTGAAAGTACTCCCGAAAGTCCTCTTTCAGAATGACTATCAGCTGCTTAATTACATTCTCCTTAATCTCATCCATGGTTTTCAATTGCAATTTTAGCTGCAAGAAAAGCCAAAGCCTCAAGGTGTCAAATATGGCCAGTAGGAATCTGACTGACACGGTTAATGTACTTTAAAAAAGACTTTTTAAAACTTGACATGAAACAAGAATGAATCTACTAGCTTGATTAATGTGAATGAAACTATCACATGGAAATCAAGCTTACCCAAGTGTCTCTTACAGTCAACTGAGTAACCCTATCAATGTTTGTTCATCCATGTACAGTAAGGTTTCCTCTGATTGATTGCCAAATTATTTTAAAGCAGTGAAATTGGTTTAGAAAATATTCAACTTGACTGCATAGATTTCAAACAGGTGTCACATCTGTAAATAACTGATCATGACTCATCTATTATAAGCATCTAATAAAAACTTGATTTGTTCCAGTTGAAGAGAGAGAGACTAAAATTCTAGTGTCTTTCCATTTGATAACATTTATCTGCCTAGCTTGAATTAACATAAAAGTTTACAAAGATATGGTTCATAGAAAACGGTTTATTAAAACTTAATACATCATTTCCCCTCAGTCTTTGAAACCCCCAAATAAGTCCTCATATTTAGAGAAACTCAGGAATTTTTATGGCCTTCATCTTGATTTTGGCTAATTTAATTTTTTTTCTTTTCCCAAGTAAGTCAATAAAGTTTAATCATTATTTGTAATTTGGGCTGTAAATGATTGCACAAACAGAAATTTTTAGGTTTGCCTTGATAATTTTAATGAACCAATAAAATTTGAAATTGCATTTTTGTTGCATGTAAAAAAGAAGAAAAACAAAAGAGAAAAGATCATGCTAGGTCAGCTGACAGTAGGGATACAATCAAAACTATTTCCCTTAGATAGTTGGCATATTCATAAGGGGCCCATAAGGTGTCACATGACAATCACAGAACCTTCTTAACCTCTGTTTGCCTATGTTCTTTGACCAGCAGAAACAGTCTCTGATTTAGCCAGGGAACAGTAAAGCCACATGTCTATATTTCTTATGCTCATCTAGTAAGCCTTTTGTCATTTTGTAACCCTTTTACATACTGCTTGTTCATGAAACAATAAGTCGAATGTTGTGATATGTTTATATATTCTTTCTTTTAATACTGCTGATATGTATATTATATAAATATTATTTAACGCTTAATAATAAGTTTATTTTCTTACCATATGTTGTATTCAGTATTTGCATATCGTAGATATTCTAATCTTAATATTAGTCCTTGGAGAATGGGTTCTTAACTAAATATATTCCCTATTACCAAGCATTCTAGTAAGACCATTGTTAGGGAGTTCAGTTTTCATAGTGATCCCATTCTGTTGACTTAGTGCTAAACTAAACCAAACTTACTGAGCGACTACCAATTAAAAAACATTTGACCCAACAAAATATTGTCACTACAGATTTCCACACACATGTAAGTACAAATACATGCAAAAACACACAAACAACACACATGCACATGCTGTTAAAGACTCAACTGAAGTGGATAAGTTATATGGTAAGTATGGAAGATAATTACCTCCTGTTTAACAACTTATTCCTTGGCTAGCATGATAGAGAATCAAAAGAAAAATTACAATTATTTTAATGGACTGTTATACTCCTATACAATCAACTACTGCAAAGGAAGAACAGAGGCTGATCATAGGAACAATAAAATAAAGTCTTCATAGTTACTGCCCTTTCTAAAGAAAATCAACGGTTAATCTCCTTGAACAATGTGGCTAAGATTTCAAAGTTCAAAGTCAGGTTGCACAGTTACATTCACTTTTAGACTAATACCCTTGGCAAATGTATGAATCTCCTTATCCTGCCAGCTATAGGTTATATAGTATCTTTACTGCTCTATTATAATGTTGGTTGGGATACTTATTGAGACTTGACCTCACTCTTGTTTGAATGGATATATATCATCATCATGATCATGTTGTGCCGCTAGCATGGATATCCCTGACCCTCTCTCGCCACTTCTCCCTATCGTTCATTGCCTCCGGCAGGTCTTCAGGGCTACATCCCATATCCTCACATAGCTGCTGTATGTATGTTCGAGCTGGTCATCCTGCTTTTGCTCGGCCATAGGTGGGAGTCTATAGGAGTACATCACTTATGAGCTCGTCCTTGCTTCTCCAGCTGTGTCCTGCATGCCTGGATATATATATATATATATATATATATATATATATATATATGTGCTTGATTAGTGGTTGAAATAATTAAGTATTTACCATTGGTAACAAGATCAATTTAAGATAAAAACTTGAATTCTGGATGCTGATTTTCAAACCAGGCAAGCTTTTCCCTACTGGAGGAGTGATGCAGCACAATTTTTCTGCTCAATTTTGACACTGTATACTTACTCACATACACATACACACACACTCTTATACTCACTTTAAATATATACCTGCTGACACAAATACTCCTCAATTATAAAGTAAGGATTAAAAATAGAATTAATTGTAATTAGAACCTTTTTATACCAATCAGAACCTAGAATAATGAACATTACTTTTATCATTTCAATCTTGTTGGAAAAAAAAAGTTAGCCATTAGAAACAGTATCTTTACACAGGCAAACTAGCTTTTGTCTCCACTAACAAAGTATTTTTATTTCTCTAGATTTAAAGTCGACAAGGCCACGTTATTTGATGCTTGATTTGTTTCTGACCCCATTCTACTGCAACTACAAGAATCTAGTCCATCTGCCATTATTTGTAATTCCGGTGGCATCGGCTCTAGTGAAAGACAACCATCTGCCCAGACTGTTTGGAACTATGTTGAACCATTCCAGCATTCTCTGATAGAATTAGGCAATTCAGGATTGTCAGAATGGAATCTTGGTATTATCTTTCCTGTGAAAGGAAAACAGATCTATGGCTTATAAATAGATATTTTTCATTGGCTTGCCACAGATTGGCTTCTTTGGGAATATTTGTCAGAGAGTGAAATTTTATGATCAGTTAATACCAAAGAAATAATTAGATTAGAAAAGTTGGGTTGTGTGAAAAATTCAGTTCTGTGTATATTCTCACATGAACAGAAGTTTAAAATTGAGAAGAATATATATATATATATATATATAAAGAGGAGAAGGAGAGAGAGTGAGAGTGAGAGAGAGAAGAAGAAAGAAAAAATAAATCACACATCAAATAAATGAACATGCTTGTTGTTAAGTATATATATAGATGTATATGAGGATAAGGTTTGAATGAAATGAGAAAAGGAAGACCTAATAGAAAATGAGATTGATATGTTTTGCTATGATGATAGCTCATTTTGCTTCTCAGATACACATATATATATATATATATATATATATATATATATATATATATATATAAGTTTGAATACCATGTATACAGAGTATATGGCATTTGCTAATGGACAGATTCTTACCTATGCTCTCATCAGACAAATAAATATATCAGTGTTGGTTGTCACTTTGTGGGTTTGTGGTGAACTAAATGCAATGTAATTTGGAGAGTGCTCAATATCTGTGATAGAGTTATTATATAATAATGATAAATAAATATATATCATATTCAATATATATTTAATTGCAATGACGTTTTCATGACGTTTTATAAGTGACAATCATCAGGCAGATGACAAAAGATAATGAAGGAATCAAAAAATTGAAAAATACAGTCAAAAACTATTAGAATTGTGTAAAACTTTTAAATTGAGCTTGTGGGTGGGGATGTTGGTTACATTTGCATATTATATATATATATATATATACATATATATATTAAAGAGGTGTATGGTTCTTACTAGCTCACTTGGTGAGTTAATGAAGGACCAAATGTTGAAGTATTATGAAATAGTGCTCAATATCAGTGATAGAAATATAGAAATATATATATATACATATACATATATTACATGTCTGTACATATATATATATATATATATATATATATATATATATATATATATATATATATATATATATCATATTAGATGTCTGTGCATATATATATATATATATATGTATATATGCACAGAAATGCACACGAAAGGCATTTTGATCTGAAATGTTTGCTGCAGGATATTAAATCTATACATTCAATATTTACCTTTTAATTAACAATGTTGTTATTTACACTTTGAACTATTGTCCTGACTTTGATTTTAATACTCACAATGTTTCTACTGTCATATTCTTGCCGTCTTCAGGTGACTTTTATTGTTGTTCATAACCCTCTGAGTTCACAACAATAGACAGCTGAAAGAAGGCCAAGGGTACAATAACTGAAATATTATGGGTATAACAATCAATATCAGAACAATAGTAAATAAAATAAATTCTGTTTATAATAACAGTACCTCATCTTAGGAATATATGTATATATATATATATATATATATATATATGTGTGTGTGTGTGTGCATGTGTTACTTAATCATATTTATTCCTGTGTGTATAATCCAACTTTTTTCTTTGTAAAATTTCTATATGAAATTTATAAAAGGAAAATATTTCCCTTCATTCTTTAAAGACATGCAATCTTTCGTTGTTCCATAATTGACTACTGTAATCTTGACATGGATTCGTAGCAGCAGCCAATCTATACTGGATCTTTTACTCAAAGATTTATGGATCTTTATGGATCTATCAATGATAAACCTTTTCTGTCAAGTCAAATTTTCCTCAGAGGGCCAAACATGAAATCTTAGAACTTGGCAATAACTTACAATCCATTAATCAATAAACAAAGTTTATCATAAATGTATTCTTTAAATTGATGTTAGAGAGTTATTCTTTACCAAATTTTTTGAATGAAAATAAGTCAAGCAAAGTTATATTCAATGGTTAGTATTGATATTGCTAGGGTGAATCGAAAGTTTTACTAAATTTTAGTGATGTACGACACAATTCAGCATCTACAGAAGATTTTGCAGTGGTCATGAAAGTGGGAAATCACACTGGACTTTGAAATTCCTAGATTTCTAGATACTCTCTGAAATCTACTAAAAAGATATGTTTCTCTCACTTGAAACATGGCATCAAAAGCCACAATTTTAGGGATACCTGACTTTGCCTGATCATCAAGGTTCTTGTAACCTAAGCAAAATTTCTTCTACCATATTGTTATGGTACCCAGATTTACCATTCCTTTTGCAGAGTAACATTTTTGGTTGCTTCAGCTGTGTTATGTCCCATTTTGAATTTCTAATGCATAAGTTCCCAAATTAGATTATGTTGCATGTTCATCGGTGCTGCTTTCAAATCATGTATAGAGTGAAGCAATGCATGTGTCTGCGCAACGACTACCATGATACAACCAAACGCAAAAGGTGCTACCCACAGTATGAACTACTTTGGTTACCTGATATATGTGCCACAATCAAGTATGTACCAAAATATTGCAAAAATTTTAACACACTGAAGTATATCTTATAAATTGAGTGATGAAAGAAGAATTCCTTTATCATTGTCTGGTGTTTATATAAAGAGTAGACCTGGGAGCGATGGCAATGAAGTGATACTCCGCATTTCTCAAAACTCCAGCATTACTAGAACCTCACCATCAGATTGTTTTGTGTCATATCAGGATACTCATTGTAGGAGTTTTTTATCATTAAGAGTTTTCGGACTATTGTCTTCATCTTTATTGTTATTTCCACAACGTTTTGGCCAATATGTCCTTCGACCTTCTTCAGGTGTTTGTCGAACTCAGCAACCTTCACAGAACTTTGAACTACGTCCTTTATTGAATCCACAGGGGTCACCTATTCTGATTCCGTTAGCCATAACCGGGTACAAGTGTTAAGTATTCCTGTATTGCTACTCGCCTGTAGTCAGGATTGAACCTTCAACCTCCTGATGATTGTCTCCTAAGAAGCTTAGGGAACTATAACTGTTATGCCATGTATCCTGCTGGACGTGGTGGAAATAACTATAAAGATGAAGACAATAGTCTGAAAACCCTTAATGATAAAAATCAACATGCTTCGTCTCAGAAATTTAGACAACTAATATCATTGTAGGAGGAATCTTACTTCTCTGCAGAGAAGCAGTTAGTATATTCTACGACTCCAGCCAACTGGGCCAGGGGAACTCTAAAAGAAATATGAACTTCATGACATATGAAAAATAAAAGTTACACTGGTGCTTCAACCAGTGGAAAATTTGATGGAATCTGTGTGCAGAATGTTAAGGGAACTATTTTGTAGTTAATGAATGTTTCATTGATTGTAGATTTCTATCTAGGTAAATACAGCTTCAGTCTCAATACATTTTGGACACTGCTCCTAGTTAATCATATCATAACCAGTAAATCTTTTGAGGAAGAAGGGGACCTAAATCTTTATTCATTTTTCAAATAATGTATCATCAACTATTTCTGATATATTCTTAAAATTTTCAATATGTTATCATATATATATAGGTGCACAAAAACCAGCAAAATCAGTCCATCATAGTAAGATTTTTATTAGAATCACACACTTGAAATTCTCTAACTTAAGGAATAAAGTACTTTCCGGTTGAATTTGCAACTGAATAATAATTTTATGAAATCTTTACTTACACTGGAAATGCATTTTAATCATCCAAATTCTTATAATAATGGAAGCATCTATATATTAACCAAAATCCTTCACTCCTTTCAAAATAGGAACATCAGTATAAATTTATACAGCCTCTCCAACTTGGAGATTTTTTTTTCTAAATCAGTTTCCCTTTACCAAAAAAAGAACAGTATTTACCCATAACTGAGGGCAGAAGAGAAGTATTTATATCTTTCCCAAGAGCTTTAGGAGGAGTCTCTGTTGTGAATTGGTTAAAGTACAGCTCTGCAGGCTCAAAGTAAACAAGTTCAAACTTCTGTGGCACTATTACATTTCCTTTTAGACTAATGCTCTTGGGAAAGGTATGAATGCCACAAGCCCTGCAGCTATGTGGTAAATAGTATCACTAGTGTTCTTCTACAAGTATGACTTTTGCATTAAATAACCCATGAAAGTTGATATACCAACCCCAACTATGGGTTAAATAGTATCACAAGTGTTCTTCTATAAGGATGACTTTGGCATTAAATAACCCATGAAAGTTGATATACCAACCCCAACTATGGGTTAAATAGTATCACTAGTGTTCTTCTACAAGGATGGCTTTGGCATTAAATAACCCATGAAAGTTGATATACCAACCTCAACTATGTGTTAAATAGTATCACTACTGTTCTTCTACAAGGATGGCTTTGGCATTATATAACCCATGAAACTTGATATGCCATTAAAAACAAAGAAACTAACAAAATTAAACCTAAATGCATTAGCGTGAATAGAAACATTAGTATCCGCATGGGTCACAATTAAAAGAAGAATCCAACATATATGAATCATTAAATAAGTTTCCAGACTTTTTTTGTATGGGCACCTTTATTGATAGTCCCCTTTGAAACTCTAGTCCCCTTCAAAGTAATCTCCTTCGGCTGCAATGCACTTGTTGTACTGTTCCAACACCTTCTGGAAGGCCCCATGGAAGTCCTCTTGTGTGAGTGTGTCAATGGCCATCATCACAACCTCTTTCATCTCCTCAGTCATCTCATAATGACAGCCTTTGAGCTTAGGGAATAACCAAAAGTCACAGGGAGCAACATCTGGACTATAGGGAGGCTGAGGAACTGTCTTGATGCCCATCTTGGTCAAATAGTCTGTGATAAGGATGGAGTTGTGGACTGGTGCATTGTCCTGCTGGAAATGTCACTGACCCAATTTGAAGAGTGCTGGCCTCTTCCAACGGAATTTCTTCCTGAACTGCCTTAAAACCTCAACATAGTAACCCTAACCCTAACCGTTTGGCCAATCAACTCTGGTGTATTGACTTCCTTACTCCTCCCACACCTCTCATCATCCATCACAGATTCCCTGCCTTCCTTGAATCTCTTATGCCACTCAAAAACTGATGCTTAATTCATGCAAGATGGTTGAAAAGCAGTCTGAAGCATTCCATACGTTTCTGTGGCATTTTTTCCAAGTTTAAAACACAATTTTATTGCATATGGTTCTTCTAAAGTGTCCTCACGTCCAGATTGGATTTTTGAAATTCACCAGCTGTGACAATCAGGCTTTAGTAGGGTGTATTCCAATTGCTGCTGTAGCTGTTCATTTTTTGCTGAAATCCTAAAAATTGGTCAGTCATCTCATAAGATGTATAGCAATAACAGTGAATTTTCAAGAGTCTACAACAATTTTAAATGACTGTACAAAAAAATTCTGGAAACTTATTGAAGGCAACACATACCATTTTGTTATCATTTTATTTGTCTTTTATTTTCTTTCATTTTAACTTTTAGTTACTTTCCATCCACCAAAATAATAATGGTTGCCAAAGAATCCAAAATACGATGCTTGTATAAAAATCATAATAGGTGATAAGAAGTAGGGAAAGATAGGTTAAATAGAGTTCTTGTTGTTCAGTCAATAGGGCAACTCTTGGAGATAATCAGACTTTCCCAAGACAAAATGGAAGCAATGGGTTTAGTTTTAGTTTATGAGTCAGGTCAAGGATTATATGTTTGACGAGGTCTGAAGAATTTAGCCACTAGAATACTGTCAAGATTACCAAATAATGGTTCAATTGTCTGAACAATTCCTGGTATGTTAATGACCCTTCTCAAAGTTATTGGCAATTACAGAAAATCCTTCTCTGGTTTCGGTCTAATTACTTCTGTTTTGTTTTTTTGTTTTAGTTTTTGTTTTTTTCTCTTCTTTAACTCTACTCTTCAGCCTTTCACAGAAATAATTCATTTTTGTCTTAGTTGATTCAAAAATAATAAACCTTATTTTATGACATGTTTTGAAGGAAAACTAAAATACACCAAGTACAAGATAAAATTTTTTCAAACATGCAAAAGTAGCTGGCATTGGTTAAAAAAAGAAAAAGGACTAAATTTTTCACCAAAATGATTCTGATATTTATATTTTATATACAGTCGAACCTCGGTTATCGAATGACTCCCAAGTTGAACAATTTAGAGTTCAACCAAAATATTTCAGTAAAAAATGCCTAAGTGATCAAATAAATGTTTGGGATTTCAGCACATGAGTCAAACTGATGAAAACGGAATGCACACGAATGACTGCCAAGGCAAACCAAACACGGCTGAACGGCTGGCCAAATCTGTTGTATAGCCATGGACATGCCCGTGGTGTAATTGTTATCATCGTAGGAAATGGACACGGTGACACGAATTCAATACCTGGACGAGATTGATTGCATTTCACATAGCACTAATACCCTTGGGAAAGGTATGAATCCAATTATTCTCCCTCCAGCTATGGGTAAATAGTAGGGCAGACTAGGTTCTTTAGCCTTGGTGAGGCAACTAGTCTAGGAGAAGGAAAACTCTGAATTCAAACCTCTTAAACTTTGCTTTAAAAAAAAATTGACCTTGTGTCATATCCTATCCGAGAGGAGGGGTTGGGTAAATATGATAGCCATGAACACTATACATACACATATACATACAGAAATATATTCAACACAATAAGGACGAGCGAAGACACTTCTTTAGAAAAATATAACTCTCACTTTATTTGAAAGGATTTGAAAGGGTTACTGAAGGTTTTACTGTGTGAGAGGTGAGTTGGAGACTGAACAGAACTGCAACATATTGACCCCCACTCTTATGGCCATAACAGCGTTTCTTTCCTGTTCTCCTGTGCTTTGTACGTAGTATTTTTTTGCTTTTACATCTTTTGCCATATATTTTAAGCCCTTTTTTCTTGCTTACTTGTGAACATCCAACTGATAACATGAGGTGTTTGTTGTGTGATGGTTTTCATCTCAGGAAATGGACACAGGGACCCAATTTCAAATTCTGGGCAAGGCTGAGTGCATTTTGCACTGTTCAAATAACTTTGGGAAAGATATGAATGGCCCAGCAGGTTGGGGCTGTCGAATACACTGACTGCAGAGAAGTAAGACACTATCCCCACCTTCAATGTGTATTTTGGATATGACATTAAACTGTCTGATGGCAAATCCAGCCTTCGGATATTTGGGGAAAGAGGAATACCTATTCATTGACATTGCTCCCAGGTCCACTCTGACCCAGAGTGGGAGAACCTGATAAGGTCCTATCAATGGCTCAAATTGAACAAACTATGTGCAAACAAATGGCTGATGTTAAATTGTGATTGTTATATAGCAGTACTTGAAACAATTTAACTGTGTATGAAAATATGAGTTCAGGCTTATTTAAGAATGTTATCGACAAAATCTGTGAACAGATCATATATATATTTAATATATATGTATAGATTGGATTTGGCATAAAAATTACCAACAATGATTGATATGCCATAAAACCATGAAAAAGGGTTTAAGAAGCAAACATTATACAGTGACAAGGAAGAGAAAACTGCAGTGATGAAGTGGCTCAAAGAACAGTCAACAGAATTAGGTATTGATACACGCTATCTTTCAAAGTAGAACATTGCTATTGAGCAAAACCGTGACTATGTTGAGAAGTGGAGATGTGATCCACAGTAGATCAGCTTCATTTTGATGTATGATACATGTTCCCTTGCCAATGATTATTTCTGTACTAGAGAAAAAGGCATTACTTTTTGACTAACCCTTGTACATATAGTAGTGATAAGAGACATGATCCCTAACGGTTATCATAAGAAATGAACACAGTGACCCAAATTCAAATGCTGGACAAGGCTATTTGGATTTCATATTGCACTCATGCCCTTGGGAAAGGTATGAATCTAACTATTCTGCCCCCAGCTATGACTAAACAGTAAACTAGGAGTCATTAGTTTTGTTACAGCTAGAAGACAAGAAGAGGGAAAATTCTGAATTCAAATTATTTGTATTCTGCTTAAAAAATTGAGTTTGTGTCACATCCTGCCCATGGTGGAAAGGTTGGGTAAATACATTTGAAAATACTTTTTAATGATGGAAAAGTATTCCGTTTTCAAAATGAACACTTTTCTACATAATCTCCTTCATATCAGTCTAAATTCCTTAGATCATCATCCTGTCGTGCCACCAGCATGGATATCCCTGACCCTCTCTCACCACTTTTCCCTATCGTTCATCGCCTCTGGCAGGTCTTTGGGGCTACATCCCATATCCTCACAGAGCTGCTGTATGAATGTTTGAGGTGGTCGTCCTGCTTTTGCTCAGCCATATGTGGGGGTCCATAGGAGTACATCACTTATGAGCTCATCCCTGCTTCTCCAGCAGTGTCCTTCATGATGGGAGGTAGGTGGCCGTATAGTCGGTGCTTTGTGGGGTGTTGCCTCCAGGAGAAACTATCATTATTTATGTTATCTATATTATTTACATGTGGTAGGGGAGTTGGTTAAATATGTAATTAGATAAATTTGGCAATGATTCTTGGACAGACAGATAAAAATGCGCAAACGTTGGCAGTGAGCTATAAATCATATGACCCATATAAATATTAGTGTACTAGAAAGTCAAGTTCTTTTTCTTTTTTTTAAATTGATATACTAGAGATCTAATCAGTGTACTAAAGGTTTCTATTCTTATTCAATGCCAACATGAACAACCAATCCTAATTGACAAGAAATTTCCATAACAATTACAGACCCTGAAAAGCCAGCAAAAGGCTTTCCAGAACTCAATTTATGGTAACTATTCTAATAATTCTAGCCTCTGCCAAAACACACATTGCCCAATGGACCAATTTCTTAGAATTTACCATGACCCTGGATTGCTTATGGATATACATTAAAGAGGTCAAGAGGCTGATCATATGACTCTGTTGTTTCAGTTTTTATTCTTTGGCACCATTATTCCAATCAATGAAATCCAGAACTAAAGTCATGTGACTGTAGAATAACAAATCAATGAGTTCAGTCCAACAATCAACAGAAAGAAATGTTCCAATGAATGGCATCTTGTTAGCAAACAAAATAAAATTCCAATGAATAATGACAAACATGAGTGTTCAGCCATTTAGAATAATTCAGATTCAAAAATTTGTTGAAAAATGATTTCTCATGGAATGGGTGACAGATGACTTGTCACAAAATCTAACATTCAAAATTTGAAATTTCTTTTAAGACAAAATATTCACAAACTCTTCAGACATTGTTTCCTGAAATTAGAATGTCTATATGATGTTCATGAGAGGAATCAAAATCTTTCATTCAGTTGTATGCTGAGCTATTTATGCGTGTCTTTATAAGTTTAAGATCTAACTTTATTACTTTATTAGTAGTAAATAGGCTAACCAGTCTTTTGTGTATATATCTATCAATTTATTTGTCTTTTTGAGTTTGTTCAGATCTCATTGCACACACACACATACACACACACACACACACACATACATATATATCGTCATCCACGGATGGACTGTCTCGTTCTATCACAACTCTTCAGTGTGGCTAGACATGTAGGACACTTCAAGCTGGGACTGAAACGTGCCCAACTTTACCTTTGACTTAGTATCATACTGCTCAGCCATCAGCCGACATATGTCAATTTGGAAATTATAAGGCATTATTTAGTAGCTTTCGTTTGTTTACATTTTGCCTTACCAGATACCAGAGTGTTCAATTCATAAGAAGAGCTTTGCATTACGCAATTGGCAGCCGTTAATTCCTTCATCAGAGTGCTCAACCCCCTCCCAGGTGGGGGTGAGGGGCGAGTGTATATATTGTCATCCACAAACTTTTTCATTGTATCACAACTCTTCAGTGTGGCTAGATACGTAGGACGCTTCAAGCTGGGGTAGTAAGAGTATAGACCTGTCTCAATGCCCAAGGAGGATATACAGAATATCAATACGGGATCTGAATACTGTGGATTTGTCCTTTATTTTAGAACCTGTAAATGTACATTGAATACTTTTTTATCTTTGATTATTTTCCCATTTATTTGCAACACAGGGACAGGCACTGAATTGTGGCAATATCACTAATCAACTTCCTTCCCTAGAAACAATTCATTCTGTTCTGATACTCTGTTCAAACAGGTCAATTGCTCATTATAGCATTGCACAGTAACAATTTATCCAGTTTCTTGCAGATTATGACGAAAATTTTCTTTTGAATCCGAATACAGAACTTCTTCCCCAATCAATTCCATTTATATGTTGCTGGCTGTACTGAATCTCACTTTGATTTTCTTTATTCATATTTTTTTCCTCAAAATCAATCCATTTCCTTCACATTTTTACTGCTGTTGACTATAGAATAATGATTGCAGAAAAGTATAAGTTTAACATTGAAAGGATATCTAAGGTTTGTTATATAATTAAGAATATTAATTAATTATATAAGTCAATCATTTTATTTTTAGTGATAAATTGTGAGTTAGTAAGAAAACTTTGAGTTGAAGTGTAAATCACTCTCAAGAAAGGTCAAACAGGTGGATCTTGGGTCCATTGGATGTCAACCCTGTCATAACAAAAGTTTATTTTGAAATCGGTTGTCGGC
This sequence comes from Sepioteuthis lessoniana, assembly GCA_963585895.1. NCBI lineage: Eukaryota > Metazoa > Mollusca > Cephalopoda > Myopsida > Loliginidae > Sepioteuthis > Sepioteuthis lessoniana. The sequence goes on from OY757905.1 coordinate 20,775,212, forward strand.
AGGATATTAAAACGATAAGCATTTCGTCAGTCGTGGTTAAGATTAGATGACACAACACTGAAAGTTCTGATCACATAAGTAGATGAGATAATATATGATAGAAGCAGGGTGTTTTAGCTGTCAGTTGGTCAAGTCAGTTGGAGTGCTAGGAGTCAGTCAAAGATTCAAGAGAGGGTTGGACTTGGTCGGTGGATTCACATTGGGCTCAGAGATGAGGCATGCAGCCCTTTGAGGGTCGGGCTTGGTTGGAGTGAAGAAATAGAAGTCAGTGTATTTGTCTTGTCTACCACTAATGAAACTCACTGTGTTTCTACGACAAAAGTAATTCTTTCACTCTATTTATCTCATTCATGTGACTATGTTCAAATGCTGCAGGCTGTAATAAATTTTCATATCAAAAGAAACAATGGAGTCACATTGTATTTGCGTAAATGTAACACCAATTGATATTTAAACTGATGCCGTTTTGGTGAGGTAATGTTACAAGTTTAGAGAAAGTTTGGAGGAAGTTAAGTGTTCTTCCAAAGAATTTTTATGATAAAAAATGTAAGAAGTCATTTAATATACATGGTGCAAAAGAAATACCTCCCGCATTTTAGTGTTGATAAAAAACTGATACTGCTATGGGTTAAAAATTCAATCCAGAAAGGCATCATTTTTATGTGACATGAAATGAGCTTAAAGAGCTCTATGTGTAGTAATTACAGATTCAACAATCTTGAAAATGTTTCAACAGCAAATGCCCTGTGTGCATCAATCCATGCAATGATTATAACCGAACATATCTAAGAAAAAAAAAATGATAAGACATTAGCTAGATGGAGCTACCATTATCACTTGCCTGAGATTACTTGCATCACACAGGTGACAATTCAAAATATGGGAGGTAATTTTACTATGCTGTGTGCATATCTTACATTTTGGCCTCCATACATGTTCCAGAAAAAAGTAATGAAATAAATAGATTTCTTTGTCAAAAAAAAATATTCAAAGTATATGATTGTAAGGCTGAATAGAATCATAAGTATTTGGTAGATATATATGTATTGATGCAAGGTGCATACGATAAGTTTCCAGACTTTTTTCATATGGACACTTTTATTGATAGTACACACATGAAACTCTAGTCCCCTTCAAAGTTATCTCCTCTGGCTGCAATGCACTTGTTGTACTGTTTCAACAACTTCCGGAAGGCCCCATGGCAGTCCTCTTGTATGAGCGTGTCAATGACCTTCGTCACAGCCTCTTTCATCTCCTTAATTGTCTCATAACGACAGCCTCTGAGCTTAGGGAATAACCACTTGCCTGAGATTACTTGCATCACACAGGTAACAATTCAAAATATGGGAGGTATTTTTGCTATGCTGTGTGCATATCTTACATTTTGGCCTCCATACATGTGTTGTATAGCTGTTATACAAATACAAGTGGAAACACAATCAAACAATTTACGAACTTCAATGAACGAACGAAACACTTTTCTTTATAAAAATATATCTCTCCTTTTATTCTCAAAAAGAGCCCATAGTTTGTGTTAGTTGAGAGTTAGATGGAGAGACATATACTCAGAGAGAGGACTTCTTCTCATATCTTCATCCGGGAGTGAGGGGGTGCCAACGCTTGCACATCCTTGCAAGACAACCTGACTGGCTGCATGTCCCTCGCTCAACTGCGATTATCTGCACTCTGTCTAAATCTGACCACATGGTTCTCATCACGTGGTCTCCTTCCAGTTACACACCTGTTGTACCTGAGTGCCCTGATTGTGCTACCCTGTTTACTAATCATAACGTGACAGTTTGTCATAGCACACGAGGTCACTAGGAATGAACTGAAAATCCATGGCATATGTTATATAACACATGTTCCAGAAAAAAGTAATGCAATAAATAGAAATCTTTGTCTCAAAATTATTCAAAGTATATGATTATATGGCTTAATAGGATAATAAGTATTTGGTAGATATATATTTATTGATATGTAGGTGAGTAAATTGTCATATATGATGACTGCCACATTTTGACAAATGATAGCCATCTTTACCACCAAAATTACAACTCAAATATTGTTATTAATAGCTTATTCAACTTGTGAAAAACATATAAGATGTATGATATGATAAGGGAATAAGATATCTGCACATCGTTGAATTATTGTGACATATGCTGGTATGACACTTACGCCACTCTCTGGGTTTACATTGCAACAGCCCAGTGACAAGCATAACAAGATAACTAACTGGTGAGTATGTAAATTGCAGGATTTATTTCAGAACACTTTCTCTTAGACTTTAAATTTTAGGGTAGCTATTATAAAATCATTGAAATGACAGATTTCTAAAAGACTTCTAAACAAAATACATTTATACCAGGTGAGACAAGAGCCCAGTCAGCAGGAGCTGTATAATTCGTCAACTTCATTTCTGCAGATGGGTAAGACCACCCACAACAAGTGTCCCAGATATGACACAAAACAATCTGATTGTGAGGCTTCAGTCCTGTAGCCTTGGGGAATGTGGAATACTTCTTCATTGCCATTACTCCCAGATCCACTCTGATCCAGCGTGGTAGTACCTGTTAGGGTTCCATCTATGAGTCAACTAGGACAATTTAATCATTTACTAAATTTGAAATTATTTAACTGTGTGGAAGCAAATGTTTAACGTTAAATTGAACTATCAGAATCACTCAGTTATGCTTGAAACCATTAAACTATGTGCAAATAAATCTATCAGTGTTAGATAGCAATACTCAAAACCATTTAACTGTGTACAAACAAATGAGCTTTGACTCATTTAATATAATCTTACCTACATACTATTAATTTACAGGAATTGGTATTAAATAACCCATATGGGTTGATATGCCATAAAATACAACCATCTTACCAAGACAAAAAGTTTTACACTATTTTGGTATATGATTTTTTGCAGCATAGACGTCACATGGTAATTGGAATGAACTCACATGGTGCATTGGGTGGCACGGTGGTTGGGTTTTATGGCATGTCAACCTTTATTGGTTATTTAATGCAAAATCCTGTTTATACATATATTTTAAATACATATGATTTGTAAACATTTATTTTACAGATAACATTTTCCAATGATCCAGAGCACATTTGTTTGCACACAGTTAAATGGTTTCAAGTATTTCTAACACTAATAATTCTATTTGATATCAATCATTTGTTTGCACACAGTTAAATGAATATATATGGTTTGGTTTGGTTTGGTTTCTTTGTTTAATGGCATATCAACCTTTGTAGGTTATTTAATGCCAAAGCCATTCTCCAAGTAGAACTATAGTGGTACTATTTAACTCATAGCTGGGTGGATAAGGGGGTTCATACCTTTCCCAAGGTTATTTGCCCGAAAGTGAAAGTAATAGCGCGACTGGAGTTCGAACTAGCTTACTATGATTTTACACAGTCCATCGCTTTAACCATTACACCACGAGGCCATCCCTACGAATATATATATGATTTGTAAGTGAATAGTATATACATTATTTACATCAATAATTTTATTTGATATTAATCTTTTGTTTGCTTACGGTGAAGTGGTTACAAGTTTTGCTATGTAATATGAATATTTCTTTTCAACACTATTCATTCATTTGCACTCAGTCCAATGGTTCCAATTCTGTTATGTAATACAAATAATTCAATTTCTGCACACAGACAGTTTCATGCATTGCTATTCAATTCTAATTGTTCTATTAAACATTTACTTGTTTGAACACAATCAAATTGTTTCAAGTATTGCTATGTAACACTAACAATTCAATTTAACATCAGTCATTTGTTTGCATTTAGTTAAATGGTCAAACAGTTCTATTTGACCCATAGATTGGACTCTATCTGGTACTAAGCATCCAGGTTAGAGTGAATTTGGAAGTAATGGCAATGAAGGAGTGTTCCACATTCCCCAAAGCTTCAGGACTGGAGTCTCACAATCTGTTTAGTGTCATTGAAAAGATCTTGCCTCTTTGTAGAGATGTAGTCAGCATATTCTAAAGCCTCAACATACTGGGCTGCATTGTGCATTGCTTCACCCCATGTGTAATTTAAAACCTACGAAAATTGATATGCAATGCAATCTAATTTGGGAACTTATTCTTGAACAGGGCCAAAATTCAGTGGAAGCAATCAAAAAAATTTGTTGTGCAAAAGGTTATTGTTGATTACAGTATAGTAACCACATGGTTCAAGCAATTTTGTTTCAGTTGTAAGAACCTTGATAATGAGATAATGTCAGGTAGGCCTAAAACCACAGATTCCAAAGCTGTTCTCCAACACAAATCTGGTAAATAGCACTTAGAGAGTATCAGGTAAGTTCAACCTCACACAGACTCGTGTGGTTCACTATAGCCATGAACTTGACCCAAAGCATCCAGAGCTGCTGAACTGTGTATCATGCAACTAAAATGTTGCAAAATTTTTTAATCACCCGACTTATCTTACCAGAGCCTTTCTCATATTCTCAGCTTATACACATCTAATGTAATTCTAGGAGGTGCCTGTGGTGTAATGGTTATCGTCATAGGAAATGGACACGGCAACATGAGTTCAAATCCTGGACAAGACTGATTGCATTTCACATTGTACTAATACCCTTGGGAAAGGTATGAATCCAAATATTCTCCCTCCAGCTATGGGTAAATAGTAGGGCAGACTAGGTTCTTCAGTCTTGGTGATGCAACTAGTCTAGGAGAAGGAAAACTCTGAATTCAAACCTGTTAAACTCTGCTTAAAAACTGACCTTGTATCATATCCTGCCCGAGTGGAGGGGTTGGTAAATATGCATCTAATGTAATTATTTCACACATTTATTTTCATCAATTTATGAACAACTTTATATCTAATATTCAATAATTTGAATTAGATTGTCCTCATCTTTGTTGTTGGTTTTTGTTAATATTTCTCCTGGTTCATTCTCCCACCTTCTTTGGGTGAATTCTACACAAGCATTGTTTTGTTTTATATTTGGTTGGTTGGGGTTTTTGGCGTATCAGCCTTTGTAGGTCATTTAATGCCAAATCCATTTTTATGTAATAATCAGTTCTATTTCAAACAATTCAGTTTAGCATAAGTACACAGTTTAATTGTGAAAAATATTTCTATTTCAAACTGTTCAGTTTATTCAAGCATTTCTAATTCAGCTAATTCAGTTTAGTATAGGTTCAGTGTTTGTTTACACACAGTTAAATGTCAAAAATGTTCTATATTAAACAAATCAGTTTTGTGTAAGTAGAGTTTCAATGTCCAAAAACAATTTGATTTCAAATAATTCAGTTTAGCATAAGCATGCAGTTTAAATGTAAGTACAGTTTAATTGTCAAAAACATTTCTATTTCAAGCTATTCAGTTTAGTCAAACAATTCAGTTTAGCATAAGTATGCCATTAATTCTATTTAACCCATAGATAGGACCCTTATCAGGTGCTACCACGCCGGGCCAGAGAGGACCTGGGTGCAATGGTAATAAAGGGGTGCTCTGCATTCTCCAAAGCCCCAGCATCACTGGAAACTCACCATCAGATTGTTTAGCGTCATATATCCAGGACACTCATTGGGGGGAGGTCTTACCCCTCTGCAGAGGTGCAGTCAGTGTATTCTACAGCCCCAGCCAACTGGGCAAGTTTTGTTTTATAGTCCAGCCTTATATTATGAGATATGCCTGGTTACCATGGCAATTTCCATTGCCATTTGGTCTTGTTTAATAGCTAGCCTAGATATGGTGCTACTACTATACCAGGTAGTGATAGTAGACTTTCATGATTGTCTCTAATTTTTCTTTTTATGCACAAAAAAATATTAATACATAAAGTTTGAATTCCCTTGGTCATACCAACATATCTACTTAGGCTTCCCACAGTTTTTATAAATTAACTCTCCATCAACAGGGAGTTTTTTCACTTAAAGTTACCTCTTTATATTGCATTATTTTCATCATGTATAAAGTTTTCTATCATCTTTCAGGAGAACCTACTCGTAAAAAAATATCAAAGAATATAGTTCTTACTATAAAACTTTAAAAAAGCACTGATTTTAGTGTTATGAATTACCTGAAATCAATTCAAGATTTTCACAGGGATGAAAAATTATATCATTTTGGAGACAGTAAGTACAGCTTAGTTCATGCCTTTCCAAGGTATATTTCTTTACAGTGGGCATTAAACTACTTCTGCTGGAATTTAAATTCTGTTCACTGATTCCATTTTCCCAACTGTTAATCAATCAGCAATCTTATCGACTGGCAAAATAAATTATGACCATAAACAATGAACAATTGGATAATATTTTCACAGATGCCTTAATTAAGTTTATGCAGCATATATATATATATATATATATAAGGATGAACAAAATTCATAGGACAAATAGAAACATTTCTTTGGCCCGGTCAGCTTGGTCCGTAGAATATACTAACTACTCCTCTGCAGAAGGTAAGAGGCCCCACCTCCAACGAATACCCTGGATATAACACAAAATGATCTGATAGTGCAGTTCCAGTAATGCTGGAGCTTTGGAGAATGTGAAGTACCCCGTCGTTACTATTGCTCTCTTGTCCACTCTGGCCAAGTGTCCTATTTATGGGTCAAATAAATAGAACTAAACTGTGTACTTATGCTAAACTGAATTGCTTGAAATAGAACTGTATGGCATTTAAATTACGTACATATGCTAAACCGAATTGTTTGAAATGTAAGCGTTTTTGTATGCTGAACTAAACTGTTTGAAACAGAACTGTTTTAGACATTGAAACTGTACTTACGCTAAACTGAACTATTTGAAATAGTACTGTTTTTATATATAAATGGATTTGGCATTAAAAAATCTACAAAGGTTGATATACCATAAAACACAAATAAACAAACAAACAAACAAACAAACATTTCTTTTATATTGTTCTCTTCTAGTTTCAACCATAGGTCATTGTCTGGAGAAAATGTTTTATAGAAATAAAAGTGTTATAAGTTTTTTAAAGGAGTTGATAAGAAAAGCCATATAAAATCTACTGGTGGTTTAGCATATCCATCTGTCAGAAAATATCTGAGGGATATACTAAGCCCCCAGCACATTTCATATCATCTCCTCCCTGTGAAAAAGTGGCTTACATGCTATAATGCTACTTCATAGTAAGCAAGTTAGAAATCCTATCTCACTATTATGTTAAATTTCAGACAAATACTCTTGAGAAAGGTTTATATATATATATATATATATATATATATATATATATATATATATATATATATATATATATATATATATATATATATATAACCGGACATAGAGTGTTTGCCAATGGCCCGGGAGACGTGGGTTCAATTCCAGGTCGACTCTTACAAAGACTTAAAAAATGGTACTTGATGCTACCTTGCTTAACACTCAGCATTATAAGGTACGTATCGAGGGTAAAGTGGAGCAATCCAGGGAGAGGAGTAATGCCCTCCCCTACACCTTGGTGTAGTAGCTATCGAAAAGAGAGTCTTCGGATCACTCTTGACTACGGTCGCTAACTTTACTTGAATATATATATATATGTGTGTGTGAGTTTGTGTATATATGTGAGTATATATGTGTGTGCTCATGTGTGTGCATGATGGTGTGTGTGTGTGTATATTTCTGTGTACATACATTTGTGCGTATGCATATATATGCATGTGTGCGTGGGTGCGAGTGTGTGTGTATATGCATGTGTGTGTGTTTGCACGTGCGATTGTTTGTGTATGCATGTTTGTGTGTGTGTCTGTATGTGTACACATATGTGTATGTGTGTGTGTGTGCATGTGTGCATATGTGTGTGTACATGTGTATGCATGTGTGTATGTGAATGCTTATGTGTGTATGCGTGTGTGTACTTTTAGGTATGTGTGTGTGTGTGCGTGTGCGTGTGCGTGTGCGTGCAGTTTCTTTAATAGTTGTCAACACAGAAAATTAAACCGAGTAGATTTCAGATACTTGTAGTGGATGTTAACATTCACTCCATACTAATGTCCTTGGAAGGATGCCTCGGGTAGCATAATGATTAGCCAGCTAGACTAGCAAACCTACACAGGTGAGTTCGAATCTCATTGGGTGCCCCATTCATATGGCCCTGTGCCACATATAAGCAAAAAGCTTTATAAATTAATACTAATGTCCTTGGAAAAGGCATGTCTCCATCTTTGTTCCTTTAAGGATTAAAATGATTTGAGAAGACAGAGTTCTCTAACCTTGGTTGAGCAACACGACAAGGAGAACAGCTTTGGATTCAAATCCCTCATTAGCCAATATGTCATGAGAGAGCATGGCAGGATAAGGTTCATTACTCCCCATGTTTAAGGCATGAATTGTTCAAAGATTGAGGTTGTGGCAGCTACAGCACACACACACACACACACACACACACACACACACACACACACATATATATAGATATATATGTACCAAATAAAAGAAAAAACTTTATATCTTAAAAAAATGTTAGATCTGAATCTTCAGACAAAGAAATAATGAGAAATTATATATATAAGCATATGTGATTTAGCAGCAGCAGTAACCTTTCTTTCTCTCTCTCTCTCTCTCTCTCTCTTGCTATCGTGCTCTCTCTCTCTCTGTTTATTGACTATTTTACAGGATTTCAATGTTTCAATATATATATATAAATATATATATATATATGTAGGCAGTATCTTTTCATGTAAATAGGTTTTATAGAATAAAATTGAATCCTAGTTGTTTTGGAGGGTTTTTTTTCAAGAGTCCTTACATTTTTTTATGCTACAATCTCAAAATTTGTTGATAATTTCTCCAAAGGAGTTATTTGTGTTATACCAAGTATATATATATATATATATATATATATAAACATTAAAATCCTGTAAAATAGTCAATAAACATGGATTTCATTTACTCACTCTTTTTTAGCATTACTGTCAGTTCCAAGGTGCATACCAAGTTGTCAGGTGCACAATATAAGCTATATTAAATGATCAGTATTGCAATGTGCTGTACAAAACTGTCAAATATGCTGCACTACTGACTGGATATAGATCAGGAAATTGACAGCAACCCAAAGAAAGTATTTGTAAAGAAATCCATTTTTATTGATGTTTTTTATCAATAATTTAACAGAATTTAAAAATTCTAAACATGTAGCTTCACCTTGCTATAGAGCAATGTAAAAAAAAAGCAAAAGTTGTTTTTTAATATTATATACATAAACATGCGGGTCTAGCCACACTGAAGAGTTCTGATAGAACGAAACAGTCTGTCTATGGATGACAATATATATATATATATATATATATTGTCATCCAATATCGTAAAGTTGGACGGGTTTCGATCCCAGCTTCGAGCGTCCTGTGGGTCTAGCCACACTGAAGAGTTCTGATAGAACGAAACAGTCTGTCTGTGGATGACAATATATATATATATATATGTAGCCGTGTGGTCTGTCTGTGGATGACAATATATATATATATATATATATATATATATATATATATATATATTGTCATCCACAGACAGACTGTTTCGTTCTATCAGAAACTCTTCAGTGTGGCTAGACCCGCAGGACGCTCGAAGCCGGGATCGAAACCCGTCCAACTTTACAATAGACTAAGGTTTCAGACCACACGGCTACAAGCGGACTACGTTGGCTAAGGGAATTTTAAGGTATTTTATTTTTAGCAACAGCAGCAGCAGCCTTTGTTTACATTTTTTAATACCCTATCGGCTACCAGAGTGCTCAATTCTTACTAATCTCTTTGATTGCACAGTCGACTGGTGTTGTAGAATACACTGACTGCACCTCTGCAGAGGGGTAAGAACCCTCTCCAATGAGTGTCCTGGATATATGACACTAAACAATCTGATGGTGAGGTTCCAGTAATGCTGGGGCTTTGGAGAATGCAGAGCATCAACTTCATTGCCATTGCTCCCAGGTCCACTCTGGCCCGGAATGGTAACCCCTGATAGGGCCCTATCTATGGGTTAAATAGAACTAATGGCATACTTATGCTAAACTGAATTGTTTGACTAAACTGAATAGCTTGAAATAGAAATGTTTTTGACTATTAAACCGTACTTACATTTAAACAGCATGCTTATGCTAAACTGAAAGCGTACTTATATTTAAACTGCATGCTTATGCTAAACGGAATTATTTGAAATTGAACTGTTTTTGGACATTGAAACTCTACTTACACTAAACTGATTTGTTTAATATAGAACTGTTTTGACATTTTACTGTGTAAACAAAATCTGTACTTACGCTAAACTGAATTACCTGAAGTAGAACTGTTTAAATAAACTGAATAGTTTGAAATAGAAATGTTTTTGACAATTAAACTGTGTACTCATGCTAAACTGGATTATATGAAATAGAACTGATTATTTACATAAAAATGGATTTTTGCGTTAAATAACCTAAAAAGGTTGATATGCCATAAAACCCAACCAATCCTTTGGATTTTAACAGGTTTGAATTCAGAGTTTTTCTTCCCCTAGATCAGTTGTGAATCTAATGTTAAAGAACCCAATTTGCCCTTCTATTTACCCATTGCTGGAGGAAGAATAATTGGATTATCCCCTAAGATATTATCACTATGAAAAATACAAGCAACTTAATCGAAGATTTGAATTTGGGTCTTGATGTCCATTTTCTACAATGATAACTATGACATCATTACATACATATATATGTATGTTTAGAGGTGCCTGTGGTGTAATGTTTATTGTCATAGGAAATGGACATGGCGACACGAGTTCAAATCCTGGACGAGACTGATTGCATTTCACATTGCACTAATACCCTTGGGAAAGGTATGAATCCAATTATTCTCCCTCCAGCTATGGGTAAATAGTAGGGCAGACTGAGTTCTTCAGCCTTGGTGAGGCAACTAGTCTAGGAGAATAAAAACTCAGAATTCAAACCTGTTAAACTCCACTTAAATATTTGACCTTGTGTCTTATCCTGCCTGAGCAGAGGGGTTGGTAAATATGGATATATATATGTATGTGTGTCTGTAGGGGTGTTTATTCAACAATTCCCTCTCTCTCTCTATATATATATATATATATACATTTATGTGTAGTTAGGCACCAGTCGCTCATTTAAGCATGTTTCATTAAATAATAAAGACAAATTTTGTCTGTATAATTTATTTAAGATCCTTTCATGTTTTTTGATGAGTGTCTTAGTTTCAGGTTGGAATTGGTAGATGAATTTCCCAAAATTGTCTCGAGTGCTTTCAGACCCTTCATAGGCCATCATCAGAGGTTGCAAGCTTGTGTAAGATTTGTTTGTTTTTTAAAAAAGTTTTGAAAGCGCTTGGGACAATTTTGTGAAATTCATCTACCAATTCCAACCTGAAACTAAGACACTTGAAAGGATCTTAAATATATTATACAGACAAAATTTGTCTTTATCATTTAATGAAACATGCTTAAATATACATATATATGTCCACATTGTATATTATTTATAAAATGATAGATGCCTAGTTCCATCATTCTTGTGTTATAAACTTATCCAAAAAGTCTGGGTGGTTCTATATAAACCTTTATGATGGTAAACAAATTATCTGTGTTGGTAGATTAATGGTTGATATCTTTAACTGAACTAATCACTCCTCATATGATGAGATCAATGTGAGAGTCCATCAAATCTAAATGAATAGGACAATTCATAGAGTTTAAATAAATTTTAAATTGAAGGCAAGTGAACTAAATAATTAAATATTTCCAAGTATTTCATTTATACTCACAACTCAAACACGGAAATTAGTCATTTAGATGTGATTTAATTTTTATACGGAGAAAATTTGTCTTTATCATTTAATGAAACATGCTTAAATATACATATATATGTCTACATTGTATATTATTTATAAAATGATAGATGGAGAGTTCATGAATGTATTTAACTTTGGGCAGGATATATCATCGGGTAAATGTTTTCACAGAGTCAACATTGTTGAAATTCAGACTTTTCCTTCTCCAAGACAAATTTACCTATTTACCTATTTCCAGGAGAAGAGATTGATTCATTCCGTTCTCTTGGAAATTAGTATGAAATGAAACACAAACAGCCCCATCCAGGTTTGAACTCAACTTATTGGGCCCTATTTCCTATGATGATTGCAGCTACTCCACAATTGCCTCTCCCAGTTATAGGTTAAATAGTACCACTACTATTCTTCTAGGAGAATGGATTTGGCATTAAATAACCTAAAAAGAGTTGATATGCCATTAAACAAAGAAACCAAACCAAACAATTGCCTCCTTTATAGTTTATGTAACCAAAAGATATATTTTAGTGATTCAGTTTTAATCAAATAAGATTTCATGACATTATTTGAAATGTGATACCATATTTCTAACATCATTGATTATCTTATTGATTATCCTTCTTCTTATGTTATTTCATTTATATGATATTGTATCTATGTTGATTGATTATCTGATGTCACTCATGATTTTATATTTTTAATCACGATGTAAAATTCATATTGTTAATGAATATCGGTCCCAATAAATAATACACCTTCAAGATTAATACAGAATGTATGTATAAATCTTTCATATTGATGATTATTGACTGTTGTGGGGAAACATTAGGTTTTTCAAATACTTATAGTGATAATTGCAACAGTAACCAATTAATTCTACAAGATTCATTCAATTTTTAGTCTCATTTTGTTTGTTAGTTTTTGTCAAAGTTTATGTTGAAGCTAGCACATATAAAAGTAATGATACTGATGATCATTACCAAGGTGTTCCAACAGCACAGATTCTTTTGACTCTCTTTCACCATCAGTCCTTATTAGCCCTCACACTTGGTAAGTCCTCTAGACAGTATCCAGGGTCTGCACAGAGCTGTTAAATGTAAGTTTTTGTTGGTCGGGCAACATTGATATATCCATGTGCAGGAGTCCATAGAAGAACATCACTTATGAGTGTGTCCTTACTTTCTCAGCAGTACCCAGCGTGTCTCACTCATCTTTTTGGATGGTTTGTCAGATGGGAGGTAAGTAGCCATACAGCCGCTGTTCTCTAGGGTAATGCTTCCAGAATTTGTTCAAAATAACATGCAATATCCTTAAGTAGTTCCTTGTAGCTTTTTTTCCAAGCATTTCATTAAAGTCCAAGTGGTGCAACTATATAATAGTATGGGAGTTGCTCAAGGTGTAATGTTTATCATCATAGGAAATGAACAGAGCAACACAAGTTCAAATCCTGGATGAGGCTGACTACATTTCATATAGTACCAATACCCTTGGAAAAGGTATGAATCCAATTATTCTCCCGCCAGCTATGGGTAAATAGTAGGACAGACTGAATTCTTTAGACTTGGTGAGGCAGCCATTGTAGGAGAATAAAAACTCAGAATTCAAACGATTTAAACTCTGCTGAAAATTGACCTTGTGTCATATCCTGCTCATGTGGAGGGCTTGGTAAGTACATACTGAAGTATTGACACAACCACAGCTTGGAAGAATTCCTGTATTATTTTCTTTTGATTCTGTTTTTATTTCTATATGATTAATAACCAGTTGATAGAGTCCAAATGGCGCAAACATACAGTAGTACTCATATATTTTATCATTAACTTATCAGTAGCAAACCATGCTTTACCAACGTGTAAGTTGACATTGCTTTCAGTAGATGAGATATTACTATCAAGGCATCAGAACTGGTCTCCTAATTTCAGATGCTCGACATTTAATAAGAAATGGAACCATCTTGTTTAAAACACATCAGCTCTGTTTCATTTGAGCTCTAGTAATTTTAATAATGAAAGTAACAATATTAATAAATTGATTTAAAAGAGTAAAAACTAAATTTAAATTTTCATGGAATTTTTATTAGATTTCAACAAAATGCTCGTTGCCTAAACATTTAAAATCTTTTACTATTTTGTTGACTATTTTTTCCTCTTATAATTGATCTCATTAATACTGGAATTTTAGATTCACAGAAGAAAAAGGAAAATAGAAACCAGTAACATTTTTTAAAAAATATGCAATGAATGAGATATTAAATTGACAGAAGAAAAGGCCCTATCTTGTACAATAAGAGGAAGTACTTTATCATATCAAAAATAAAGGGAAGTGCTCAATTGTTTCCTTCATATTAGGGAAGTACTGCATAATAGCAAATAAATGAATACTGCTTCAAATAACTATTCTTAATACAAATAATTTGCAATAATATTCCTATCCAATACTAATAATTTTCAAACATCTCTTTGACCCATAGATGGGACTTTAACAGATAATACTCCAGGTCAGAGTGGACCTGAGAGTAATGGCAATAAAAAGATATTCCACACTCCCCAGAGCTCCAGAACTATATATCATAGTAAGTAAATAAGGGTTACATACTCTGTTATCTCAGATTAATATACACAGCAAGTACTCTATTTCAATAAATAAATATAGGAAGTACTTGGTTTGTTCAAAATAAATGAGAGGAAACACTCTATTCCCGCTAATACCGATGGAGACATTGGTAAATTGGCAGAGTTGGAACTGAAATTTCTTCCACTTTCCTAAACAATATTTTTTTTAGTTGTTTTTATTAAGAAAACGTTTTTTCACTAACAACAAAAGAAAAAAATAATCATATTTACCAACCCCTCCGCTTGGTAAATTGGCACAGTTGGAACTGAAATTTCTTCCACTTTCCTAAACAATATTTTTTTTAGTTGTTTTTATTTAGAAAATGTTTTTTCACTAACAACAAAAGAAAAAAATAATCATATTTACCAACCCCTCCGCTCGGGCAGGATATGACACAAGGTCAATCTTTAAGCGAAGTTTAACAGGTTTGAATTCAGAGTTTTCCTTCTAGAAGAACCCAGTCTTCCCTACTATTTACCCATAGCTGGAGGGAGAATATTTGAATTCATACCTTTCCCAAGGGTATTAGTGCTTTGTGAAATGCAATCAGTCAGGTCCAGGATTTGAACTCGTGTCACCGCATCCATATCCTACGACGATAACCATTACATCACGGGCACCTCCATTTTTTTTTTTTTTTTTTTTTTGGCAAAAGAAAAAAATAAGAAGAATTTTTTATTCTTTTTAAGTTATAACAACTTTAATTATTCTTTCACCAAATGTTAATTTTTCTTTAGAATTAAATTAGATTTTCACTGACCAACTAATTATTTGAATTAGTCCCTTCTATTATACACTGACTATATCTCCAGCAGAAGGATAAGATTTCTCCCTTAAAGGGGTATTCTAGTTATGACACTAAACTGCATCAGATGGTGAGGCTTCAGTTCTGCAGATCTGAGGACTGGAGAGTATTTCTTTATTGCCATTACTCCCAAGTCCACTCTAATCTGAAGTGGTAGTACTTGTTAGAATCCCATCTATGAGTCAAATAGATATTTGAAAATTATAAGTTGTGAATCAGAATACTTAATACCATATAAGGGGTGTCCTCATGATGTAATCGTTAAACCAATGGATAGCAGAATAATAGTAAGCAAGTTCGTACTCTAGTTGCACTATTATATTCACTTTTGGACAACTACCCTTGGGAAAGGTATGAACCCCCTTATCCTCCCAGCTATGAGTTAAATAGTACCACTAATGTTCTTCTAGAAGGATGGATCTGGCATTAAATAACCTACAAAGGTTGATATGGCATTAAAACAAAGAAACCAAACCAAACCTTAAAACCATATAATTGCTAATTATTGTTTCTTGAAGCTATAAATATCTATTAAGAATTATTATTTGCATGAAACCATATTACAATGTACAAACAAATGCTTATTATTAAATAGAAATAATTCCTTGACACCATATTGTTAGTATTAGATAGGAATACTTGAAATAATACAACTATGTGAAAATTATTTGTATTAGAGAGGAATACTTGGTATTATATAATTGTGTGTAAAAAAAACTGGTTCAGAAACTTTGGGGCAGCATAATGGCTAAAATGCTGGACAGTGGCCTCAAAGTATGTGAGTTCAATCTCCAGTCGTGCCATTATGTTCACTTTTGAACTAATACCCTTGAGAAAGGTATGAACACTCTTATTCTACTTGCAGCGGGTTAAATAGTATAATTGCTGTTCTTCTACAATGATGACTTTGGCATTAAATATGAACCCTCTAATACCTTCAGTAGTGGATTAGTTCATGTAAGAGTTAGAAATAAGTTATCTCCCTTATACTAGAACTCTTCTATAATGTGACATCAAGAAACAAAAATAATTCTCTATCCCACCATATTGGGATTTTCGCAAATTTATTTGGTAACAAAATATTGTAACGTCGACAAGAAGAAAGGAACACAACACAGATGAAAATGTTATAAAAACTTGTATTTACAGGAAAAGAGAATAGTTCTTGCAAACAGTCAGTTTGCAGAAAACTTATCAGAAAAAAGTGTCCTTTTAACAGGTTTATATTTCCTGTTTCTTTTTGGCTGGGTTGAAGAAACAGAGCCTTGGTTTCTGTGCTGCAGATGCTGAATAAAATCCTCACACGTATCTTTGTGTTTAGATGACTGAGAGAACTGGCGGGTACGTGTTGACTCTGAGGAATCACACAAGCAAAAGAGGAAGGGAATTTGTAAAAACCACCCTCATAGGGGTTTGGTGAAAATCTAAAGATGTAGCCTGTGATTGGCTGTTTTCCATCCAATCACACGGTACCTAGTTAGTGACTCTGTAAATAATTTCCACAACCATTTTCACATGTTTACAATATCGGTCTCAATAAAGTCATGAACTGAACAGTATCTTCTCTGTCCTGATTTTAACCCAATATATTACAGTTAGTTCCACTACAAGGATAGCTTTGGCATTAAATAACCCATGAAGCTTGATATACCATGAAACAAAGAAACCTAAGAATGTTCACAAAAAATGTCAATATAAACATATGCAATCCTCAAACCTCTAGGCATAAAATAACCCTAGACAGGTTGGCATACAGTTAAAATCAATCAACCAATCAAAGCTTTTTTTTTTTTTATAAAGAATTGAAGACTTCAATGAAATATGTTATCTTGTGATAGAAAGAAGCAAAGAGTTTAAGAAATAGAAAATAAAATCAATATATTATTCAGAGATTTTGTCAATATTCAGCAGAGAAATACAAATGAAACAGGCCAGAGAAATTTGTTAATTTTTGACAGGCATAATGCTTGTGAATAAATAGTAGCTCTGTTGGCTACTCTAATAAATTTGTACATAACAAGTTAGTTAATTAGTCTTCAAACAGCCAGTTGGCTGAGCTAAAGTCTTTTGGCTCACAGAAAATTAAAGTTGCAATGGCAAATAAAAATGTAGAATTACAATTAGAATTTAAAATTAAGCAAATAGATTTTGCATTTCAAAAGAATTATTTGTTTTTAATGAATTCATCAAATCCAGGATTTTGTGCTTCTTCTCAGTTTAATAGATTTTAAAAATAATGATTAGAAACAATTGCAGATAAGTTAATAAGATTAGAGGAAAGAAATAATCATGAGGTAAAGAAACGTTGATAAATCTTTCATTTATTTTGTTGAGATCCTGACAGATAAAAATGATACAACTTGATTTTAGAGCTTTAAGACTAGATCACTGAAAATGTCTTTCATTTCTTTCTCTTCTGTTTTGTGTTTCCTTATTCTTCATCTTTTTAAAATATTTCTTCTTCATTTCCTACAAGTTCTTGTTTTTTTGGGGTTTTTTTTATTCTTAACTCTTTTTCCTCTTTCTTTCCCTTCTTCATTTTTCTTCTGATTTACTTGCTTTTCTTCTTCTTTCAACTGCTCCTCATCCCTTTCCTTCTTCTTCTTCTTCTTCTTCTTCTTCTTCTTCTTCTTCTTCTTCTTCTTCAATAACATCTCCTCCTTCTTCCTCTTTATTCATCTTCGTTCATCTTCTTCTCCTCATACACAACTCCTCCCTTTGTTTGATGTGGTAACTGTTGTGTTTGTTGCTGTTTCTCCTTCTTCTTTCTTACTTTCTTTCTTTCTTTCTTTTCTTTCTTTTCTCTTGTTTCGTTTTCTCTCTCTCTTTCCTGTCATCTCACTTTCTTTTATGTTACCTTCTTTCTTTTCTATAGGTCAACTTTGTCATTTTCATTTTTTATTAAATTATTATTTACTAATTAGTTTTTCACATCCGCGTTCTCATCTACATCTATACTGTTCATTAACTAAAAAACTTCTTCTTCTTCTTCTTCTTCTTCTTCTTCTTCTTCTTCTGTTACAGCTCTACCCTCTTCCACTTTCTTCTTCCTTTTCATTCTTCTTTTTCTCCTTTTCTTCTACAACACACCCCTCCTTCTCTGTTGTCTTCATTTTCTTTTTTATTGCTCTTCATTCATCTCACACTTCTCTTTCTCTGCATCCTCTTCTTTGCTGTTGTTGTTGTTCTTCTTCTTCTTCTTCTTCTTGATATCTAGGTTAAATACTTCTTCTTTCTCTCTTCTTCCACTTTCTTCTTACCTTATTTCTCTTCCCCTTCTCTTATGTTTTATTCTACTTTGTCTTATTATTCTTCCCACTTCACCCCTATTCCTGTATTACCCCTCTCCCCGTACACACAAACCAACCTGCCAACTGCTGCCGCAGTTGCTGGTAGCCTTGAACTAAAATTTTCAGATGTTCAATTTTCTTCCTGATTTGAAAATTCAACTTTATTTTTTTTTCTTTCCTTTTTCAATCCAGATGAGAAAATCCCCAACAAAATTTTCATAGAAAATTCTCTAATTAAGAGACAAAATAACTGAAAAGAGGCAAACGTTAAATTTTTAAATAAATCAGTAACAGTATGGGTGCATATTCCTACGTAGATACATGAGTACACTTCTGTGTATAAATTTGTAAACATATATATATATGTAGCATATATATACATATGTAAACATAGTACACTTATATACATAGTACATATATACATTAGTACACTTCTGTGTATAAATATGTAAACGTATACATATATGTAGCTACATTTTGAACAAGTGTGTGTTTTGGATGCCATTCATAAAATTTCAAGTTTTTGTTGCTTGATGAATCAAATGTTTTGTTTTACGTATGTCTATGGATGTGGGTGTTATGTGTGTGGATATCTGTATGTGTGGGTGTTCATACCACTAAATGTGTATGTAGTCATCAAACAAAACAACAAAACTTTAATATCTCAACACAAATCCCATATATATATATATATATATATATATATATATATATATATATATATATATATATATATATATATATATATATTTGATGTGGCAAGCTGTCATTAATTCATCCAAGAATGTTGGGATACACACACACACACACACACACACACACACACATATATATATATATTTATATATATATATATATATATATATATATACATGTATGTAGGATTTGTGTTAAGATATTAAGTTTTGTGTTATATATATATATATATAAACTGTATACATACATGTATTAGTGTAAACTGCTACATAATATACATGTACACAAACATTCTCTCTCTCTCTCTCTCTCTATATATATATATATATATATATATATATATATATATATTCCATATAAAAGCAAAACCTTCAAAATCACTCATATTTTTTTGTAATAATATTTATTTCAACAGACCCTATTTTTTTTAAATGTTACATCTGCATCTTCAGACAAAGAAATAATGAATATATAAACATATACATATATGTAGTTATGCTTTGAACAAGTTTGTGGAGGGTGCCATTCATAATATATATATATATATATATATATATATATATATATATATATATATAAACTGTATACATACATATATTAGTGTAAACTGCTATATTATATGCATATACATAACCATTCTCTCTCGCTCGGTATATATATATATATATATATATATATATATATATATATATATTCCATATAAAAGAAAAACCTTCAAATATCACTCATATTTTTTTGTAATAATATTCATTTCAACAGACCCTATTTTTTTTAAATGTTACATCTGTATCTTCAGACAAAGAAAACATGAGAAATTTCCCTTATGATTTACTCCGTGTTTTAATTTATCATTATTTTATATTGCGCTCTCAAATGGATTTTGAATTACATGGATATTGAAAAAAGAAAATCCTAAAATATAATTGTTCCCACGATTGGCTGACTTGGCTTCGGATAATATAAGGATATATATATATATATATATATATAGATTATTGGTACATATAAGTTTAAACAGACAAATACTAAGAGACATATTCAATTAGGGAGATAGCAATAAATGGAGAAAAGAAAACTTTTGTTGGAATCGCAAGGGTCCTTTCATCTGATATTCGTTAAGCGACAACATTAGAAGTCGTTTAAAATCAATGTAAATAGATTGAATTGATTAAAAATGAGAATGATAGCAAGACCAAGGGAAAGGGGGAAAAAATTAAAACCACCCTTCATCAAGCAACAATTATCTCCAAGTAAATTTAAGGAGTGTTAAGGATTTTGCTTGCACAGAGTTTGCCTATAAAGTAGAATTTAAAGAGCCTCTAAGACAACTAAATGTTGTTTTGTCATAGCTCTCTCCATATATATTTGAACTCTTGTTTATCTTTAGGAAAAGAGAACCTTGAAATTCAAAACTTGTAAACTGTTATTCTGGTGACTCTGCATCTCATTTCTTCATCATTCTTGTGTTATCATATTTACCAACCCCTCCGTTCGGGCAGGATATGACACAAGGTCAGTTTTTAAGCGGAGTTTAACAGGCTTGAAATCAGAGTTTTCCTTCTCCTAGACTAGTTGCCTCACCAAGGCTGAAGAAATTCTGCCCTACGATTTACCCATAGCTGGAGGGAGAATTATTGGATTCATATTTTTCCCAAGGGTATTAGTGCTATGTGAAATGCAATCAGCCTTGTCCAGGATTTGAACTCGTATCGCTGTGTCCATTTCCTTCGACAATAACCATTACACCACGGACACCTCCACCTCCATCATTCTTGTGTTATGAACTTATCCAAAAATCTGGGTGGTTCTATATAAACCTTTATGATGGTAAACAAATTATCTGTGTAGGTAGATTAATAGTTGATATCTTTAACTGAACTAATGGCTCCTCAGATGATGAGATCAACGTGAGAGTCCATCAAGTACATACTGTGTATCGCTTCACTCAATAAATATTATATATATATATATATATATATATATATATAGAGAGAGAGAGAGAGAGAGAGAAAGAGAGAGACAATGTATGTGAGAGAGAGGGTCTATTTACTCAACTCCATAAATGTTATGAAAATTTTAATTATTTGGACAATATATAGAGTTTAAATAAATTCTAAATTGAAGGCAAGTGAACTAAATAATTAAATATCTCTAAGTATTTGATTTACACTCACAACTCAAATACAGAAATTAGTCATTTAGATGTAATTTAACTTTCATACAGACAAAATTTGTCTTTATCATTTAATGAAACATGCTTAAATATGCATATATATGTTCACATTGTATATTATTTATAAAATGATAGATGCCTAGTTCCATCATTCTTGTGTTATAAACTTATCCAAAAAGTCTGGGTGGTTCTATATAAACCTTTATGATGGTAAACAAATTATCTGTGTAGGTAGATTAATGGTTGATATCTTTAACTGAACTAATCGCTCCTCATTTGATGAGATCAATGTGAGAGTCCATCAAATCTGAATGAATAGGACAATTCATAGAGTTTAAATAAATTTTAAATTGAAGGCAAGTGAACAAAATAATTAAATATCTCCAAGTTTTTCATTTACACTCACAACTCAAACTCAGAAATTAGTCAGTGAAACGTAATTTAACTTTCATAAGGTGACATCCATTAAGTATTTGTTGCCTTTATCCTGAACCCATAATATCAGAATATGTAAACTTTCTTGTTGTATTTATACAAAGGTGATAACTTTATTTGATGGTATGCAAAACAAGTTTCTAATGTTTTCTTAGACTTCTCCAAGTCTAAATATAAATAGTCTTATATTCTATCCAATAGAGTATTTTAACAATGTATACATTTACTAAACACTGGAGATTACTTTCTGTACTTATCAACATTTTTGGCTAATTATCATCGGCTTTTTTATTTCACAATTTTTTCTCCTGTCCTTTTATTTTTATGAATATCTCCTATAGATCAGCTAAATAATAATAAAAGAAAAAGTTAGAAAAAAAGACTATTTTACTTAGTAGTTGTTGTTGTAGTAGTTTGGTTTCATTTCGTTTTTTTTAATGGCATATCAACTTTTGTAAGTTATTTTATATGAAAGCTATGCTTGTTGAACAGTAGTGGTACTCTTTAACCCATAGCTCGGAGGGGGAATACGGGAGTCCATACCTTACCAAAAGGTGAAGGGGTGTCCTCGTGGTGTAATGGTTAAAGTGATGGACTGTGGAATCATAGTAAGCGAGTTTGAACTCCAGTCATGCTATTACGTTCACTTTTGGGCAAATACCCTCGGGAAAGGTATGAACCCCCTTATCCTCCCAGCTATGGGTTAAATAGCACCACTACTGTTCATCCAGGAGAATGGCTTTGGCATTAAATAACCTACAAGGGTTGATATGCTATTAAACAAAAAAACCAAACCAAACCAAAAGAGTTAATGTAATAGTGCAGTTGGAATTTGAACTTGTTTACTACAATATCAGTCCAGCACCTTGGCCACTACTTCACGGGAACTCTTCTAGTATTAGTAGTAGTAGAGTAAGAATGTTTTTTTTAACTCGGAGAGAAATACACCAAGAAAGAGAGAGAGAAAAAGTATGAATAAAAGAATGAAAAGTATGTTTGTCTTGCTTGTGTTTGAGAATATACCTAGCCTCTAATATTAGATGTATATAGGAAGTAGGATCTCAAATGCTATCAAATATAGTCATTTATATGGTATCCAAAATATGTCAACTGAATTTGCTAAAAATGTTTAATCGATATTATATATCTTTGTTTAGTTCTTTGAATTGGCAGATTTGCACATTTTCCTTTTATTTTTATTTTTTTCCTCAAATAACTGTCATAAAATAAGCCACAGCCAATAAACGTAAAAAATCAATAACAACAAATATGAATGAAATTGTTCTTTTCTCATAAACTATCAACTATTGTTTCTTTGTGAGGTGCTTATTTTGTTCTAAGCACTATAATTTTATTCCCACCCACTATTATTTTGATATCTTTGGCTTCACCTTGTCATGCCAACCATTTATCTTGCTGTAGTTTGTTCTCAACCATACATAATGATAATGACACTTTCTGGGGCATTGTCCGCTTATATGGCCAACATTAATTTATCTTGTTGTCATATCTAAACCTACGATAAAGTATACAATCAGAACTTCTTCTATCCAACTCATACTGTAATATGCAATATATTTTGTTTCTGTCATGTGCTTGGATATAATTCAATAGAACAGCTTATACAACTGAGACAGTTTGTATGTCTCCATGTTCTTCTTTCAATACAGGCAAAGACAATATAAAAATTGATAATGCTGCTTGTATAAAGTGGTCTTATCTGTTACCTTTGACCTGATGACAAAACTAATTTTTGGAGTCATCATACACAGCATGAACTCTCAAAATTGGCCACTGCTATAAGTTTACCAACTTGTATTCTGGAACTTTTTTACTTTGATGTGATATAATGTTAATCAACAGAGAAAATGGTGAGCTGAGTTGGCATTTCAGACAAGGATAACTGTATTAATTTCACTCTCTGTTAGGAGTAAAGAAAAACTTTTGGCAGCTTTGTAAGCAGAGAATAGAATACACTAACTGCATAATGGGTAAGTCCATATCCCTGCAAAAAGGGGTGTCCCGGGGATGACTCTAAACTGTGTCTGATCGTGAGGCTTTTGCTCTGGAATCTGGGTAATGTGAAGTACCTCTTCATTGCTATTATTCCCAAATCCACTCACCTGGAGAGGAAGTATGTATTTAACCCCTTCACAGGAAGTATGTTTTTAACCTCTTCACACAAGCAGGTTGTGACACAAGGTCAATTTTTAAGTGGAGTTTAACAGGTTTGAATTCAGTTTTCCTTCTCCTTGCCAGGTTGTTAAAGAGCCTAGTCTTCCCAACTATTTATCCATAGCTAAGGAAAGAATAATTGGATGCATACCATTCACAAGGATATCAGCATTATTTGAAATACACACAGTCTCGTCCAGGGTTTGAACTTGGGTTGCCATGTCCATTTCCTATTATGATAACCATTACACTTTGAACGCCTCCTTGTTGTAATAGTACCTAATAAGGTTCCATTTATGGGTCAAATAGGTTGGTTTTTAAATTATTTGTATTAAATGAGAATACTTGATATTATATAACTGTGTTATTTGTTACTTGAACTCATGATGAAAAAACTAATTTTTTACAGAAAAAATTTCTTTGAAAAATGTAAAAAAAATGTACAATATATACTATTCTATAACCACTAGAAAAAAAATAAACAAAGACAGGTCGACCTGCTGATAAAATCAATCAATCAATCAATTAATCAGTTAATCAAAAAATCAATAAATTAATCAATCAATCAATCTAATCACTCAATCATCAATCAATTAATTTAATCAATCAATGAATCAATTGATCAATGAATCAATCAATCAATTAATCTCTTAATTAAAAAATCAATCAATTATTCAATGAATGAAAGAATCAATCAATTAATTAATCAATCACTGAATCAATCAATCAATCACTCCATCAATCGAACAATGACACAATCAATCAGTCAATCAATGAATCAATCCAGATAATTGAATTCATTTGACACTAATGCTCTCAAGGAAAGTATGTATCAAATCAATCCCTTCTCAATTCAGCTGCATAAGCTAGACTAAAACTCTATAACCTAGGTGGGCAACCAGGCTAAGAGAAGGACAGCTTTTAATTTAAAGACCATGAGCCAGCAATTCTACAACAATCTGACTTTGTCTTTAAGCTTCTTGCAACTTCTATGATGAGCCATGGACAACCTTGGAGAAGAGAGATATGTAGTATCGACAACGTCCATAAAACTTATTCAAGCCTACACCCATATTCAGGTCCTGCATAACAAATAGATGTCAAAATTTACATATCTTATGATAAGATATAGATATAGGTAAAAAATTGTCTACCTTAACATGTTCCATCCTACAGGTGAGATAAGTTGGTCATCCCACAGGTGAGATTGTAACATACCCATACATGAAACTTTTTATTACCTTTGAGTTAAAAGGTTTTTCGACATGAGGAGGGAGATACACAATCTTTCTATGCTGACTTTTCCATCTGCACCAAACCACGTGTGGCACCCGCCGCAAGGCCTCGGCAAGCTCCGAAAGTCAACCTTCTTCTTCTGAGGTGAAAACTCAACTCACTGACTTTTTCACAAATCTCAGCCCACGCTTCCGGTGTGTGACGTCATTCACACCCCCTAGTCATATTTCCTATCTGGTGTTTTATTTTGACATCTCTGAATGACACATCCTCCTCACACATGCGTGAACACCTGCACTCATGTTGCACCTAACTAACCTATGCACTAAGTGAAAGGTTATCAGCCTAACTAAACTGAAAGGCAAGATATATAAAACGAAACCCCTCGGCCATTATGTTACAAGATAAGTTGGTCTTTAGTTTAGAGTAACTTTCATTTTTATAACTTTAATGTTTATATCATGTAAATAACTAATTATTGCATTAATGCTAAATAAAATCTTATGCATTTTATCATTCAGGGTGGGGCAGATAATTTAATAATGTATTAATTGATAAGTTTTATTTATATATTAGTGTTATTGACAGTTCTAAAACTTTAACCTTCTGCTGAATTTTCTGAGCCAACTCAGCTAGGTAATTTTTCTATACTCAACAACAATGAATTTCTTCATCTGAATAGAAAACAGTTTCTTCTTTCTTGGTTAGGATATGAAGGCAAAAATCTAGTACGTTTCTTGGCCATTAATGGATGGGACAGAGTCCCTGCGGTATTCCACTTAATGTACTGGACTTTGACATCATAGAAAGCAAGTTAGAACTCCAGTTGTACTTTTACATTCATTTTCAGACTAATACCCTTGGCAAAGGTATTAACTCTCTTATCTCCCTTCAAATGGGTAAAATAGTATCACTACTTTCTTTCTATAAGGATGGCTTTGGCATTGAATAATTCACAAAGGTTGAGATGCCATTAAACAAAGAAACTAAACCAAACTAAAAGGATGGTGCTGAAAAACAGGATTTAAAACCAGAACAAAAATGATAACATTATGAGGTGTTTATGTTATTTGGTGATATCTCTTTCTTTGAAATATCCTTCTTAGAGCAAAATGGATTATGTTTAATTGTAGACACAGATTAATATACAAGGAGTCCACATAGTTAGCAGTAAATGTGCTAGACTGTGATATCATTGTAAGCAAATTTGAATTCAAGTCGTGCTATTACATTCACTTTTGGACTAATACCCTTGGAAATGGTATGAACTTTCTTATCTCTCAAGCAAAGGGTTAAATAGCATCACTGCTGTTTTTCTATGAAGATTGTTTTAGCATTGAACAACCCACAAAGGTTGATAGGCCATTAATCAAAGAAACCAAATAAAAATCAAACCTGGTCTCATTCTCTCAGAAATTACAGACAAATGACCAAACTCTCTTGTCTTTAAGTTTGGATAAAATTGTGGTATCTAATTAATTACCTTGACTGAGTTCACTGTCTTGTAGGGACAAAGAAGAAACTGTTACATGCCTGGTTTTAAAATCTTCAGCCTTGTAGCAGTGTCAACCCCATTGTACCAAAGAAGAAATACTGAAGTTTAATTATCTGCAGGATATGGTCATAGGATCTTGGTCACTTTTTTCCCAATCCAATAATAGTAAGGGGTACTGTAAAGTAGTCAAGGGTGACCCAAAGGCTCTCTTTTCAATAGCTACTACACCAAGATGTAAAGGATGACACTACTCTTTTAACTGGATTGACCCACTTTACCCTTGATCCTTACCTTGTAATGCTGAGTGTTAAGCAAGGAGGCATCAAGTACCATTTTTTGAGTCTTTGGTATGACGCGACCTGGGATTGAACCTCTAGTCTCCCAGGCTATTGCCAAACACTCTACCAATTTGACCAATGGGCTGTTTAGGGGTACTGTACTCTCCCCAAATCTCAAGAACTTGAGCCTCACCACCAGATTCAATTTAGTGTCATATCCAGAACATTCCTTTGTTTTGGGTGGGGTTTTATCCTTCTGCATGGGATATAGCCGGCACATTCTAAACCACACTGACAAGGTATGACTAACCGAATAGAAAAACAGCAGAAAAAGTTG
This sequence comes from Sepioteuthis lessoniana, assembly GCA_963585895.1. NCBI lineage: Eukaryota > Metazoa > Mollusca > Cephalopoda > Myopsida > Loliginidae > Sepioteuthis > Sepioteuthis lessoniana. Next base: position 20,802,527 of record OY757905.1, read on the forward strand.
AGAAAGAAGAAAAATTAAAATTCTGTAGATTACACAATAATGATAAACAGGAAAATAATGTATCTTGGTTGGTTGGTTGGTTGGTTGTGTTTTATGACATATCAACCATTATGGATTATTTAATGCTAAATCCTGTTTATACATATGATTTTAAACTGAATAGTTTGTTGGTATCATCTTTATGCAAGTGAAAGCTCATAGTTTGTAAACAAATGGTTTCAACAACTGTTATTGTTTGCACACAGTTAAATGGTTTAATGTATTGCTATTTATTGTTTGCACACAGTTAAATGATTTCAAGTGTTGCTATTTATTGTTTGCACACAGTTAAATAATTTCAAATGTTGCTATTTATTGTTTGCACACAGTTAAATGATTTCAAGTGTTGCCATTTATTGTTTGCATACAGTTAAATGATTTCAAGTGTTGCTATTTATTGCTTGCACACAGGTAAATGGTTTCATGTATTGCTATGAAGCACTAATACTTTTATTTGCCACAGTTAAATGCTTAGAAGTATTGATATGTAATACTGATAGTTGAAACGATTTTATAATTTTATTTGACCTTATTAAACAATCCATCTGGCATAGGATCCTGAAGTGTTGTAGCTAAATAATGACAGAAATGCAAGGAAACAAGTTTTTTTTTAAAATTCACTGCATTATATAAACAGATTTTCATAAACCTTGCAATTTACTGTTGGATTCTTTAAAGTATCCTCTAGACAATCAAAGAATTCCATTTTTTAACTGACTTAATGATCTAGTTTTCAAAGAGCTAATTTAATTGCAATATAACACCTAAATGATGTCACCTAGAATAATCAAATTTCATTTAAGCTAAAAATGAAAATAAAAATAAAAGAAAGGTTTTAAAAAAAAAGCAGTTATCTTGAAATTAGTTCAAATATTTAAAAAAATCTGATCCTGAAATTATTTTAAGTGATACATATAAGATTATATGATATTTCTTATGGAATCTTTCTAATGATCTGAGATTATCTGTTTTTTTTTCTTTTGACCCTCTTTCATTAATGATTGTTGATTATAAAATGGATATTTATCTCTGTGAAAGTATTTAAATTAATTGATAATTAAAGATTAAAAAAACACAAAAAATTGCTCAAAAATTCCAATTATGGAATTATGGTATAATTCAAATTAACTGACCTACAAAAAATATTAAATTATCAGCAACATTTAAAAAAATAAAAATGTTCACCTCCAAATAATAGCTGTCTCAACAAACACAGACAACTAAAACTATTGCAAAATTTTTCATGATTCAAGTCAATCTTAAGCCAATAATGATATCTATTATCAATTTAAGGATATTTATTTGATGTGTGAAACTTCTTATAGTCGTCTTGATCATTTATGTTAAGAAAGGCTAGTTAGCTAGCTAGATAGATAGATGGATAGATAGATAGGTAGATAGATAGATAGATATTTTCATCAAATGGTCGTGATCCACATGTAACTTTAAGTAACAGATTTTAAGAGTTCATAATTTGAATACCTTAGGTTTTAGACCTGCTCAACCATAAGAGCATTGAGCACTTTTCATGCACTTATTTCGATTTCTTTTATTATCATATTACTCCAAGCAATTTTTTTTCTCCCCAGTGTTAACTGATGATCTTTTACCGGAGTCTGAGTGACAGTGAGTCTCTTCAGATCTTTAGGATTCTTCTCAGCATTTTGATCAATCTTAATAATACTGAAGTCTGGATAGTCTCAGCTCAACTTCTGATTTCCAATTCTTCCATACCTCATACCTCGCCATTACAAGCCCACCAATTACAATTGCTATCCTCATAATCTTCATGTTCCATAGCTTTTCTTAGTTCTCTGACAAGATCCAAGTACTTTTCTCTCTTTTCGTTTTCTTTGAGTTTTATTCTGTGGTCCACCAGGATGTCCACTATTCAAGTCCACTATTCAACAGGTTCTCTATTTTTGTTTACTCTCATAAGGTCTGGTCATGCAGCTAGGATTGAGGGATCTGTTTGTATCTCAAAATCCTGGAGAATTTTGTGTGTCTCATTCTCCAGGTATTTCACTACTTGTTAGTTCTTCACACCAGTGTTAGCTGGTGATCATTCACTGCAGTCTAAGCGACCACAAGTCTCCTCAGTTCTCCAGATTGCTCATTGTGAGGTTTTCACACTAGCATTAGCTGGTGGTCATTCACTGGAGTCTGAGTGACAGCAAGTTTAGTCAGGTATCAAGGACTCAACTCAGTATTCTAGCCAATCTTTATATTGCAGTCTAGATGGTCTTGTTCTTCCTCAGATTTGCCATTTCTCCAGTCTTTTTTCCAAGCCTATTGGAACCATTCAGAGTGTTCCATCTACAGTTACTATCACCATCACCCTTAGGTTTCTTTGTTTTCTTTTTTTCTTTAGCAAGATACAAGTATCAGGTCATCTTTTTTACTCAATGTTTAACTGGAACAGCAAAATCCATGAAACAAGTTAATCTTCATAAATTGAATTACCATGACCAGAAAATCTGGCAAGCATTGTGTGCTACATGTGGAACCATTGGATAGCTGTTTTGACATTATTAGTTTTCATCAGCAGTATATACTATGATCTCCCCCTCTAGAGATCAAGCCAGTTAATTTGGTATCACTTCTGTGTGATGTGAACCAGTAGCTCAGTGGTAGAGTTTCGGTTATGCATTCTTTGGTCGCTGGTTCAATCTCCAGGGGGAAGATCATGGTATACACTGCTGATGAGACCTAATAAGATTGAAACAGTGGTCCGGTGATTCCGTAAGTCGCACACAGTACTTGCTGGATTTTCTGGTAATGGTTATTCAATTTATAATATAATTCCTCTACTTAAAAACAAAAAAGAAGAAATGTGCATCAAGTTCATTTTTTCTCATCAATGTCTCTCATTCTCAGGGATGGAATCTGGTTTTTGCATATACCATTTGGTAGTATGGTCAAATTTTGTTTACACAATTCCCTGTAGATCCCCTTTCCCAGCAAGTCACAATTATTATTATTATTTTTATTACTGTTACTATTTTCAATCATCAAAAAAAAATAGAATAGGATGTTTTTCTTTAATATCAACATATTCAAAAATGTTCATATTCACACCTGCATATGGAAATATTAGTGCACATACATACCTACATACAGATATACAAATGCACACCTGTGTACAATTAAATCCACAATTTTACCTCCCACCTCTAGTATCCATATTAAATACTTTTCTCATGCTGAATGCGTTATTGTTGTTGTTGTTGTTGATGCAAAGAAAGCTTCTTATTGCCCATTCCCCCAGTTCCACTGCTTATCATCATAGGGCATTACCCACCTGTTCACAGTAATTAACTAGATTGGAAAATCAATGGTCACACTTGCAAACAGAAAGAAATTTCCTGCAGTTCTTAAGAAGATGCTGCAGCCTTTTTCCTTTTGCCTAATATCCTAATTAAATTAAAGTGACTTGCTATTTGCCAAATGAAGTGTGCAGAGTGAAGGCATCGTATTGCCCTGATTCTTCGGCAGATGAAAATGGCAAAAGTGGAAGATTGATTAGTAAAGTGGGGCCTTAATTGTTTACATCTAAAAAGAATGGAAAGTTTCTTATGGATCTGTATGTGTGTGTGTGTGTGTGTGTGTATGTGTTGATATTTGAACATCTTGAGGATCAAAGATTTTACAAATACACTGATGTTCTAAATGAAATGAAAAAATGACTGTGCAAAACATGTTGATTTGCTCAAACTGATACTAACATGCACATACACATACAAGCACACATACACACACACCATAGATAAATATATACACATATATCTGTTCCCTTGCTCTGTAAGTTGTAGACCTTAGTCGATGGTGACCCGAAGGCTCCCTTTTTGATTGCTACTACACCAAGGTGTAGGGGAGGGCACTACTTCTTTCTCAGGATTGACCCACTTTAACCTTGATCCATACCTTATAATACTGGGCATTTAGCAAGGAGGCATCAAGTACCATTTTTGAGTCTTTGGTATGATTCGACCTGGGATTGCACCTAGGTCTCCCGGGGGCAGAGGCTTGCATAATCAAAATTATCTCAAAAAGACATTGTAAAAAGCATTTGTCAAGAAGCAGATTCAAAATAGCTGCTGCTACTGCTGCTGATGATGACGATAATGAAGATGATTTTGATCAAGAATGTTTACTACATATTTAGCCAACTCCTCTATCACAGGCACAATATGACACAAGGTCAATTTTTAAATGGAGTAAAGCTTGTTTAGTTTTCTAAAACAGCTACCTGATCATCATCAAGTTGCACTGATAGCATGGATTTCCCAGACTCTCTCTATCTCCATCCATCCCAATAATCCATCATTTCCAGCACGTCTTCCTAATTACCTCCTGTGTTCACAATGAGCTGATGTTGATAAGTTCTTGCTGGCCAAATAACACTGGCACACCCATGTGTAGTGGGTACAAAGAAGAATGTCACTTATGAGTTGATCCAATTAAAGCTAAAAACACAAGTCTGCCCGACTATTTACTTATAGACAGAGAGGGAACAGATTTTGTTCTTTGTTTAGTTGGAATGAATTCTGCTGCCGCTTCTAAGTGGGCATTGACAAAATTCTCATATTCTTCATTTGGAGTATGTGTTTCTGTCTTTTCCTGTAGAGCACCATATTTGTTTTTTAGTGCTAATGCATATTTATCTCTAATATCCCTGTTATTAAGCAAGGCCCAGTCTTAGTGTACGGTGGTCATTGTTCGGGTCACATTCTTTCATAGGCCCAGTCGTATTTTTGCTGTAACAATTCAGTGATCAGAGGACACACCCTCGAAAGAGGAGTTAGCCTTACTGTTCAATGCGCTATTATTACATTTCAGACATAGTCTATCTGTGCTTTAGTATTGTTTGTATATGTGTAGGCCCAAAATTTTCCCTCCCTTTTTTGAACGTTTGTATTGAGGCATGTTAATCTATTTTCTATTGTGAAATCTGTTAGATGTTGTCCATTTCAGTTTAATGAGTTGTGTAGGATGAATTTGTGGTTTCTGTTTTTCCCAATTTGGGCATTAATGTCTTCGCCAATGATGAGAATGTTGTGTTTCGGGATGCTATGAACAAGAGAGGATAACTCATCATAGAAGGCAATGAGTTCAGTTTCTTCACTAACATTGGTAGGGCTGTAGCAAGAGATTATTATTGCACTGGGGTTGCCATTAGTGCAAAGTGAAAAGCAAACAGCCTCATCCAGGATTTGAACTTGGCTTGCTGTTACACCAAGCATACCTCTGTAAATGTTTCTACATTAATCTTTCACAATATAAAATCCAACAGAGGTTTTGGTTTGGTTTGGTTTCTTTGTTTATGGCATATCAACCTTTGCAGGTTATTTAATGCCAAAGCCATTCTCCTAAAATAACAGTAGTTGTACAATTTAACCAATAGCTGGGAGGGTATGGGGGTTCATACCTTTCCCAAGGGTATTTGCCCGAAAGTGAACGTAATAGCACGACTGGAGTATGAACTCGCATACTACGATTCTGCAGTCCATCGTTTTAACCATTACACCACGAGGACATCCTCCAACAAAGGTTTTAACAAAAGAATGAAATGATAATATTTATAGAGAAAAGAAATATACTATTTAAAGTTGACCTGTCTACCTATTTTTGAGACAGATCCAGAGGGATTTTTATGTGAGTTCGTATCTGACATTGAAACACCTGCAACATTACAATTGTCCTATAAATATACGGAACATTTTTTGAGTGATGCTTTATTAGCAGATAAGTCATTTAAATGTTGTCTTTAAACAAGACAAGTTTTCCCACCCTGAGATAAGTAAAAGCTGTCGCTCAAGCAACCTGAGGGCTGGGTGCCAGACTGATCCAAACTTAACCCTTTCATTGGCAGATCCTTTTTTTAACCTTTGTAGAGTAGGTGAATTATTTTTGAAAATTTGCCAAATAGAAGCCATTTTAAAACAAGTCAAGTAATCATGTATAAAAACAAACAAAACGTGATCATGGTTTGAAAGCAGCTTGGGATTTTCTTTCTTTGATCAGTGATCTTCTAATCTTGTGGTCATGATGAGAAAATAAAATTTGCTTAGGTCATGTTTGAAAGATTTCCTTTTATTCCAACTGATAATGAAAAGAGAAGATAAAACTGATTTTGTTTGCTGCTCTATCTGCCGAGGATTTAGAATTGATTGATTTCAGCTCTGCAGAAGGGTTCTCCCCAAGGAGTATCCTGGGCATAACACTAAACTTTATCTGATGGGGAGGCTTCAGTCCTGGAGTTCTGGTAATCTGGAGTACCCCTTTATTGCTATTACAACCAGGTCCACTCTGACCTGGAGTGGTAGTACCTGTTAGGGTCCCATCTATGGGTCAAATAGAGCTGTTCAATCATTTACAAAAGATCATTATTTTAATTCTTATTCTTATTATTAGTTATTTGAAACCATACAGCTGTGTACAAATCATTTATGTGACATGAGAATACTTGGAAGTAAATAAGGAAATTAAACTAAATTTCAATGCAACTACAATGTTAGCTCATATCCTTAATAAAAGAGTGAGACAAATTTTTGATGCTAGTGCTATTTCACTTTTATCCTCCATTAATACACAACCTGGGTTTTTCAATCTATCCCCTTATGTAGGTAAATTAATTCTAAATAGCCACAACATATCAAATTTTCATTAATTTTCTCTCCCCATATATTCATAAGCGATGTACTCCTATGGACCCCCACATATGGCCGTGCAAAAGCAGGACGACCAGCTCAAACTTACATACAGCAACTATATGAGGACACAGGATGTAACCTTGAAGACCTGCCAGAGGCGATGAATGATAGGGAGAAGTGGCGAGAGAGGGTCAGGGATATCCGTGCTGGCGGCACGACATGATGATAATGATATATTCATACCGTCTTAAGACCCATGTATAAAATTTATCCTCATGAATAATACGTTCATACTCATTTTCTCTTCCTTTCCTTATTTCCATTTTTTTTCAAAATTATTCTGTCATTGTTTTTGTCATCTTCCATTATATCCCTTAGAAGCCCAACAAATTTTAAACATCATTCCACGTGCCGACTACATAATAATATTTTCAAAAATAAGAACATTGAATATACTGTTATGAATGTTTCTTTTAATACACACTTTCTTTTCTCCTGCTATTTCATCAAACATCTGTAGCTATTTTAAAAACACTTCATGAATTTAAAGTCCCGATATTATTATAACTGAAACATTCAATGTTGATTTTCATAATAAATTCAACAAATTTTGAATAATTTTGTTTCTTTCAACTTTTCTTCAATGGAATACTTGATAAATAGAATTACTAATGCAAATAGCAATACTTAAACCATTTAACTGTGTGTAAACAAATGATTGACATTAAAAAGAATTATTGGGGTTAGAGAGGAATACTTTAAACCATTTGAATGTGTACAAACAAATGATTGATATCAAATAGAATTATTGGGGTTAGAGAGTAATACTTGAAACCAATTAACAGTGAGCAAACAAATGATTGATGTTTATTAGAATTATTGGGGTTTGATGGTAATACTTTAAACCATTTAACTGTGTGCAAACAAATGAGCTCAAACAACTCATTTAAAAATAAACTTACCAACAAACTTACTTTCAAATAATATAAAAACAAGGTTTAGCATTAAATAACAGGTTGATATGCCACAAAACATCAACCCACCAACCAATTCATTTTACTTGATCCTCTTCAGGGATGTATTTGTAGCACCTCACCTTACATACATTGAAGCTGTAGACATTAAAAGGCAGGGGTAAAGAAAAAAACCTTGAATGCATCCTAAGAGTGAATGTTGCTCCAACACATAATCAAATAGAGCCGAATTCTCCTTATGGCATGGACATGTCTGAGTCATTTTGCATCATGAAATAAGGAAAATATCCACAGAACTTTCACCAAAAGAAAACCTGCTTCATGTTCTGAATTCCCATAAGAGATGATAACGTTTGCTGATAAAATCAAAGCCAGAAAAAAATGGACACTTTCAAATCTATTGAAGGAAAGCCGCTATATTTGTATAATTTTCTGTAATAAAATGCTTGCAAGTCGTTAATGTATGTAATAGTTATGAAAGTTTTTTTCTCTCTGGATAATCTTCTAGTCTAGAGAATTCAGTTTAGTTTGTTATAGTTGAGAGAAGTTGTTTTTTTCAGGTTGATTATGCCAAAGTGAACAGAAGCATTTAAAAAAAAAGAACAAAAGGTGGAATTTCTTCTGTAATCATATTTACCAACCCCTTCACTCAGGCAGGATATGACACAAGGTCAGTTTTTAAGCAAAGTTTAACAGGTTTGAATTCAGAGTTTTCCTTCTCAGACTAGTTGCCTCACCAAGGCTGAAGAACCTAGTCTGCCCTACTATTTACCCATAGCTAGAGGGAGAATAATTGGATTCATACCTTTCCCAAGGGCATTAGTGCTATGTGAAATGCAATTAGTCTCGTCTAGGATTTGAACTCATGTTGTCGTGTCCATTTCCTATGACAATAACCATTACACCACGGGCACCTCCATACAAATTTCTTCTGTAATTGTCAGTCAAACAAGAAACAATATCTCTTTATCTTATTTCAAGTGACCCCTTCTGTTGTGCTTTGGAAATCGTGTGTCAAACCTCGTGATTTATCAGAACTAAGTATCCAAGGTTTGCTCTATTCATTCAGGTGTCTTATTTGCATACAGTGCTACACCTTCCAAATGCAAGGAAAAGCCAAGATTACAGGAAATTTTGCTCTCTGAATTCATATCAATTTATCTATATTTTCAATGGGCAAAGTCATATAATCATAACATTTACTTAAGTCTCATGACTATATATATTGTGTTTATTCAATAGTATGTGTCACTGACATTTTCTTTGAACATGACATCCATAACATTTATTTTTATTCAGTCATATTAATGAATATATAACAGAAAATAGAAATTCTGTTGAGTAAAAACATTTGATTTAACACTGTGAACTTCTTTAAACTATATAAATATCAATAACTGGATAAATAATTCTAACTTGTAGAGCAAAAACGTGATGCCTTAGTTTAAATTGAAAGTTTATCATCCAAGATAAATGACACAAAATAAAATCTCACCCTGTTTATATACTTAAAATAAGCTAGCTATATCCCATGGAGGGTGAGATGTATATGACACTGTGTGCAAAAGCAAAAAAAAACTCTCTAGCAATCGCATAAAAACTGTCAATATGAAGGACAACGAATGCAATTCTCTAACTTCTACCTATAAAATAACCCCATAATTGCTTGATATGCTGTTAATATCAATCAATCCACAAAAAACAATCCATACCAGTGAAAACTGAAACTAAACCTTGGACCTCGAAGATGTTAGTTATTTTCACTCACATTAGGCTAAATACTACTTACTTGTACTAGTATCGGTTTTCATCCTGGTCGGGTTGAACCGGCTTCCTCCCGAGTAAGTACAGCATCTTGAACCATCGCAGCCCATGTTCGTCGATCCTGAGCTAGGTCACATGAAATAGCAAGCCAATCATGATTCCATCACCTAAGAGGATCATTAAATAAGTTTCCAGACTTTTTTCGTATGGGCACTTTTATTGATAGTATACACATGAAACTCTAGTCCCCTTCGAAGTAATCTCCTTCGCCTGCAATGCACTTGTTTTACTGTTCCAACAACTTCTGGAAGGCCCCATGGAAGTTTTCTTGTCCCAGCGTGTCCATGACCTTCATCACAGCCTCTTTCATCTCCTCAATTGTCTCATAATGACAGCCTCTGAGCTTAGGGAATAACCAAAAGTCACAGGAAGCAAGGTCTGGACTATAGGGAGGCTGAGGAACTGTCTTGATGCCTATCTTGGTCAAATAGTCTGTGACAAGGATGGAGTTCAGGACTGGTGCATTGTCCTGATGGAAATGCCACTGACTCCATTTGAAGAGTGCTGGCCTCTTCCCTAGGAATCTCTTTCTGAGCTCCCTTAAAATCTCAATATAGTAACCCTAAACCTAACCCTAACCCTCTGGCCAATCAACACTGGTGTTCTGACTTCCTTACTCCTCCCACACCTCTCATCATCCTTAACAGACTTCCTGCCTTCCTTGAATCTCTTATGCCGCTCAAAAACTGATGCTCGATTCTTGCAAGATGGTCCAAAAGCAGTCTGAAGCATTCCATACGTTTCTGTGACATTTTTTTCAAATTTAAAACACAATTCTATTGCATATCATTCTTCTAAAGTGTCAGATTGCGTTTTTGAAATTCACCAGCTGTGACAATCAGGCTATAGTAGGGTGCATTCCAATTGCTGCTGTAGTTGTTCATTTGAAGTTGAAATCATAAAAATTGGTCTGTCATCTCATAAGATGTATAGCAATAATATACTGAATTTTCAAGTGTCTACAGCAATTTTAAATGCCTGTACAAAAAAATCTGGAAACTTATTGATTGCACCACGTACTTGGGGACCTGATAGTGCTGCTAGGTCATCCTTGACTGTGCTGGCCCACATCTTCAGCTGCCTAAAAGTCCAACCCCTCCTCAACATGGCAGGGCAATGGCAATGGGTAGTGCCAGAGCTATACTGTCGGGAACTTTGGTTCCTGGTTGAGCCACCCAAGGCGGATTGGTCTGGTACCCAGCGGTATTAGGGCCGCAACCCGGATTAAGGGGGTCTGGTGAAAATCCAGGAGGTGTCTGTTTACTACAACCTGCAGCCTCAATGCGTCTGTCAATGCATCTGTGGAAAATCTGCGGCAAACAGGGCATTTTTCCAGGTAGGACTTGGGACCCTTCCCTCAATCAAATCCCAAAGTATCTTCATCAATGAGCAACATAAACAGTGATTAGGATAAATAACCCAGAGTTGCTTGATATACTGTTAAAATCAATCAATCAACAAAAAACAATACATACCAGTAAAAACTGAAATTAAACATCGGACTTGTAAGGTGTTAGTCATTTGCATGAACATTAGGCTAAATTTGTACTTATATAATTCAACATCTTTTTAATTCATCCTAATGATACATGATACTACAGTTGGGATAAAATCAAATTTACAAATAATTTACTGATTGCCACAAATTTATGTAGAAAGCAAAGATGCAGACAAATAAATCTGTCTAGAAAATGTAAATCATAAAAGAAACTTTGTGAGTTAACGAGACATAATATAAGAAATATCTTCAAATAAGATACAAATCAATAAGATAGAGAATATTACAATTCTTTGAATATTATATTTTAATGATAGCAATATAAAAATTTTAAGCTCTTTATAGTCTTGACCTTTAGATTAAGATGTTTTTATGAAAATATGATTCCTATGAAAGAATTAATAATATCTATACTAAATCATCTGATTTTTATTTGTTACTGCAATGCAAAAAACACACACACACACAATCGCAAGATTTTTGCTCCTGTTTCAGAGTTAAAATACTCTTAAAGAATAAATCATTTTCAAATCCAATTTCAAATCCAGGGTCTTTGTGCTTGCCCCAGTCATTATAAGTTACTTAGGGAGAGAACTTATTGCTAATTATAGAGCACTTTTCCCCATTTATTTATAATTTTGAAATTAGATATAAGTTCTATAAAATAGATGTGACTAGACAGTAAGATTAATAACTGCTGAAGGCGGCAATTAAATGCATAAAATTGATAAGAAACTAAATGGCTTACTAAATCAAGACCAGAAAACTAAATCTGTCTTGAGTGAAGAGAAAAGAAGATATCATAAGATAAAACTAAAAGAAAGCAAAAAGCTAGAGAAGTATTTTAATGTTGCCAGAAAACTGAAAAACAATGGAACAGGATGTTGACAACAGTGCTAATTATGGTCAGAGCCTTGGGAAATATTTTTAAGTGTCTACTAAAAAGGCTGGAAATCATGAGAAAGATTGATTCCATCCAGACAACAGCATTACAGAAACCAGATAGAAGTCTGAGGAGAGTCCAGAGATACTGAAGAGACAAGCTATTTCATCTCCTTTGGGAATTGAGCAAGAAATCTGACCATACTGCCAAGTGGTATATAAATGAACTAGAATTTTTCCAAGAAATTGAAATGCATAAAATTCTCTGGGACTTTGAGACACAAACAGATCACTTAATATTGGCCAGAAGAACAGACTTAGTTATAATGTACCAAAAAAGGTTGGATCAAACTGTGACAATGTGCAGGCAGCGCTCAACCGTGTGCAAGCTGCAGCCCCAGGGTGAGGGTAAGACCATAAATACCTCAAAGACCAAAGTTATGCCATCTTTAGCTGATCCAATCAACTGGCAGCCATTGGTACTGTACGGAGTCAATCTAAAGGACATGCAGTCTTTTGTCTATCTCGGCTCAATAATAATGTCATCGGGGCAAGGTGCTGCTGAGGTGGAACGTTGTATAGGAGCTGCAAGGTCCACATTTGTGCGTCTCAAGCGGTCACTATGGGGGCAATGAGAGATATCCATAGCTACAAAAGGGCGCATCTATCAAGCCATGGTTCCGTCAATCCTCTTCTATGGCTGCAAAACATGGCCACTTAGAGCAGTTGACCTACGAAAGCTTGAAGTGTTCAACAACGATTGCTTTCATTACATTCTACAATACTGCCAAATCGTGTGCCCACATCTACTCTATGTTGTTGCCTGAACCTCCCACCTTTTCCACCTGTCCTGCTCCAGCATCGTCTTCGATGATTTGGGCACGCAGCTTGATGCCCAGAGGGAGAGCTCATCCGCGATGTACTTCTCCCCGCTTCTGTTCCTAACTGGCAAAATAATGTCGGTGGGCAGCTGAAGACATGGGCCAGCACAATCAAGGATGACCTAACAGCACTATCAAGTCCCCAAGTAGTTGGTCTTCGGCAATGGAATTGCGATTGGTGCACCATTTCGTGTGACCTGGCTCAGGATCGGCAAACGTGGGCTGCAGTGGTTCGAGATGTTGTACTTCCTCAGGAGGAAGCCGGTTCAACCCGACCAGGGTGAAAGCCAATACAAGTACAAGTACTAGTAAAAACGAGACCCTACCAAATAGTGGACTTTGCCATCATGGAGGACCACTGAGTAAAAATTTAAAAAAATGAAAGACAAATACCAGGACCTTGCTAGAGAAATGAAAAACCTTTAGAACATGAATGTGATGGTGATACCAATTGTCATAGGTGTGTTTGGAATGATCCCCAAAGGCTTGGTAAAGGGACTGGAAGAGTTGGAAATCAAAGGATAGGCAGAGACCATCCAAAGTACAGCATTGTTAAGAGTAGCCAGAATACTAGGAAGAGTCTTGGAGACTTAGGGAAACTTGCTGTCACTCAGATACCAGTGAATGATAATCAGCTAACACTAATGTGAAAAACACACCAGGAATAATACTACTAATAATAATAGTTGTAATAATACTCTGCATATCTGTCTACATTTCTGAGATGAGTTACTATGTACATTATTTACATTTTTCGGACTGTTGTCCTCATCTTTGTTGCCATGTTTATCATAACGTTTCAGCCTTTGTACACTCTGGCCTTCTTCAGGTGGTCAAAATGTTGAACAGTGTAGACTGTTCTAGTTCCACGAGCTATGTTTTAATGGATGCCAGTTATCAGTTATCTCCTGTTAATTTCTCCTCTGAAAGTTCTCCACTGCCTTCACCGGGTATTGAACTCACACTCTTTGGGTATGTCACTGGATCTAACCAGCGACTTTATCTACTATACCATGTGTTTTTTTGGACAGTCTACCCCGTGTAAGTCAAATAAAGGGTTAAGTTTGACATTCTAACCACCTGAAGAAGGCCAGAGCACAAAACGGCCGAAATATTGTGATAAAGATGGTGACAAAGATGAGGACAATAGTCCAAAAAATGTGAATAATGTACTCAGCATATGTTTGCAAATCAGTTGGTTTGTAGTAACTTGCTATTGCACAAACAAAAAGACTGCCAAAGAAAATTGCAAGACATTAAGGTTTGGTTTGGTTTGGTTTGGTTTGGTTTGGTTTGGTTTCTTTGTTTAATGGCATATCCACTTTTGAAGGTTATTTAATGCCAAAGCTATTCTCCTAGAAGAACAGTAGTGGTACTATTTAACCCATAGCTGGGAGGATAAGGGGGGTCATACATTTCCCAAGGGTATTTGCCCGAAAGTGAATGTAATTGCACGACAGGAGTATGAACTCGCTTTGTACGATCCCGCAGTCCATCGCTTTAACTATTACACCACGAGGACACCCACAAAACATTAATGGCCATGTAGTTGTTAAGATAGTGTTATATGACTGCAACTAAAGACATACCAACTTTTGTATGACCTTGATTGATTTTAGAAAGGCATACTACGTAAATCATTGAGACATTGAAGATGTTTTAGGCAACAAAAACCACTGACCAAGTCATTAAATCAAGTATGACGACCAGGAAAACAAATTTTTTTTTCCCCACTAGCTAATTTCTTGGTTGTGTGGACAAGGAGATGAATCTTCTATTGAGGGGATGCGTTCTCTTTTCTTCTATTTGTCATTGCTTTGATCCTTCTCACAATAGTTCCAAGATTAGTTAGAATAGAAGTTTGAAAGGTACAATCTAAAACTTAATCATTTGTTATTCATGGATGACCTTAAGCTTTTCACCAAGAGAATGAGATTGACTAACTAATCCGAACAGTTTAAGTGTGTGGCAAGGACACTGGAATGCAGTTTAGGATTTCAAAGTGCATAGTGGTAAAATGGCAATGTGTTAAATGAGAGGTATATACCGGTATTGAATAACCTTATTGGGGAAGATATGTGATCCAGATGTGAATGGATAGAAGTACGTAGTCACCCTTGAAATCGATAATGTTCCTCTGTAGGAGATGAAGAAGGTTTGTTATGTGTATTTTAATAGCTCAAAAAAAGCACTTAAGTTAAAACTGAACCCAAAAAACCTCATCAATGCCATTAACATTTGGGCAGCAATGAATACAAAAAGACATACATGAAATGTTTAGAAAAACCAACATTTGAGCTATTCAAAATGTTACACCCTTAAGCAAATGTTACCGTGCAAAGAAAGGATGGTTGAGGTTTAATTGGTATATGTAAGAGTGTAATGAACAAAGCCTCAACTTTTATGTAGCCAAGAAAAAAAATATATAGGATAAAATGCGATATAAGACAGGACTGAAGGAATCTACACAGTGACAAGAAATGGGGCTCCATAAACGGTAACTCATTGTGAGTGTAGAACCCTGACCAAATATAAATAGAATTCAATCATCAGCATCATCATCATCAAGTTGGGCTTATAGCATGGAGCTCCCTGATTCTTTTTCACTACATGTACCTATTATCCATTTCCCCTGGCAGGTCTTCTAGACAGCATCTAGTATCTATACAAAGCTAATTAATGTAGCCAACACTGTAGAAGTTCATAAAACCATGTAGCATATGAATTCATCCTTACTTCTCCAGCAATGTCCACCATTTTTGTTTTGTCTTACTTGGATGGTTTGTTAGATGGGAGGTAAGTGTCCATAGAGCTACTGTTTTGTGGGGTGTTGCTTTCAGGATTTGTTCAAAATAGCATGTAGTATTCTTGTTTAGTTCCTATCTTGTAAAATAAAACCTTAGACATCCCACAATAGATAAGATATACTTCCTTGTTGCTGGTACCATGTAACTCAGTCACATTACTTGAAGAGGTAATGACTACTACCAAGTAACCTTCATTACCTACAGAATTAATAGGAAAAGCAATTACCGCGATGAATTTGTAAATTGTAAGATACATGGAACATCCTGCATGATATGGAAATAACTATACCAATATTATATAGTTGAATATAATGATCAAAGTATAATTAAACTAGTGTTTGTTTGTTTGGTTGGTTTTATGGTATATCAACCTTTGGAGGTTATTTAACACCAAATCCATCTTTATGTAAATAATCTGTTCTATTGAAAACAGTTCAGTTTAGCATAAGTACACAGTTTAATTGTCAAAAACATTTCCATTTCAAACTATTCAAGCAGTTATATGTAATAATTCAGTTAAGTGTATATACAGTTTTAATGTCGAAAAACAGTTCTATTTGAAATAATTCAGTTAAGCAGAAGCATGCAGTTTAAGTGTAAGTGCGGTTTAATTGTCAAAAACGTTTCTATTTCAATCTATTCAGTTTACTCAATTCATTTTAGCATAAGTATGCTGTTAGTTCTATTGAACCCATAGATAGGGCCCTATTAGGTGCTACCACTCCGGGCCAGAGTGGACCTGGGAACGATGGCAATGAAGGGGTACTGCGCATTCCCCAAAGCTCCAGCACTGCTGGAACCTCACCATCAGATTGTTTAGTGTCATATCCTGGACACTCGTTGGGGGGGGAGGGTCTTACCCCTCTGCAAAGGTGCAGTCAGTATATTCTACAGCCCCAGCTGACTGGGCAAAATTAAAGTATTGTAATATGATATAATTAAGTCTAATGATTGATATATAAAACTATTGTAATAGTATATAATTGAATATCATAGTTAAAAGAAAACTAAATTGCAATAATATTATTTATTCAAATATGACAATTAAAATATAATTAAAATACTATAATATTGTATAATCAAAGATCATTGAATATAATCAACTATAATAGTGTAACATAGCCATTCAAAATATGTGAAACGTACATAGAATGTTTATAAAATATATACATAGAACATAAGATTCCCAAAACACAAAAAACACTTTCGACTTCTTAGTTCAGGTACGAAACTTTTTATTACCTTTGAGTTTAAAGGTTTTTCGACATAAGGAGAGAGGCACAATCTTTCTATGCTGGCTTTTCCATCTCCCCGCCCCCAACACGTGTGGCACCCACTACAAGGCCACTGCAAGCTAGCAAAAGTCACCCTTCTTCTTCGGACCGCAAGACTCAACTAACTGACTTTCTTCAAAATCCTCCGCATGCGCTTCCGGTGCATGACGTCATTCACATCCCAAAGTCACAATTTTCTATCTGGGATTTTTATTTTGACATCTGTGAATGACACATCCTCCCCGCGTGTGCGTTAACACCTGCGCTCAAGTTTGCACCTAACTAGCCGATGTGCAAAGCTGAAAGGTTCTCAGCCTAACTAAACCCAAAGGCAAGATATATAAAACGAAATCCCTCGGCCATTACATTTCAGTAATATATATATATATATATATATATATATATATATATATATATATGCTATTTTGAACAAATTCTGGATACAGCACCGAACAAAAAAATGTTGCATGGACACTTGCCTCCCATCTCCCAAACCATCCAAGTAAGATAAACAAGACATGCTGGACACAGCGGGAGAATTAAGAATGAACTCATAAGCAATATTTTCCTATGAACTCCTAAACATTGACACATAAGTGTTGGACACACCAGAAATGGATTGCGAGAGAAAGTTAAGGAAATCTATTCTGTCATAATACCTTGATGATGAGGATGAATATTATATGATTACACCTATTCAAAGAATATGTTTAATTATATAGTTTACTGTGCAACTTGACCACAAACAAGCATAACTGTTATATAATTACAGAATGATTTTTTTATATTAATCATTTTTCATTAATTATATTTTATCATTCAGTTTGGTTAGGCTTTGAACTATTTGGCACTTAGTTCAGGTGCACAGACATTGGGTTACAGTTTACGCTCGTGCGCAGTGGATTTGACAATCACAATTGTCATAATAAACCCCAGATAGGAAATGAGACTGGACTGTGAATGACATCATGCCCGGAAGTGATGGGCTGAGAATTTGGGTATTTTGAAAAACACGTCAGTTGGGTACTCGACTGTAGGCAAGACGAGTTGGTAGTGTACTGGGGGCCAGTCCAGTAGAGTTTTACTGTAGGCCAGTCCAGTTGGGTACGCGACTGGGACCAGTCCTGTTGGGAGTTGACTTTGGCCATGTCGAGAGTTGAAGTTGAGTTAAGACTATGGTGTTGAGAAGTTGAAGTCTGACCATGGAGTTCTGCAGATCTCTACCAACAGAGATCTGAAAGACTCCGAGATGTGCCGAGCGTTTGAATTTTGTTAGTATAGAATGATTGAGAATTGTGTCTCTCTCTCCTCATGTCGAGGAACCAAGCTCAGAAGTCAAGAAGTTAATAAATGTTCCTACGTAGACAATGGAGTCACTTGTATATTTATTTGAGTCCGCCTATGTTTTTGCATATGTATAATGTTTGTGATTGATATGGCTATACAACAATAACAAGGTTTTGATAATATTCTTGAAATTTACAAATAAACCAAATTAAAGAAACATAGCATTATAGATTCTAAAAGTGGTAAATAAAATGTTAGCTGTCTTTAAATTCTTCTTATTGAAATCATCTTAAACATATGATTCCCAACTCAGTTGCATAAGCAAAAGTTCCTTTCTATTTTTATATATCTAAGAAAGATCCACAGTCATTTCATGATGGAACTCTTCAAACATTTTATATCTGTTTGAGTTCAGACACCAAGAGATGATCTTCACAAGAGGAAAGAGATGATTTCTAAAGTCCCTTTGTTCCTAGCCTCTAAGCCACAGATTAAAAGTAACTTTTTTATAGCACATATATCGTATTGTAAAGCAAGAATCAATTCTGCTATGAATTCTTCTGTTTCTTAATGTACATTTCAAAAGACCTCATATTTTCATCACAAGGTTAAATATAAAATTAAAAAGAAAAACCTCTTACGATCTTTATGAAAAGTTGATGCTAAAAACTAGTGAGATTTTACTAAGTTGATAATAATAAAGTTTACACTAACAAACATAAAGTTTTTTACACACCTCAATATTTACAATTTATTTGTGAAGTGATGAAGGATATTATATAGAGCTAATATACAAGTGTAAGAAATGGTACTTGATACCTCCTTGCTTAACACTCAGCAATATTGGTACATATCAAGGGTAAAGTGGAGCAATCCAAAGAAAGGAGTTGCATCCTCCTTTACACCTTGGTGTTGAAGCTATTGAAAAGGGAACCTTTTGGTCACCTTCGACAACGGTTGCCAACTTTTTTTCTTCTTACTTTTTTATCATACATCCTCTCTTTTACAGACAACAACCACTATGACTGAAACTAAATGTGAGGAAATAAGATACCCTAGAAATTTTCAAAAATTATTACTATATAATCAACAATATTATTGATTTGTATTTATTTACAGTTTATTGATTTATTTAACATTGTTATATCAAATTACCATAAGAAATCATCCGAAGAAGGTGATGTTAAATATTTTTTTTTTGTTTTTGTATATTTTGTTTGTAATATTTAGTGTGCAATTTAAAAAAATCTGGCCTTCATGTGAATAACTAGTTCCATTTGTATCCTCCCAGGAGTTTAAAAATGGAATGCTTTATGTTGGGGATAGGCTTGAGAGTTTTTCCAATAAAGTATATATATATATATATATATATATATATATATATATATATATATATATATATATATGCATAGTACTCTCTACTGATAATGATGTTTAATTGGGTTGGAATTTGGTTTTATGGCATATCAACCATTGTAGGTTATTTAATGCCAAATCCTCTTTATACATATACATTAAATATATATATGATTTGTAAACACATTTTGTAGATAACATTCTTAAATAAGCCTGAGTTCTTCTTTGCACACAGTTAAATGGTTTTATGTATTTCTATATATCCGTCACAATTTAACATCAGTCATTTGTTTGCACACAATTTATTCTATTTCCCCCAAAGATTGGACCCTATCCGGTACTACCACTCTTTGTCAGAGTGGACCTGGGAGAAATGACAATGAAGGGGTACTCCACATTCTCCAAAGCTCCAAGGCTAGAGCCTCACCATCAGATGGTTTAATGTTATATCCAAGACACTTGTGGGAGAGGGGTCTTGCCTCTCTGCAGAGTTATACTCGGAGTATTCTACAGCCCCTTTCGACTGGGCTAATGATGTTTGAGTACCCATCAGTTTAGATGTGAACTGCTTTCAAAGTGGTGAAGGCTTGTGTAGGACCAGCTACACTTTTTGGATGAGCTAATCACAGAAGAATAGTGTACTAGTATGCTTCATATTCCCTTAATTTTCCTCAGGTTTTGAATTCAAAATTTTTCTCTCACTAAGGTCAGTTGCTTACCTAAGGCCAAGGAGCCCAGCCTGTTCTACTGTTTACTCATAGCAAGTTGGAGAAGAGACAGATTAATGTCTTTACCAAGAGCATTAATAAAATTTCCCAAAAATTTGCTGCTGTTGATACACTGAATAAATTTTTAGGGATTATAAATGATGATAATGGTTCTACATACATATTGTATATAGGGTGCAGAAGCAAAATATGGAATAATTTTTAAAACGTTATTTTAGTCTGATTAGTCCACTTAAAAAAAAACATGATAGATCTAAATTTTCATGATTAGCTCTATCATTCAAAAACTTTTTCATTAAATTTCAGCCCAATATGTGTGAGCAAAAAAAGAAACAGCAAAGAATCTATAATTTGCTTAATGCCGAAACGAAACCAAAAACATTTATCAAATAATTGGAGTTTCTTTATGGCCTCCATCAAGTCCAGACCTTAACCCCCCTCTTGATTACACTATATTTGGCATTTTAGAAAGCCAAACAAATGCAACTTCCTATCCAAATATTGGTTCCCTTACAACTGCTATGGAGGAGGAATGGAATAAAATGTCTGAAGAATTAATTTTGAAAGCATGCCAATGATTTCAAAGCCGTGTTAATACAATAATAAAAAAAAAAAAACGATGGCCATATTGAATAAATTTACTGTATTGTGTCCAACTTTTTTTTGTTGTTAATTTTTTTGAATTAAAATTAATCTTGTTTTACCATAGAGTCGTTTATTATCATACTAAATTATTCCTAATTTTTCTTCTGCACCCAGTACTTCCAGGTGAACATAGGCTAACCTTCCTCACTAGGGATATTGAAGCCAGCTTACCTCCAGCTCAATGTAAGCTACCCTTTCCCAATGTAAAAACCAACCAACCAACCAACCAAACAGTCTGTGCTTTGACTAACTCTCAGAAAAAGCATTTTCCACTATTCCTCTTTGTGTACAATTCTCTGTGTCACACTTTCCATCATAAGTAATTATTATACGATAAATATAGTAGAATTTCTGCACCTGCTTCATTTTGATGTCTTCAATTCGTAACTCACACCTTTGAATACTTTTAACTTATTTTAGTTTGGGAATTAATTTCATTCTTCATGTTTCCAAACTGTCTGATAGACAACAGTTTTATAGTTTTGTTTTATTTGCATTTCTTTTTTATTGTAAAAATTGGTAATCACAAGATGAAAGGTAAGAAATAGTATGGAAGCAGAGCAACATTAAAAAAACTTTAAGACAAAGTATTTTATTTTTCTCAGCTGTGAAGGAAGATTAAACTTACTATAACTGGCTTGTAAGATACACTATCTACAGCAATTTTATGAAAACCAATATGTGATTAAAAAAGTTTAGGTTTAGCTTGTTAATTAAAATTGCATATCAACCTTCATGGGTTATTTAATGCCAAAGCCATCACTGTAGAATAAGAGCAGGGGCGCTATTTAATTAATTAAATGGGGATAAGAGGAGAAAAAGTTTAGTTTTAAATTACAAAAGAAATAATTTGGAATATTTGTTAAACTCAGTGAAATGTTTTGTTTTTTCAGCATTAAAATGTGTAATGTTAGAGCAAATAAAAATTATATGATGATAGTGTTGCTGTAATGTTTAAAATGTAAGGTTTTCTTCTCTCTCTTATATGTATTGTTAGTGCAAATAGAAGATATATAATGTTAGTGCAAATAGAAGATATGTATTGTTAGTGCAAATAATAGATATGTATTGTTAGTGCAAATAGAAGATATGTATTGTTAGTGCAAATAGAAGTAATGTATTGTTAGTGCAAATAGAAGATATTTTGTTAGTGCAAATAGAAGATATGTATTGTTAGTGCAAATAGAAAATATGTGATGTTAATGCAAATAGAAGATATGTATTGTTAGTGCAAATAGAAGATATGTATTGTTAGTGCAAATAGAAGATATTTTGTTAGTGCAAATAGAAGATATGTATTGTTAGTGCAAATAGAAGATATTTTGTTAGTGCAAACAGTCGATATGTCTTGTTAGTGCAAATAATAGATATGTATTGTGAGTGCAAATAGAAGATATGTATTGTTAGTGCAAATAGAAGATATATAATGTTAGTGCAATTATAAATTATACCAAGGAAGTTTTGCCATAAGGTTTAAGATATAGCAAGATTTTCTTATCTTTCTTAAATGGGTGCAGTCTCCCTGGCATAGTGGCAAATGTGCTTGACTCCAACATTGTAGTAAGCATGTTCAAACTCAAGCCACACTATTATACTCATTTTCAGACATATACCCTTGGGAAATATATGAACCCCCTTATTCCTCCACCAATGAGTGAAAGAGTAACACGATTATTCTTTTATATGGATGTCTTTGGCATTAAATAATCCCAAAAGGTTGATAAGCCATTAAACAAAGAAACCAAACCAAATCAATCTCTCTTAAAATTCATACATGCATAATAGAATGACTAGGAATATGTTTTGCCCTAATGGTGAGGCTGAGGATAATCTGACTGAATTTCCTGCTGAGGAATAGGAGTCCCCAGTACATCTTCATTGACAGTATTCCCAGGTCCACTCTGACTCAAAGTGGTAGAAGCTGTTAGGACCCTATCTGTTGTTAAAATAGAGCTGTTTAAAAATTGATTCACTTGTATCAGATCAGAAGACTGTATAGCCTATAATGTAAATGCAGATGTACAAAGAATGCAATTCCCAAGCCTCTAGGCATAGAATAGCCCTGGACAAGTTAAAATGCCATTAAAATCAATCAATCAATCAATCAGTCAAGATTTTGTGCTAATGTTCAATATACTTAACACTTTGTCTCTCAAATTTCTTTAACGCAAGAAATTAAAATTAAACAAAAAATTGAATTTAATCTAAAGATTAAATTGTAAAAATAATTCTGTTTTATCTATCTATCTATCTATCTATCTACTAACCCTGGCAAAAATTGTGAAATTACTACACTTTGAAAATATTCATATATTTTTTTTATGTAGCAGTAAATAAACTAATAACAGATAATACACAAAACATTTTTCTTTAATAGCGGAACATTCTGGATTCATAGAATATTCCTTAAACAAACTAAATTGAATTATCTAAACTGATGTTATGATTTTTTTTTGAGTCATGCACAGAAAGATGTTATTGAATAACCCAATATTGAGGGAAAAATATACAGAATTCATTGATAAAATAAATTAGAATTAATAACTTAGTTATTCCTCCACAAACTTTTATGTCAGCTTTAATTTAGTTTACTAATTTGAAGCAATATTCTTTATCAAAGTGATTCCAACTTTTACTAGTGGCAGTTAATAGATCTTTGGTGGATGGAACCTTTTCATCGACCATCTTTATAAATTTCCAACATAAATTTTCAATTGGATTCAGATTTGCTGGCCATGACATTGAATTTATATGCCTTTCTGTAAAAAAAGCTTTAATTCCCTTTGCTCTGTGACAAGATGCATTATTGTCCTGAAAAATGACTTTATCATCACCAAACCAATTTTCTATTGATAGAATGAAAAAAATTATCTGGGATTTCAATGTACTCATTGTTCAGGAAATGATTGCTATCTCCCCAAGTACCTTAAATGACATGCAACCTCATATCATGAATGACTTGGGAAATTTACTTGTTTTCTTCAGGCAGACATCTTTATATATATATATATATATATTTGAGCATGCAAAACATGAAAAGAGGGAATATACATATACTGCTTGAAATAATGAAACTATATAATATGAAATCTATGCTTATGTATGAATGTATCTATGTGTATATATATATATATAAGTAACTAAGTTGGTTGACCATAGTCAAAGATGACCCAGTGCCCTCATTTCAATAACTACAACAACAAGGTGTACAGGAGTGCCGACTCTTTTCCCTAGATTGCTCCTCTTCCCACTGATCCATCCCTTATAATAAAGAGTGTTAAGCAGGGAGGCATCAAGTACCATTTTTTGAATCTTTGGCATGACTCGACTTGGGATTGAACCCCCATTCCCCTGGGCCATAAGTGAACACTCTCATCTTTATGCCAATAGCATGTGTGTGTGAGCGTGTGCGTATGTGTGAACTTATATCTATCATAATATGGCTATTCTCAGATAAATGGACACTGATATGTAGATGTTTTTAGATTATATATAGATACATATATATTTATATATATGAGTGTGTTTGTGTGTTACCACAGATACCTACATACTGATATGAAAATGTTTTAGAGTATTTATAGCTGCAAATATACAATTGTTTATACATGTAGCTGTCAAATTCTATTCATAGCTATCTGAATGATCTTTGATGTGTATAATTCTATCCATGCATTTATTCATTAAGTAATTGTAAATTATATATTTGACTTTTATATCTGAATGAATTAAGATAAACATTATAATACATGTATGGATATATATTTTGGCATCAGTTTATATGTCTGATTGTAAATGTGACACACTCTCACATATAAGACTGTTTTAGTATATAAGTAATTTATATGATTGTGTGTGTAAAATGTTGATATTTGAGTGTTAAAAAATATTTTAAAGACATTTGGCTGTCTTTCATTTTGACTGAACAAAAGATTTTTTAATGGGGAAATAGAGCAATTAGAAGAGACCATGTAGAAAAAAGAAATTGTATAAATTTCTCAAATCAAAATAAACAGGAAATTTGAGAACCATGATGTTTTTTATACAAAGTTCTTGATCATTTCAAGACAGTATGCTTTATGATGGAGCCGTTCCAAAATATATATATATATCATCATATGGTCTTTATATTTTTAAATTTTCTTCTTTAGCAATGTTACTGCAATAATTCCTCATTCAAAATAAAGTGGTTGGTTTGTTGGAGTTTTATGGCATATCAACCTTTGGAGGTTATTTAATGCCAAATCTATTTTTATGTAAATGATCAGTTGCATTTAAAACAATTCAGTTTAGTATGAGTACACAGTTTAATTGTGAAAAACATTTCTATTTCAAACTATTCAAGCAGTTATATGTAACAATTCAGTTGAGTGAAAGAACAGTTTCAATGTCAAAAACAGTTCAATTTCAAATAATTCAGTTTAGCAAAAGCACGCAGTTTAAATGCAAATACAGTTTAATTCTGAAAAACATTTCTGTTTCAAGCTATTCAGTTTATTCAAACAGTTCTAATTCAGCTAATTCAGTTTAGTATAAGTAAAGATTTTGTTGACACACAGTTAATTGTCAAAACAGTTCTATGTTAAACAAATCAGTTTAGTGTAAATACAGTTTCAATGTCAAAAAACAGTTCTATTTCAAATAATTCAGTTTAGCATAAGCAGGCAGTTTAAATGTAAGTATGGTTTAATTGTCAAAAACATTTCTATTTTAAGCTATACAGTTTAATCAAACAGTTCAGTTTAGCATAAGTATGCCGTTAGTTCTATTTAACCCATAGATAGGGCCCTGTCAGGTGCTACCATGCCAGGCCAGAGTGGACCTGGGAGCAATGGCAATGTAGGGGTGCTCCATATTCCCTAAGGCCCCAGCATTACTGGGACCTCACCATTAGACTGTTTAGTGTCATATCCAGGATACTCATTGGGAGTGGGGCCTAACCCCTCACCAGAGGTGCAGTCAGTGTATTCTACAGCTCCAGCTGACTGGGCAATGTTCAAAATGAGAGATCTAAATACAAAAACATCACACGCACAAAGTCTACTCAGAATGTAGTCAACTATTTTAAATATCTGGTATAATGGTAGCGTGGCCTTAAACTTGGCAACTAATTAGAGGAAACTACTGGCCCTTTGCCATAATAGTTAGTGTTTACCAATGGCCTGGGACACTGGGGTTCAATCCCAGGTGAGTCATACCAAAGACTCAAAAAATGGTATTCGATGCCACCTTGCTTAACACTCAGCATTATAAGGTATGGCTCAACAGTGGAGCAATCCAGGGAAAGGAGTAGTGTCCTCCCCTATACCTCAGTGTAATAGTTATTGAAAAGGGTGCCTTCAAATCGCCCTCTACTACAGTCACCAACTTACTGAATGTGCATACATAAACAGGCACTCTCTCCTGGGGTTGCTCAGACAGCAATTATTTGACACCTTCGCTTTCTCAATAAACAAATCAGCAGAGTCTGCACATCATAAATCATACTATATGAGAATGTTTTTGAAAAAAGTAGTTTTTTAACAAATCATCATATATATATATAATGCCCTGTCTATTGGGCTTAGAATATAGTGACTGGAGGTGCCCGTGGTGTAATGGTTATCATCGAAGGAGGATGTGCCCGTGGTGTAATCGTTATCGTCGTAGGAAATGGACACGTCGACATGAGTTCAAATCCTGGACGAGACTGATTGCATTTCACATTGCACTAATACCCTTGGGAGAGGTATGAATCCAATTATTCTCCTTCCAGCTATAGGTAAATAGTAGGGCAGACTAGGTTCTTCAGCCTTGGTAAGGCAACTAGTATAGGAGAAGGAAAACTCTGAATTCAAACCTGTTAAACTCCACTTAAAAATTGACCTTGTGTCATATCCTGCCAAAGCGGAGGGGGTTGGTAAATATGGTAAGACCTCACCAAAAAAGGAGTGTCCTGATATGACATGAAACTACATCTGATGATGAGGGCCCTGCTGTACAGCTTTGGGAAGTGTGGAGTACTCCCCAAAAGATATTACACTCAGATCCGGCCTGATTCAATCCGGTTGTATCTATTTGGATTCCTTCTACGGATCAAAGAGATCTGTTTGAAGATTATTTGTATTAGGAATACTTGATAACAAATAAGCTTAAGAAACTACACAAAGACTGCAACCATAAATGTACAAAATCTGTAATTCTCTAACCACCCAGATGTATTGAGATATCATTAGAATCAATCAATCAATCAATCAATCATATATATATATATATATATGTATATATATATATATGTATATGTATATAGATATATTCATATAAATGTATTTATATATACACATACGCACATATCTATCTATCTACCTATCTATCTATCTATCCATGCACACACACATTGATCTATATATCTATATACAGAAGGGAAGGAAAATAGAGAAAAATTAATATAACTATACATATGAATATAAATGTAAAAAGAGTTGATATAAATTTGCATATAGTCCCTCCAGCTATATATTTACATGGAAATATGCACATATGTGTGTGTGTGTGTGTGTGTGTGTGGACCCACTGCTTTAGTCTACCAATATATTCTTAGTACTGTGACACTTATCCATACATAATGTATCTGCAAAAGAATCTCCACTCTCAACCCTCTACTCCTTCGGCTGCCAACGTTTGGTCCCAGATATGAACAGCAGTCAAAGATAGGCCATGAACCAGATTCATCAGAATATTCCCACTTACTAAATAGTTGGTTCATGTCTGCTAGGAAGTTATTGATTTTTTTGGTGGGTACACTTCAAGAATGTGCTCCAGATAAATATTTTATCTTGAGACGCCTGCATCAGAGGCCTGAATTAGCCTTTGGTCAGGAAAATTCTCATGTTGGATTTCTGAAATTGATAAAGCTAACATGATCATCAACTTACTCTTCTTTGTATTTGCTTAATAGCGGATATGACCAATTAAATGGATAATATTTAAGTTGAAAGAAAGGAAAATTTAAGTCATTGTCTTTTATTACAATAAACAATTGGTTTAGGTGGTGTTTGTGATGTAATAGTTATCATCATAGCAAACGGACTCGGCAACACAAGTTCAAAACCTAGACAAGGCTTTTTTGTTAGTAGTAGGGCAGACTGAGCTCTTTAATCTTAGTACCCCACCCCAATGAGTGTCCTGGATATGACACTAAACAATCTGATGATGAGGTTTCAGTAATGCTGTAGCTTTGGGGAATATGGAGCACCCCTACATTGCCATTGCTCCCAGGTCCACTCCGGCCCGATGTAGTTGCACCTGATAGGGCCCTATCAATGGGTTAAATAGAATTAACGGCATACTTATGCTAAACTGAATTGTTTGACTAAAATGAATAGCTTTAAATAGAAATGTTTTTGACAGTTAAACCGTACACATCTAAACTGCGTGTTTATGCTAAACTGAATTATTTGAAATAGAACTGTTTTTTGACATTGAAACTGTATTTACACTAAACTGATTTGTTTAACATAGAACTGTTTTGACATTTAACTGTGTGTAAACAAAATCTGTACTTATACTAAACTGAATTAGCTGAATTAGAACTGTTTGAATAAACTGAATTGTTTGAAATAGAAATGTTTTTGACAATTAAACTGTGTACTCATGCTAAACTGAATTGTTTGAAATAGAACTGATTATTTACATAAAAATGGATTTGGCGTTAAATAACCTACAAAGGTTGATATACCATAAAACCCAACCAACCAACAACCAGTGTAGCAGAAGGAAAACTCTGAATTCAAACCTGATAAACTCCATGAACTAAATGACCTTGTGTAACATCCTGCTAGTGCAAAAGATTCAGTTAATACATAAACAATTGAGTTCCAAATTATTTTGATTCACTCTAAACTTCATGCATTGAATATTTTCTTGGTACCTAAAGAAAATACTTAATATGTGCTATACGTAATCATCTTTTTGATAATAAATAACTGGATACTTTCTGGATACAGCAAATATATTAGTTAACTTTCTGTTGATACCAGCTCATTGGGCTAGTGGGTAGGGTGTTTGCCAAAGGTCCGGGAGATCTGGGTTCAATCCCAGGTCACATCATACTGAAGACTTGAAAAATGGTACTTGATACTTGCTTGCTTAACACTCAGCAATATAAAGTATGTATTGAGGGTAAAGTGGAGCAATCCAGGGAAAGGAGTAGCACCCTCCTCTACACCTCGGTGTAGTAGTTATTGAAAAGGGAGCCTTCTGGTCGCCCTCAACTACAGTTACCAACTTTACTTACTTTACACAAGAATGCTGCAAGCTGTATTGAACAAGTCCTGGCGGCAACAGCCCACAAAACAGCAGCTGTACAACCACCTACCACCCACAAAAACTATCTAAGTTAGACGAACCAAACATGTGGGATAAGTAAGGACAAACTCATAAGCAATGTACTCCTGTGGACCTCCTCCAATGGACGAACAATGGTTGAACAACCAGCAAGAACCTATCAACAACACTTCTGTGCCAATACAGGATGTAGCCTGGAGGACCTACCATGAGCGATGGACAATAGAGACAGGTGGTGAGAGAGGGTCAGGGAAATCTGTGCTAGCAGTGCGACATGATGATGATGATGATGATGATCACATTGCAAACTGCTCTTGATATATCTGAAAAAAGTTTGGTTTAATTATTTAGTTTAATGGCAAATTAACCTAGAGGATTATTTAATACAAATCCTGTTTACACACACACACACACACACATATATATATATATATATATATTCTTTGTGAGAGAATAGTTTGTAGGTAACTTTATCTTTAAATGTGTCTGAGCTGATTTTCTTGCACACAGTTAAATGTTTCAAGTATTTCAATCTAATAATAATAATAATAATATTATATATTAAATATCCCTATCTTATACAAACAATTTACTCTCAGCTGTATGGTTTCAAATAACTAATAATAATAATGCCAATAATGATTTGGGGTTGTCTTCATGGTCTAATGGTTAAAGTGAGGGACTGTGGAATCGTAGTAAGCGAGTATGAACTCCAGTCGTGCTATTACGTTCACTTTCGGACAAATACCCTTGAAAAAGATATGAACCCCCTTATCCTCCTAGCTATGGGTTAAATAGTACCACTACTGTTCTTCTAGAAGAATGGCTTTGGCATCAAATAACCCATGATGGTTGATTTGTCATTAAACAAAGAAACCAAACCAAACCTAATAATAATCCTTAGTAAATGATTGGAAAGTTCTATTTGATTCATCGATAGGGTCCTAAAAGATACTACTTCTCTTGGTGAAAGTGATCATGAGAGAGGCACTCCATATTCCCCAAATCTTAAGACTCGAGTTTAGTCTCATACCAAGAACACTCATTAGTGGGGGTGCTTTTATAGACCCAGCTGACAGGATTGTTCTGAAAGAGTAATGAAAATATTAAAATTTGGAACATGCTGTGTGACATTACATTCCATCATTTTCTATTTATGACTTGCTAAAAGTACATTCTCAAATGCCAGCATAACATAGATATAAATTCCAAGTGTGGATATGTTAAGGTAGGAATGTAGTATTGTGCTAATCTTTCATATAAAAATGGGATTAGCAGCCTTTAAAATCTACATTCAAACACTGGCTTGTTATTTTGGGTTAAATGTAGACCATTTGTTTTTTTGTTTTTTATGTCCTCTTTAGTTGAAGCATTTCCAATAATTATCAATTTTACTCATCTCAAAAGGAAATCTAGATTAAAAATAAGAAATATGAGTGAAAAATCAATTGGAAATCCTCAATTTAATAATTTAAAATAAAAATGACAAGTCTTTTGTTTACACACAGTTAAATGATGATACAGTTTTATTTCAAACAATTCATGTTAGCGTAAGTCATTTGTTTGCACTCAGTTTAAACATCAAACAGTTCTAATTGACTCATAGATAGGATCCTTTCAGGTGCTACCACTCTGAGCCAGAGTGGACCAGGTAGTAATGGTAATGAAGAGGTACTCTACATTCCTCAAAGCTCCCATACTAATGGAGCCTCAACATCAGATTATTCAATGTCAGATGAGGACACTCATTGGGGGCGTCTTAACCCTCTGCAGAGATGAAGTTGGTGTATTCTACTGCCCCAGCTGAATGGACTGCAAACTAAGCTAAAAAATTTAATACATCTATAGAGTTTATTGTCCTGCAAAGAAACATGATGACTGTAGTGGTATGTTTGCTGAATATTTTGCTCCCACAATTTATGTTGGCTCATTATTGAAAAGCAAATAAAGAAAACGAAATGAAACGGCACGGACAAAAGAACATTCAAAACAAAGCAATACAAACAGAAATAAATTCATATAACAACAAGTACATAAAAAGGAAACATTACAAAACTTAACGAATGTTCTAATATAGTTTGTTAAATATTCCTCCATGTGTGTGGGTGTGTGTATGTAACTAATATGAATATGATGATGAAAGACTAGATATTAAAAGTATCCTGTAGTCTATGAATATATTCTAGGGGGAACGTGTTTTCTCCTATGTTGGTCATTTGTCTCTTTCGGGATTTGACGAAATGTCTGAGACCATTCGTGAGACTGGAACAAGTCTAGCTGAAAAGGCAGAACAGGAAAGAAAAAGGTTGCAGAATGTATACACACCAATGTTACTTGTATTGAGTTGTGTCTTACTAACTAGCAAGGTCAAGCTGTCCCTGGAAGTCAAAATGTAAGAGAATGAGTTACCGCAAGTTACGAGTATATATGGCTAACCCTTGTCAATTGATCGGCTCCAAATGCATGGGATAAAATCAAAGGTGTGGACATAGTTGGGAGCATAAATCACCTGACTTTCCTGACCAACAGGTTTACTGACATCCACCATCTTTGTTTCGGGAACGAGTGAATCAGTATCCTATTTTCAAGAATTTTCTTGTATCATGGCCATTTTAAAAATATAGGAGATTAAATCCTATAGACAGAATATTTGCTTTTATGAACTCAAAGTTTCTTGATTGATGGATTGATTTTAATGGCATATCAACCTGTTTGAGTCATTTTATGCCCAGCGATTAGGGAACTGTGTTCATTGTACATTTATATATACCTTTTTTGTATAGTTGTTTCTTAAGAGTTTTTTGTGCACACAATCCTATCAAATACAAATAATTTTAAACAGATCAAGTAAAACTACAGATGGGACCTAACAGGTTTTACTATTCTGGGTCAAAGTAGACATGGGAGTAATGGCAATTAATAGGTGCTTCCCCACCCCACCATACTCCAGGAGTATATGTACTGCTGAAACCTTAACATCGGATGCAGTTTAGTGTCATACCCAAGACACTGCTTTTTGAGAGGACCTGACCCCTCTTCTGGGAATACAATTAGCACATTCTTAATCCCATCATCATATTTCTTTGTTTATAAAAGTAAATAAACTGAATAAAAATTTTATCCAAAAAATTAACAAAATCATCATGTTGACATTTTGAGAAAAAATGTTTTCAAAAGTGATTTTACAAAAATAATAGGTTGGTCTAGTGAGTAGAGTGTTCGCCAATTATCCGGGAGACCCGGGTTCAATCCCAGGTTGAGTCAAACCAAAGACTAAAAATGGTACTTGTTACCTCCTTGCTTAACACTCAGCAATATAAGGTACGTATCAAGGGTAAAGTGGAGCAATCCAGGGAAAGGAGTAGTGCCCTCCCCTACACCTTGGTGTAGTAGCTATTGAAAAGGGAACCTTCTGGTCTCCTTCGACTATGGTCACCAACTTTAAGTCAACCAAAAAAAAAGCACTTATGATATTTCATAGAGTACATGGTGACTATGATTTTCTAACAAAAAGAAAAAAAATGTAAAAAGAAAATTGGTGAAAGTAGAGAATAAGCACAAAAAGTTATAACTTTTCCCTTTTTTAACATGGAGATATGATGGATTTCAGAATGAGTCATAAACTTGGACAGAGTCATCTTGAGTTAAGATTATTTTGGAGAGTTGCCAATCAGTTTTATTGCCTAGTTTGCTATTGCACATACACAAGAATATAATGAAATTACACTATTTTGTTTTCTTTTCTTGGTTTTTGGAAATACTGTATTTGTTCATGATTTTATATAACATTTTGTCTGAGAGATTATTAATGACATACAAGGGTCAGCTGAAAAGTTCATAGGCTGACCAAGATACTCCAATGAAATGTGACCAAATGAGATTTATACTTCAAAATAATCCTCCTTGCAGTCCACACACTTCTTCCATCAGTGTTGCAGTGCTTGGATCCCATTGGTCAGAAAAGTAATCAACAGCATACTTGACTTTATCATATAAAGTTTTCAGCAAACTCTTGAATATGCATATCCACAAATATGAACAGAAATATATAAATAAGTTGGCTGCCCATTGTCAGAGATAACCCCAAGACTCGCTTTACAATAGCTACTATGCTGAGGTGTAGGGGAGAGCACTACTCCTTTCTCTGGGTTGCTTCATTTACCCTTGATCTGTACCTTATAATACTGGATGTAAAGTACCATTTTTTTGTTTGTTTGTTTCTTTTCTTTTCTTTGTTTATGGCATATCAACCTTTGTAGGTTATTTAATGCCAAAGGTATTCTCCAAGAAGAACAGTAGTTGTACTATTTAACCCATAGCTGGGAGGATAAGGGGGTTCATACCTTTCCCTAAGCTATTTGCCCGAAAGTAAACATAGTAGCGAGACTGGAGTACGAACTCACGTTCTATGATTCTGCAGTCCATACCATTTTTTGAGTCTTTGGTATGACTCAACCTGGATTTGAAACCTGATCTCCCAGACCATTGGTGAACACTCTAACCACAGTGCTAATGGGCCCGTACTTATAGAAATTTATAACAAAACATATTTTTGGGGATGTTCCTCCGGTGTAGTGACTAACATACTTGACTAACATTGTACGAAATGCGTTCAAACTTCTATCACACTATTACAATAATTTTCAGTTTAATACCCTTTTGAAAATATG
>OY757905.1:20836569-20919069 GCA_963585895.1 Sepioteuthis lessoniana
AGGACCAGATGAAATGTAAGGAAAGATTTGGCAAAAGGAAAGAAAAACAATTTTTTAAAAAGAGAGTAAGAGAGAAAAAAATTCTCAAACCATATGGTAGACAAAGGATAATAAAAGAAAGAAAGTAACTGAAAAAACGAAAAAGTATCAAAAAGAAAAAAACTAATGAAAAACGTCGAATGAATAAAAAAGGATAAGATTATGAAACAAAAGGGAAAAGCAATAGCAAGTTTATATAAAGAGAATATAAAAAAGATGAGAGAGTTAAGAAAAATAAACCAATGTTATTTAGGAGAGGGTGTCCTCACGGCACAGTCCTGGACACTGTGACATTATAGTAAGCTAGTTCAAACTCCGGTCTTGTTATTACTTTCACTTTTGTACTAATACTCTTGGGAAAGTTAAGAAGTCCCTTATTAACCCAAGATTAGATTAAATAGTACCGCTAAAGTTCTACAAGGATGGTTTTAGCATTAGATAACCCACAAAGGTTTATATGCTATTAAACAAACCAAACCAAATCAAATCAAAACAAACTGAATTTGTTCAGTACGTATCTATCTACCTTGAACAGGATGTGAGATAAGCTCAATTTTTTAAAGTGTAATAAAGCTGGTTTGAATGAAGAGATTTTCTTCTTCTAGACTGGTTGTCTTTACCAGGCTAAAGAAACCACTCTATCCTACTATTTATAAATAGCTGTAGGGAGAAGAGATAGATTCAGCCTTTCCCAAGAGCATTAGCTTGAAGTGAAATGGAAACAGCCCAGTCTGCGATTTGAACTTGGGTTGCCAATTTCATTTCATACAAGTATCACGCCGACTATACAATAAGTAAAAGACAGAAGAGTGTAAAGAAAGAGAGAAGGAAAACTTGGAAAATAGAGAAAAAGGAAATAAAAAATGAGAAAAGGGAAATGAAGAGCTGAGAAAAGAGGTAAAAGGGAAGAAACAAAGGAAGAATGAGGAACAAAAAAAAAGAAAAAATTAAAAAAACAACATAAGAGAAGAAAATAAAGAGAAATAATGAAAAAGGATAAGAAAGAATACAACATAAAGAATGAAAAAGTAATGAAAAGAGAATAGAAGAAGAAAAGAAAAAGAATGGGAGAAAATGAAAAATTTTCGAAAAATAAAAAATAAAAAATTATTTTTGAAAAATAAAAATAAAGAATAAAAAGGAATATAGAGAAGTCACAAAGAAAGAAAATTTGAAAAGGCAAAAGAGAAAAAAGAAGATTATAAAAATGAGTACAGAAAAATATAAGTAGAATAAAAAAGAAACAAAATAAAAGAAGTGAAAGTGAAACAAAGGAAAAAGGAAAATGGCAGATGAAAAAATCCAAGGGAATTTGGAAAAAAACGTTAGAATTCATTTAAGAAAGAGACCAAATGATAAGAATAGATAAAGTAAAAAAAAAAAAAAGGATGCTACACAGAAATGACAGCGAAAGACAAATGGTAAAAAAATCAATCAATCAAGAGAATAAGGCCAAGGCATTCCCAAATCAATGACTGTTCCTCCACTAGCCTTGCTTATGTGATAAAAGTAGAGTCAGTCTAAATGCAGAGATTTTTGCCCTGTGAATATCTTTGAACCTTGGAATCAAATTTCTGGCCAATTCTAAAAGCTGTGAGCTCTGTTATATCCATTTAACAGAGAGTTGGTGGAGCTGATAAACAGTACTTCATCAAATCATGACATTGTAAGTGGATTATGAATAAATAGGAATAAATGAATGGTTAGTTGATTGGTGGTTTATGGCATATCAACCCTTGTGGCTTATTTAGCGCTCTATCCTATTTTATATATATTTATATATATATGAATTCTGAGCAAATAGTTTGTAAATAACTTTATTTTTAAATGAGTAATTAGAGCTCATTTGTTTGTACACAATTAAATAGTTTTCAAGTATTCCTATCAAACACTAATAATTCTATTATTTCATTGGTTTGGTTTGGTTTGGTTTAGTTTGGTCTTTTGGCATATCAACCATTGAAGGTTATTAAATGCCAAATCCTCTTTATACATATATCTTAAATATATGATTCATAAACATATTTTGTAGATACACACTGTTAAATGATCAAACAGACAACAAAATTAAATGGTTCCAAGAATTGCTATATATCACTAACAATTCAATTAAATATCAGTCATTTATTTACACATACTTAAATAATCAAGCAGTTCTATTTCAAATAATTCAATTTAGCATCAGTCATTTGTTTGCACTTAGTTTAAGTGTCAAACAGTTCTATTTGAACAATAGATAGGACCCTATCAGGTGCTCTCACTTCTGGCCTGAGTAGATCTGGAAACTATGGCAATGAACGGGTACTCCATATTCCCTAAAGCTCCAGCATTACTGGAGCCTCACTATCAGATTGTTTTGTTTCATATCCAGGACACTCATTGGGGGAGTCTTACCCCTCTGCAGGGATGCAGTCGGTGTATTCTATGGTCCCTGC
Source organism: Sepioteuthis lessoniana (assembly GCA_963585895.1). Classification (NCBI taxonomy): domain Eukaryota; kingdom Metazoa; phylum Mollusca; class Cephalopoda; order Myopsida; family Loliginidae; genus Sepioteuthis; species Sepioteuthis lessoniana. The sequence continues at coordinate 20,839,044 of OY757905.1, forward strand.
TGACTGAGCATAATGGTTATAGGTGTTGGTTCCCGAAGCTTCTAAGGAGACAATCATCTGGAGGTTGCAGGTTCAATCCTGACTGCAGGCGAGTAACAAAAGAAGAATACTTAACACTTGTAGTCGGTTATGGCTAACAGAATCAGAACAGGCAGCCCCCGTGGATTCAATAAAGGATGTAGTTTGAAGTTCCATGAAGGTTCTTGAGTTCGACAAACACCTGAACAAGGCCAGAGGACATAGCAGCCGAAACATTGTGGAAAAAACAATAAAGATGAAGTTAATTGTCTGAAAACCCTTAATGATAAAAAAATATTACAATATAAATAATTTGCACACAGCTGTATTGTTTTATATCATGAATCCCTAAAGCTCTAGAATTGGAGCCTCACCATTAGATGCAGTTTAGTTTTATACCCAGGACACTATTTGCAGGGGTCTTACATCACTGCAGAACTGGAGTCAGTGTATTCTACAGATCTACTTGATAGGGTAGATGAAATAGAATGTACATATATGCCCTCTTGCTTTTAACTCAAGCTGTTTTATTTAACTTTGTATCCGGACATATATGCACTTGTGTATGTAAGAAACTTTACACATTTAGTTGTCTAAATTTCTGAGATGAAGCTAGATGATTTTTATCATTAAGGGTTTTGTTCTTACTTGACTAAGATTACTACAATTATGTAACAATATAGGAATACTTAACACTTGTTCACGGTTATGGCTACTGGAATCAGAATAGGTGACCCCCGTGGTTTCAATAAAGGAGATACTTCGAAGTTCCGAGAAGGTTCCCGAGTTTGAAAACACCTGAAGGAGGTTGGAGGACATATCGGCCGAAACGTTGTACAAATAACAATAAAGATAAAGACAATAGTCCGAAAACCCTTAATGATGAAAATCTACACTTTTTGTTTTGCAAATACAGGTTTATATACAAATATACTAGACAATCTGTGAATTTTTCGGGTTCCTATTGCAATAATGGTCCATGATCATATTGATGCTTCTAAAGTGATGTACCAGCTTGAACCTACATACCATATTTACCAACCCCTCTGCTGTGATAAGTTAACAGAGATATAACAGCATATCAGGGCACTCAGGTACAACAGGTGTGGAATGGGAAGGAGACCATGTGATGAGAACCACGCAGTCAGATTTAGACAGAGTGCAGAGAATCACAGTTGAGCATGGGACATGCAGCTGATCAGGTCGTCTCTGACAAGCTTGCAAGGGGGTGCAAGCATTGGCACCCCCTGGCTCCCAGAAGAAGATATGGGAAGAAGTACTCTCTCTGAGTATATGTCTCTCTATCTATCTCTCAACTAACATCAAACTGTGGGCCCCTGGTGAGAATAAAACAAGAGATATACTTTTATATAAGAAAGTGTTTCGTTCGTATCTGTACTGTTTTATCATTATTGAGATCACCAAATCGATATACAAGAATTAGTGTGAATGGAAATGTAAACAACTTTTTCTAGGATTTGAATTCGAGTCACTGTTTCCATTTCCTATGATAATATCTGTTACTCTGAAACCTGCCTCTAGAATTTAAGCATATTTCTCTCATAAAAAAACTTGCAATGATGAACTGTTTTGGCTGGATTACCGTTACATATATCCAAACATTATGAGAAATTTAGGACGTTGGCATGATGATTAGAGTGTTCACCAATGGCCCGGGAGACCTGGGTTCAATCCCTGGTCGCGTCATACCAAAGACTCAAAAAATGGTACTCAATGCTACCTTGCTTAACACTCAGCATTATAAGGTACAGATCAAGGGTAAAGTGGAACAATCCAGGAAAAGAGTAGCGCCCTCCCTTACATCTTGGTGTAGTAGCTATCGAAAAGGGACCCTTCAAGTCACCCTTGACAACAGTTGCCAACTCTACTTTACTTCACGTATATATATATATATATATATATAGATATACACTCATATATATTAATATATATATATAAATATATATATATATATATATATAGAGAGAGAGAGAGAGAGCAAGACAGACAGGCAGAAAGAGAAGAAAAGAGATGAACAAAAGTTATAAAATGAATATAATTGGTTTGTTTTCGTTTTATGCCATATCAACCATTCCTAATTATTTAATGCCAAATCCTATATATATATATATATATATATATATATATATATATATATATATATATGTGAAATATATGATTTGTTAACACATTTTTTCGATACACACAGTTAAATGATCCATCAGTTCCATTTCAAACAATTAAATTTAGAATAAGTCATTTGATTGTTCTCAGTTTAATTGTCAAACAGTTGTATTTGACCCATAGACAGGACCCTGTCAGGTACTACCACTCCAACCCAGAGTGGACCTGGGAGCAATGGCAATGAAGGAGTATTCCATATTCCACAAAGCTTCAGCATTACTGGAGCCTTGCTATCAGATTGTTTTATGTCCTATCCAGTACAATCATTGGGAGGGTCTTAACTCTCTGCAGAGATGTAGTTGGAGTATTCTACAGCCCCAGCCATCTAGTCTAATGAATATAAATATTTCTTTTGTATTATTTAATTTTTTAAATCTTTTCTTTACTAGTTTCAACCTTTTCTGATTGTCAAAAGAAGATATTTTGTGAAGAAATTTTTTTTTTAGAATATTTTCAGATTAGTCTTAAATGAGTTGAATGAAAATTATTTTTTTGTGTGTATCAAGATGAATATATGCACACACCCATATCAATCTATCTATATCTATCTATCTATCTCTCTCTCTCTCTCTCTCTCTCTCTATATATATATATATATATATATATATATATATATATATTATCCAATACCAAGCCATGAATTTTAATGGTCTTTTTTTCATATGGGATATATATATATATATATATATATATATATATATATATATATATACATATATACACCCCACACACACACATATAAAGTTTCAACTAGTTTCAACCATAAGTTATTTTCAAGAGAAGAGTTTTTGCAAATATATATATATATATATATGCACATGGATGAAGATTCAACAAGTCTCAACAGTAGGAGGAGAGTTTTAGTGAAGAAAAGTTTTTAAAAATGTTTTTACATTAGTTTTCAAAAGAGTTGAATGAAAATTATTTTTATTCCTTGAATGAAAATTACTTTTTATGCATAAAGATAAAAATACACGCATACTTATCTCTCTCTCTCTCTCTCTCTCTCTCTCTCTCTCACTCTTTCTCACTCTGTGTGTGTGTATATATATATATATATACTCAGCCTCATAAGTAAATAATGAAATATTTGCATTTTTTTTTTTTTTTATATGATCATTTCTGCTGCTGGTATGTTTTTGAAACTGTTTTTTAAAAAATTCCTTGCAAGTTGAAGTGATGACTGAAAAGCTTTTAGCCTGCAAACAATTTAAAAGGAAGAAGAGACATCACATCCAAATTTGGATCCTATTTTGATAAGCCTATAAAAAAGTCATCATCTCTGAGCCAATCTCTTCAAAATTTGAGCATCCTTTTCCAGTTGCATGCAATGTTTTTCGATGTATCACATAAAATAATCACTCAGTAAATATCTACTCACAACACACATACACATACAAACATATATATAGGTAAGTACACACATACACACAAATGCACCCACACACATACTTCCACACACGTCTACATAATAGTAGTATAGTTCCAATAGAAACTGACAAGAATATTTTTTATTTGAATTGCCATATTTTCTTTGATTAGAGTATAGTACCTGTCTTTTATGGTCATTTTAACCACGAACCAAGTCTTGCACAAGCTTTGTCCTTGCATCTTGGGCTCCTGACTTGAATATATAAAATGTTAAAATTTATTGTGTAACCACTTTACAAGATAAAAGGTAATTTTTGATCAAAAGAGTTGTTTTAAAGATAAAATTTGCATTTTTTGCTTTCTTTATCTTTTTTTTTTTCTTACATAAATCTGGTCCAATAAAAGAAGGTCCGGAAGTTCTTTTTTCATCTGTGCATTTGCACAATACATGTTAATATATTCATGCAAGCAATGATTTGTATGCCATTCTGAGTGAACTTGATTCCTCCAGCATCTAATGCTCTCTAGTTTGATTTCAATTTTCCCTTCTCTATTTATATCTTTAAATAGGCTCCCAAAAAGTGGTTCTAAAATTTGGAGTGAACTGATTTAATTTGTTGTGAATGGTGTTATGTGAAATTTTATCTTTTTTTATCATGTATTAATTCGGAGCCACTTAAGTTTGTCAAAATTTTTTCACTGGACTTTATGGCTTTAGAAATAGACATTTTCAGTCATCTCCAGAACCTTACAATTTTAAACTGATGTTTATCCAATCCTGGACTTTACTTCATGTTATTACTTTTAAAATGCTCAAGACAGTTTTGGAAAGTGCAGTCATATGTTGTTTATTCCCTCCACATCCTAAATTTAGTATTGTAGAAGCTCATTTTAGAATATTACTGCAAAATATTCAGAATCTGTCATAATAACATTTGAAACAAAAAGTACAGATAAACAGTATTGGTTTGGTTAGGTTTCTTTGCTTAACGGCATATCAACTTTTGTGGGTTATAATGCCAAAGCCATCCTTCTAGAAGAACAGCAGTGATGCTATTTAACCAATAGCTGGGAGGATAAGGGGGTTTATACCTTTCCCAAGGGTAAACGTAATAGCGTAACTGGAGTTCAAACTCACTTACTATGATTTTGCAGTCCAGTGCTTTAACCATTACACCATGAGGACACCCCACAAACATTATTGATATTACTACTACTATTGCTACTTTTACTACTACTACTGCTGCTGCTGCTGCTGCTGCCAATAATAATAATAATTATAAGTTAAAAAAATTGACAATTCGAAGGAGAATAGAGTAAACTGTGTGATAATAGAAATAGTTAATCCAATAAAAAATGAATACAGTACACAGATACAAAAGGAATACATTAACTGAAATGACTGGGTAGGAAAGGTCATCCACTGAGAATTGTGCAAGAGACGGAAATTTCCCCATATTGACAAATGATATGGGAATTTCAATAACTCCCTCATATGGGTCAGAAGAAAGAATAGATAACGCAAGTGGATCTTCAAATATGTTTATATATGAGATGCAAAAGGGCTGTTAAAACATTTTCCTTTTGCGGTTAATAGTCAATGTGTGAACAAAGTTAGAATTACAATTGAATACTTTTCTGTGTGTTTGTCTGATTGTCCTGTTTGCCTTTCTTGTATATGTTTCTGGTTCCGTTTTGGGTTGTTGGTTTTAAAAGGCCACAGCCAGTTGGTTTCAGTAGTGCTCAAAATGTCCGTCTTCATGCTGATTGATTTTCCAGCCTGGGTCTTCTTCCTGCTTGCATGGATCTGCAAACCATATATCTTGCCTGCTGCTAGGGTTAACTGACCTCAGTCTGGGTAACATCTCTTTCTCCCAGTGCTGGCTGCCTCGTCTTAGCCTTTCATTACCAATCGTAATTCCCACCTGTCGAATCCTGTTTATGGGTGCACCATGGGTTTTTAGGGCCGAATCCTGCATCTGGCTATTTCACAGATTTTCAGGGTTGAATCCTGGTAACGGAACCCAATGCATTTTCAGATAGCTCATCTATCAATCCTGTCTGTGCCCATACTGTATTTGAAAGATCCACAGACAAGGAATGACATAATCCATCCAGAACTTTTTCTGACGGTTGGGGTTTTCCGTTGGAAGAAAGTTGCTTGGGTGTTGGCAACTTAAAAGAAGAAGAACTCTCCATCAACAAGTAATAATCATTTATTATTCAATGTTCAGACTGCATACAGAAGCACAAGAGAGAGAGAGAGAGAGAGAAGATCTGTAAGGGTGTATGAACAGAAACAAAGAAACATGCTCCCACTTCCCTAGTGTGACAGAAGCACAAGAGAGAGAGAGAGAGAGAGAGAGAATCTGTAAGGGTCTATGAACAGACACAAAGAGACATGCCCAGCCCACCCCCAGTCCAACAGAACTCTCTGAATGCAAACTTCTGACAACTGACCGACTGGTTAACTGACTACTTTTTCAAAATTTGCTAAATTTTATATATCTAAATTCAGGATATTGTTGGGGGAGATGTCATCTTGCTAAATTATTGCGTCATCTCTTACATGTCCCTAATTCAATCAAACCTGTCACTGACAAGATACGAATCAATTTTGTTTACATTCCGGCCTTCCGGTGTTGAACATTATGTATTCGCTTAAACTTTCTAATTTGACTTACATTTCCACTCTAAGATTTTAGCTAACTTAACAGCGAACTAAAAAACACATGGCCTAACCAAACTGGGTAATAAAATAATTAACCATCACGTGAACTGTGCCACAAAGTTCTATCAAAATGAATACACTTTTCATTCACTCAAATATTTATTCTTTAAATTTTTATTACTTAACATTGATTGATAGAATCAGAGAAAACGGCTTTGAGCTGAGAAAGAAAAGAAGCAGAAGGCACCCCGCCAAAACAATTACCGCTGCCGACTACGCGGATGATATAGCGATAATGGCAAATACACCCAACCAAGCCGAAACACTACTGCATAGTTTGGAACAAATCGCCGCAGGCATTGGCCTCCATGTCAATGCACAAAAAATGGAATATATGTGCTATAATCAAACAGACGACATCACCACACTAGACGGAACCCCTCTGAAACTGGTAGACAAATTCACCTACTGAAAAAGACATAGACACACAGCTAACGAAGGCATGAACAGCTATCGATAGGCTATTGATCATATAGAAATCATACCTGACTGATAAAATGAAACGCAGTTTCTTCCAGGCAGCGGTCATATTGACACTACTGTATGGATGCACTACTTGGACGCTAACTAAACGTCTGGAGAAGAAGCTAGGCGGCAATTATACAAGAATGTTGTGCACAATATTGAACAAGTCCTGGTGGCAACACCCAGCAAGGCACCAACTATACGGCCACCTGCCTCCCGTCACAAAAACAATCCAAGTTAGACGAACCAGACATGCAGGACACTGCTGGAGAAGGAAGGGCGAGCTCATAAGTGATGTACTCCTATGGATCCCCACATATGGCTGGGCAAAAGCAGGACGACCAGCTCGAACGTACATTCAGCAGCTATGTGAGGATATGAGATGAAGCCCTGAAGACCTACCTGAGGCGATGAACGATAGGGGAAGTGGCGAGAGAGGGTCAGGGATATCCGTGCTAGTGGCACAATGTGATGAAGGATGATGATAATTATTTGGTGGGGAATAAAATGTAAATGAGCTTTTATAAAAAATACGCATGAATGAAATAAAATTTTGTAAAAAAGATATATTTTCGTATTTTGAATGGAAAACAAATGTAATCTGGAAATCTAATACTTTTTTTTTCACCTTTTCTATGTTTTTTTCAGATACCCCCGGGAATCCCACTATTACATCTCAAAGTAACCTCCCTTGGATTGCTGGGGATCAACAGATGCTTACGTGTGAAGCAGAGCCAGGTAACCCACCAGATACACAATACAAATGGCTGTCGGAGTCCGGTTACCTTATACATAGAGGAGACACGTTAATATTTGATCCTGTCACTCATATGGATCACAAAAGAAAAATTATATGCCAGGCGGAAAATCTTTTGTCTCATACGATAGCCGGACATCCAAAAATTACCTCTGTGAGATTAGAAGTCAAATGTAAGTATAAAAAAACTATCATTTCAACTATTCTTGTATTTTTTAACTATTGGATAGAAATATACTAGGCATATACCATGAGTAATTGCTAAGGTTAGGCTTTTTGTTTAAGCTTTATAAAGCAAATCTAAAGACAGAATTTTTTTTATCTTTATGATCTATTGTAAATGTAGCTTGGTGCAGTATTCATGGCATGTAAACTAGTCATTATGATATACTGTGTAGAGAATGGTGTCTGTTTAGGGTGAAACTAATATTATTATAATTTCAAGCTACAAATTTGTAATGAATTGAAAATCTTTTATTTTTTATTTCCTCTACTTTTCCAGTAACTTGGTTTCTTCATGTTATGTTTCTTGGCCAGGAATAGCTATCCCTCTCCAAGTTTAAAACTGATTTAAATTCAGAGTTTTCCTACTCCAAGACTGGTTGCTATATCAATGTTAAAGAGCATAGTCTACTGTACTATTTACCCATTTCTGGAAGCTGAATAGATGGATGCTCACTTTTCCCAAAGGTATTAGAGATCTATCAAATGCAAACACTTATTCAGGTTTTGAACTCAGATTACCATCTCCCCTTTCTACATCAATAACCATTATACCAGGAGTACTTCTACTTAATTTCTATATTTTACAATCAAACTTTATAATTTCAATCAGAGTGTTATATTGTCATCTACAGTATCATAACGACACAATAATAAACAGATGAGTGAAGACTTCTTTATCAAAATATACCTCTCGCTTTATTTGTAAAGGTTCAAAAAGGGTTACTCAAGGTTTGTGTGTGAGAGGGAGCTGGAGACCGAACAGAACTGCAATATCTTGACCCCCAACTCTTATGGCCGTCAACGTTGTGTCTTTCTCGTTCTCCAGATGCTCAACCGGAGGCTTAGAGGCCCACTCTGCTGGGTGATAGCTTTCTTTACTGCATCTTATCAGCAACTTCCCTGGACCCCAACTCATCAGAGCCCCAAGGCCCTTTTGGCCTGATGTGGCTTTCCTTACAACTTCTCGTCTATAACTCTGTTCGATCTCTAACTCAGCTGTCTTGACTTCTGTCTTGACTGAGTTATATAATAGTTCAATGACCACTCAGTCGCCTACTCGATCTTTGAAATGGCGTTTGATCGTCATCAAGTGGAAATAACTGTCATGCAGTTCACAGGTCATTCTCTTCCGGTGCATCAGTCTATGAGAGTATCATGGGAATTTTTTTACCTCATCCCATTTCATCAGCCAATTTCTGCCCATGCGATTTCCTCTCATAACTGCCATTAGAATGTGACACTTCCTTCCGGTGCATCACCTTGGAATGGCATTTTTGGCTGGGTCAAAGGTAAAAATACAACAAGAGTAGACTCTGCCAATTTATATTATCCTCATTGGTAAAACCATCTCTTTTACAGAAATATAGTAGTAAAGAGGATAATAAAATATTCGATAAATAAGGAAGGAAATCCCAAACTCATGAGTTATTTTTCAAATATTTCAATGTTTATTTACATCATCCTCAGAACAATTGGCAAAAGTTTAAAAATTTTGATGCAATTTATTTCATAATTACTGATGTATTACCTGTCAAAAATAACAAGGTTATTTGGAAAAGCAAATTTATCCCAGAGTATCAATGTGCCCTGCTTTGGATCAAAATCTTATTCCCTGACTCTCTTTCTTGGATCAGTTGAGTATTAGTATACTCAGCTGAACATAGTGTTTCTAAGTTAATTTGGTTGTGCTTTTCAAACAGCAGAATGAGGCCTTGTGGATATGACATTTGCCTGCTTTAGATATCTGGATCAAGACTGGATTCACTTGTTAGTTTTAAATGATTTCATTAATGAAGAATTCAAAAATTACATTTTTTATTGGGGGTGTAAGGAGACAGTGACAATTATCTCTTTCAAAGAATGGGTGTGTCCTTTGGGTGCTTCATGGTGTATCACATGACTATTCCATAAACCCATTCTCATCCTCTTTGGGCTCTATTCTTTGAACAAGAGAGACATTGCCTCCTGCATTTGCCATGGAATAGTAAAGACACATTTTAGGTTTGGTTTCTTAATTTAATGGTATATCAATCTTCATGGTATGAGCTGATGAATGTAAGTCCTTGAGGGTTGGCCCACTCTATTTGGTCTATGGGTACTTCTCCAGCTGTGCCCAGCATGTATTATACCTCTTATTAGGATGGTGTGTGGAATAAGAGGTAAGTGGCCATACAGTTGCTGCAACCAGGATTTAAAATAGCTGATAGCATCCTTATATAGTTTTTTTCTCCAGGTATTTTGTTAAAGTCAAAGTAGTGCAACCATACAATAGCACTGATACAGCAACAACTTCAAAGAATTCCCATTTCCTTTTATCTGAGAGATCAGATTTTAACAGGGCCATTACCATGTCTATAGCAGTACATCCCTTGTCTATACATTTGTTGATATCATTTCAGTAGGTTGTGTTATGACTCCAAATAGAAGTTTTTACCCGCAAGGTCCCAAAGTGTCTATGGGTGTAGCCCTATCTCTTAAGTTTCAGTCAGACCCTGTAGTAACCTCCATTGTGATAAAAAGAAGAAGTGATGAACACACAAAACACTATCTGTTGGTTCATTTGATATGAAGTTTATTTGCTACTACCCTTTATTTGTAGTCTCTGAAGAGAAACAGAGTATGAAATGAGTTAACTGTTTTAGATAGACACATAGAAATAAATCATGGCAGGACAAGAGAGGCAGACACAGACTTTGATATTGTCTTTCTCATCTTCTGTTGTTGTTCTAACATGTTCCAGCTTGAGATTATGTCTTCACATCTCCTTGGCTGATTTGGGACTCCTTTTCAGAGCTCATTGAAAATGTGTGTTGTAATTTTCAGCCAGTGTTCACATCTTTGTGGTTTGTCACCCACTCCCATTCAAACCCTTACTTTTGCCTGTGGTGTCAAGGAGGGGAGAACATATTTGTTTCTAGTGCTTCTACATTAGCACAGAAGACCTGGGACTTCCAACTTTTTATCTTGTTATTTTAATTACAGAAGTCACTCACCCGTGACTGGCTGACCTACAATGAGTGCTTTGGCCTGACTCATTCTGGGGTTGACTCTCTGTCTGCAACAATCATTCTTTTCTTTTTCTTATCTTTTTCCCTCTTTCTCTTTCTTGAGAAAAAAGCTTCCAGTTTTTTTTCAATTTCAATTTTCTATAAGCTGTTTAATTATGTTACAAGGTGTGATATTGCTATTAAGATATGTAAACTCCTCAAGTAATTTTAGTGGTTTGCCATTTAATGATGAGATGGCACCATCTTAATCAAAGCACATGAACTTTGTTTTATTTGAGTTCACATAGAGGCCACTATTGGTTGATTAAGTAGAGTTTTTGCCAATAGCTCATGAGACTGAGGTTCAATCTCAGGTAGAGCCATACAAAAGACTCAAAAAAGGTACTCAATACTTCCTTGCTTAACACTCAGCATTGTAAAGTATCAAGGCTGGTTGGCTGGGTTTTATGGCATATCAACCTTTGTAGGTTATTTAATACCAAATCCATTTTTATGTAAATAATCAGTTCTATTTCATACAATTCAGTTTAGCATGAGTACACAGTTTAATAGTCAAAAATATTTCTATTTCAAGCTATTCAGTTTATTCAAACAGTTATATATAACAATTCAGTTTAATGTAAGAACAGTTTCAATGTCAAAAACAGTTCAATTTCAAACAATTCAGTTTAGCATAAGCACGCATTTTAAATGTAAGTACAGTTTAAACGTGAAAAACAATTCTATTTCTCGCTGTTCAGTTATGTTACAAGGTGTTATATTGCTATTGAGATATGTGAACTAGTCAACTAATTTTAGTGGGTTGCCATTTAATGATGAGATGGCACCATCTTAATCAAAGCCCATGAACTTTGTTTTATTTGAGTTCACAAAGAGACCACTATTGGTTGATTGGGTAGAGTGTTTGCCAATGGCTCGGGAGTCTGGGTTCAATCTCAGGTAGAGTCATACGAAAGACTCAAAGAATCGTACTTGATATCTACTTGCTTAACATCCAGCATTATAAGGGAAGTATCAAGGGTAGAGTTGAGCAATCCTGGGAAAGAAGTAGTGCCCTCCTCTACATCTCAGTGTAGTAGCTATTGAGCCTTCAGGTCACCCTTGACTAAGGTTACTAACTTTACTTACTAGAGACTACTGCCACTTGCTGCCTGCTCCAGGCTATGCAGCAGAGATTCACCTTGAGCAAGTGTACTTTCAAGAAGTGCTCGATCATTTGCATATTCTTCATCTGTGGTAGTTTCAACAGGATTTTATCAGCTTCTAGCCTTTTCCATGTAAATTTGGTTTCCCACTAAAAAAGGCATTTGAATATATATTATGTTTATATTAAATATTAAATTCTGTATGTGCAAATGAGCTTATCCTGTTTTTCCTTCTGTTGTATTCAGTGATAGTATATCATGGATATACTAATGCTATTTTAAGTCTTTGATAAGTTGGGACTTTACAAAAAATCTTTCATACTGCCAAGCAAGTTAATATTTTGCTTGATAATGAATATTAAATAAAATACAAATAATTTGAAAGAAAATAGATATAGTTATTCAATTTCTTCAGCACTCCATGTTTGCATCTTACAATCATGGCTCATTTGAATACATTTAATCTCTCATGATTCAATAAAATATATTTATTTGTTTATTGTTCAGTAAAATACATTTATTCATTTGGAGGCATTTGAAGTGAGAGGGTTACCGTCTTAGTTAATGAGCACAATGACCTGAGTTCAAATCCTGGACAAGACTTTGTGTAACACTACAGCCTCAAATAGACTATGGGTATGGCACTACCCCTTATGTTTCAGTCATACCCTGTAGCAACCTCAATGGAATAAAAAGAGACAAACATAAAACACTGTCGGTTGGTTCACTCGATACGAAAGCTTATTTGCTACTACCCTTTCATAGCAGTCACTGAAAACTGAGAGATTGGAAAAGAAATGCATCAACTAATTTCGATTGGCAAAGAGAACAAGCAGTGTGAGATTAAAGGGACAGCCACAGACTTAGCTGTTCTTCTCTGCTGACCAAGCCACCACCTCCATTAGGGCCTCCTCTCTCATCACTTGCCTCTCTGCTTCTTCTGCTGCTCTTTATCTGGCTGACTGACCAGACCCTTTGCCTCTCCCCCCACTTTTGGTAACAGATTCCTTTGTTTTCCACTGTCCTCTTGTTGACCTCCATGACTCTCCCTTACCCTTACAGTGACCAACTGAACCTTTTCTTCTGAGTGTCCCTGGGTTGACCTGTATATATGGAGAAGCAAACATTTCCATTTCTAAACCCCTAAACTTTGAACTCTAAATTTAGCTAGAAAACAATGTATTACTAGAATAATTAACTAAAATCCCTAATCATTTTACATTTGCATTTCATATAGTGCTAATACCCAAAGAAAAGTCATCAATCCAATTATTCTCCCTTATTCTATGGGTAAATAGTTGGGTAGACTCAGCTCTTCAATCATGGTATAGCAACCAGTCTGGGAGAAGAAAACTCTGAATGCAAACCTGTTAAATTCTCCTTAAAATTGACCTTGTGTCACATCCTATTCATGTGAAGGGGTTGGGTAAATATATACATTTAATTCAGTAATCTACAAGTTAAAAAAAAATGTCATTTAAAAAAAAGTTATCCTCAAACTTTTTTTTTCTCCTGAATGTTTTTGATTTCATAAAGGTATTGTATCATTTTTTTCCAAAAATCTTTCAGCTGTTCTCACACTTTATGAAATCTTTTGCTCTTTTTTTTCTCCAAGATTCTACAACAAAATATTTTTTTGACATTGTTAAAACCAGCTTTCTTCTAACTTTTTTTTTCCAACATTTCAACATCTTCTTTCATTCAGATGAAATTTTATAGTTTATCAAGAATTTAGAACAGTCATTTTCTAATGTATAGAAATATCCACTCTGAAGATCGATGCTATTCAATATCTTTAACCCCATTTTCTTTTATACCGGACTCAACTAAGTTTAGTAAAATGTCTATATGAATTTAGATATGAACAACCTGATAATTCTGGAATAATTAATTCTTGTATAAATTCACACACACACACCCACATGCATATATATATATATATATATAAGTTGGCGACTGTAGTCAAAGGTGAACTGAAGGCTATCTTTTCAGTAGCTACTACACCAAGGTGTAGGGGAGGGTGCTATTCTTTTCTCTGGATTGCTACACTTTATCCTTGATACGTAACCGTATAATGTTGAGTATTAAGCAAGGAGGTATCAAGTACCTTTTTTGAGTCTTTGGTATGACTCGATCTGGGATTGAACCCCTGTCTTCCGGGCTATTCACGAGCACTATATATATATATATATATATATATATTATAAAAGTGCATTTTGCTTTATTACTTAATAAAAAGGACTCAATATCAGTGATAGAGGATGTGTAGATCTAAGTTAGTTGAGCATTTACCCTATGGTGTTTCATGACTGCAATAATCAGAGCAATGAAATATTCTTGCTTTGATGGCCCCCAAGAGAGAAACTAAGAGTCAACAAGCAATATTGACACTGTGCCTACATTACCTCTACATGTGTATATATATATATATATATATATATACACAGGGTGTCTCAAAATAGATGCAACCTGTTAATATCATAATGATTCATCACTGAGACAAGAAACTCCATGTCAACTGCTGTGAGTTTATGCTTGATCAGGATTCTGTATGGGTATAGCTGAAGATCCTTAATAAGATTCTTTGCAATGATTCATGTGAAAGACCAAGTTCTTGGAAACGTCTTCAGAGGGACTTTTTCGGACTCTTTCCAACAGAATCTCTCACTGCATCCACATTATCAGGACATCTGGCAGTCAACTTTCTACCAAATTTGGGATTTTATACCTTCAAGTTGAGGTTGTTCCCTGACCCTGTAGCTTGAAATATGCGTACTCAATGATAGATTTGGCTTTTCTTAGGACAATTGTTACAGTTAAACATCTTGCAAAATTTTGCTTGCATAGTTTTGGATGATTTTGTCACCAAATAAGTTGTGACACAAAATATTTTTTCCTATCTTGTCCAAGGCATTGTGATTGAGGATCAATAGTCATTGAGAGTATATTATTTTCAAATCAGAAACTAAAAAGAAAACAAGATTATTATTAGTAGTGTTGTTAGCAGTCGCATGAGTCTCATGTATCTTGAGACACCTAATATATAGATCAATAGATAGATTTACCCCTAAAACCACTTTAAATCTGTAAAATACAGTGCTTGATGCATAAAAATGATGATATATAGAACAATATTTTCAACTATAAAATAAAATACAACTCAGTTGCAAGATTTTACCCAGCTTTGGTTGGTTGGTTTCTTTGTTTAATGGCATATCAACCTTTGTAGGTTATTTAATGCCAAAGCCATTCTCCAAGAAGAACAGTAGTGGTACTATTTAACCCATAGCTGGAAGGATAAGGGGGTTCATACCTTTCCCAAGGGTATTTGCCCGAAAGTGAACGTAATAGCGCGACTGGAGTATGAACTCGCGTACTACGATTCCACAGTCCATCGCTTTAACCATTACACCACGAGGACACCCCCCCCCAGCTTTATATATATATATATATATATATTATATTATTGGAGTGTTGGTTGTTACGAAATCATTTTGTGAGTATGTGTCGAACCAAGTGCAACAGCTTATCTCTCTCTCTCTCTCTCTCTCTCTCTCTCTCTGTATATATATATATATATATATAGAGAGAGAGAGAGGCTGTTGGGATTCTCCAAGATATGTTTCATTAAAAACGAATTAGCAGTTTTAATTGTGCTGCATATTGTAGGTTTAGTTTGGTTTGGTTTCTTTGTTTAATAGCATATCAACCTTCATGAGTTATTAAATGCCAAAGCCAAATTTGCAGAAGAACTGCTGTGATACTATTTAATCCATAGCTGTGGAGATAAGGAGGTTCATAAGTTTCCCAAGGACATTAGTCTAAAAGTGAATGCAGTAGTGTGACTGGAGTATGAATTCAGGAATCCAGCATTTGAGCCATGGTAAATATATTGTAAGATTCTCAATGGCTGTTGAAAAGGTAAAAAAAATGAGATTATCACCTGCTCTCAGTGACAAAAGAAGACAAAACACAATGTTATAAAAAATGATCCACATTTTATTTTGGATGTTATTTCTTAAAACCAGTAAGAATGAATTGATGAAGTAGTTTCTTCGTAAGTGGAGGAAACAAATCTTCTCTCCTGATGCAGGGGGGTGGTTTTATTTAAGCTGCAAATCAGTAAATTTAACTCTTTCCAATCTTGAAATTAACTATGACTTTTTGAATCTAGCCAAGTCTAGCTCTTGAACAAGTTTTAGTGAGTGGCCTTTTAATCTCTCTATATTTATCATATCTGCCATAGCTAGGCATGGAAGAAAATGGTACTTGTAGGGGAGAGGCACCACATTACAATTAAGTGTTTTTCCTTTTCGCCTGACAAAATTTTTTCGGTTTGGTACAAGTTTATAAAAAAATTGTCCAAATTTTGTTTTTGAACAATTTCCATCATTGGTCATTTTAAATGGTATTGTTAAGTTGATTTCTTTTTCTTTAAAATCCAGTGAAACTTTCGTTTTCAGTATTTGAGATACTCTCCGTCCAAGAAGTAGAAAGGTTTTGAACTCTTGTTGTTTTTCTATAGTATTTTGTTACATCATAGTTCTTAAATTTAAATCATTAGATGTCTATAATTGGATATCTATAATGAGCATGGAACTTTTGGATACTTGTGTAGCAAGGGAAAAAGCTGCAATAGTAGTATTAATTATTAACAGCTGCATTAGTGTTCAATATTTACTTGACGATCTCTTTGACATGCAGTTTAAATTACATGGGTAGCATTACAGGAAATGCACCTGTTACCTAAAGTAAACAGGACGCAGATGCCCCAGCAGAAATGTTGCATAAATTGCATTGGTGGCATGCTAGAAAGCCTGGATGAGGTAAACTGAAAAACAACTAGAAATACACCAATTTCCTTAAGTAAACAGGACGCAGGTGCACCAGCAGAGACAAGCAGATATACCGGGTAATTTGTGTGGATGGCATGCCAGAAGGAGGCATGTCAACATGCAACATGTAGGAAGTAGGTGTAACCATGAGGATTGTGTGGGCATCTGGAAAATTGTATAAACCAGGGAAGATTTTAACCAAGCAAAACAAAGCAGAAAAGCAGAAAGGTTTCACAGAAAAAACTCACTGTTGTCCCTGTGTGTCTGTGCATCTCAGCCATCTTTGACTCTCTCTCTCTCATTCAACCTATGCATGCATATCTGGTGATAAAAAGAAAAGAAAAGAAACAGATTATACTTTCATTCATTTGCATTGCTATCTTTATTAATAAAATTAATTATCAATAATAATATAGTTAAAAGAGTATAAGTAATGAAATATAACTAATATAAAT
The DNA here is from genome assembly GCA_963585895.1 of Sepioteuthis lessoniana. NCBI lineage: Eukaryota > Metazoa > Mollusca > Cephalopoda > Myopsida > Loliginidae > Sepioteuthis > Sepioteuthis lessoniana. The sequence goes on from OY757905.1 coordinate 20,856,238, forward strand.
ATGACAAATTAAATGTAATTAATAAAATATAACTAATATAAATATAACTAATTAAAAGTAATTAATGAAATATAACTAATATAAATATAACTAATTAAATGTAAGTAATAAAATGTAACTAATATAAATATAACTAATTAAATATAAGTGATTAAATATAACTGTTACTCTTGTTTCCTAGATGAATTCTATTCATTTGTTTTTCTAATAATGTTTGGTTTAGTTTCATTGTTTAATGGCATATCAACCTTTGTGCCAAAACCATTCTTGTAGAAGAATAGCAGTGGCACTATTTAACCCCTACCCAGGTGGATTAAAGGGAATGTAATAGAGTTACTGGAATTTGAACTTGCTAACTACAATGTTGCAGCCAAACATGTTAGCCATTAATCCTTAGACATTCTTTCCTTTTTCTAACAGTTATTGTTAAGTTGGTGACCATAATCGAGGGCAACCAGAAGGCTCCCTTTTCAATAGCTACTACACCGAATTATAGGGGAGGGTGCCACTCCTTTCCCAGGATTGCTCCACTTTACCCTTGATACATACCTTATATTGCTGAGTGTTAAGCAAGAAGCTATTTAGTACCATTTTTAAAGTCTTTGGTATGACGTGACCTGAGATTGAACCCAGGTCTCCCGGACCATTGGCAAACACTCTACCCACTTGGCCAATGAGCGGTATCTAATTGCTATAATGAGATGATATAAATGATCCTGTCAAGGTTGATAATGATTATAACAGATTTTCTGCTACCATTGACCCGAAATAGCATTGAAGAGAGTTATGAAAAAGCTATTTGGTTAAGCTGTTACAATATTCTCTTTTAGATTGTGGTATACAAGGGATAAGACATTTCTATCAAAATACAGGAAGAAGAGGATTTGTGACTGTCCCAAAAGCATTATCATTTTGAGAACTTAAGCAACGTCATCTTTTTAACTGTCTATTTTCTGAGTCAATAAACAAAATACCCCCCTCCTAAAACATATCTCCCTATAAGAAACCTCCTGAATTTATATTTGCTGAACAAAAAATTTTATTGTCATTAAGTTGGGCTAATGGCACAGAGTCCATTGAATCTCTCACACAATCCACTACAACTGACTGTCATTCTTAGCAGGTCCTCCTGACAGCATCCAGTGTCTGCATAGAGCTAACAAATATGTCTTTGCTGGTCACCCGACATTGCTGTGTCTAATGCATGGAAGCCTATTGGATAACCTACCTTATCAGTTTTCCCTCCTCCAGCAGTACTCAGCATGTCATGTTTATCTAACTTGGTTGGTTTGTGAAATAGGAGGTAAGTAGCTGTATAGCTGCTGTTTTGTGGGGTGCTGTTTCTAGGATTTATTCAAAATATCATGCAGTATTACATCATTAAAGTATAAGTAGTGCAACCATATGTTATATATTGACCCTCAACCGAGCTGACAATCAAGAGATGCACCGGTGTAAATAAGCGGAAGAACAGTGGAAGCAAGTGGGCTTGAGACAATAATATAACCAGGTGCCCAGGGTGGTTTGAGTCAGTTGGAGATAGGATGCCAGCATGAGAATCAGCTTGCAGACTGAGGGCTTGTGGACCTCAGTGACCCACAGTTGAGCAACCCCAGCCAAGATGAGAAAGAAGTGCTGCTATGGTCAGAAGAACTTGGGTCCAAAATAACAGTCTGTCCCCGTCTCCAACTCATCTCTCACACATAACTAACATCACCCTTTCAAGAATAAAGTGTGAAAGATTATATTTTTATAAAGAAGTGTGTTCGTTCATTCATTGAAGTTCGTCATTATGTTTGATTATGTTCTGCATATATTTGTATATGTATGTGGATATACAACACATACATAAATAACAATATTCCATTTGAAAAAATATTTCATAACTTCCTTTATAACTCAGTCGCACTAATATCTTAAACAATCAGAAGCCCGTAGTTTTGCCTGGGATAAAACCTGGTTGAGTAGCAATAATCTTGACTCAGGGATCATGCATATTAAGTAATTTGAGATTTTCTCATAGTCTGAGTAAGAATAGATATAGTTTTAATTTTTCTTTTCATAAAAATGGTTGAGCGAGATTTTTTTTAATTCTTTGTTTTTTATATGATAACAGAATCTAATGAGAGAAAATGTTTTTAAGTTAAAAACGAGATGCAAAATTTGAGTTCTGAAAAGGTAATTTTCTGCTCAACTCTCCAATGAGCAATAATATCAAAAAGGAACAAGAAACCAGCAAAATAACACCAAAGTGATAAACTAGAAAGAAAGAAAAAAAGAAAGAAAGAAAGAAGTTGAGCCAAGGCTGAAAGAAAAAAAGAAAGAAAGAAAGAGGTTGAGCCAAGGCTGAAAGAAAGAAAGAAAGAAAGAAAGAAAGAAGTTGAGCCAAGGCTGAAAGAAAGAAAGAAAGAAAGAAGTTGAGCCAAGGCTGAAAGAAAGAAAGAAAGAAAGAAAGATCATGGTAGTGGATATTATTTTGTATTATTTGTTACCAAACTTAACAGCTGTGAAATTCTATAATCAAAAATATGAATGAGTAAGAGTCCCCAGAAAAGTATGCACAAGCAAAACAAGTTACTGTAAATTGTGCTGTACAAGTCAACAATTTAAGCCTGAAAAAACCTCTACAGACCTTGTAGGGGATTTATATGGTAGGGAAAAAACTTTTACCTCACAGTGGTCAACCAGTGGAACAGTACTCCTAACAATTGATATATATATATATATATATCACTTAACATAACTCCAACAGATTTCCTCAAACATTTCCAACTTACTAATGTTCGGTGAACATCTTTAGCAAATTAACACAGAGATTAATACAAAATAATAAAACTGTAACGCAAATTGAGCATTATATTAATGCTATATCCCATGCTATTTCCAACCGCTTATGCATTGACTGTAAACACTAACCAGAACATCACAGCACTATGGTATGTTGTTTATCAGTGCAATTTGATGATAACGCAATTGATTGCAAATTCATATGACCCAAAGCTCTAATGCAAAAGATTTACATTGAGTAGAGTGTTTGCCAATAGCCTAGGAGACTGGGGTTCAATACCAGGTCAAGTCATACCAAAGACTCAAAAAATGGTACTTGATGCCTCCTTGCTTACCACTCAGCATTATAAGGTAGGGATTAAGTGTAAAGTGAAACAATCTAGGGAGAGGAGTAGAGCTCTCTTTTAAACCTCAGTGCAGTAGCTAATGAAAAAGGAGCCTTCAGGTTGCCTTCAACTACGGTAGCCAACTTTACTTATATATTCGACCACTTGCCTATTAAATGTTTAGGGATCAACCAATACTGCAGATATAAGTCTAACCCAGATTTTTGAGCTAAGAATATTGATTGGTTTCGGTTTGGTTTCTTTGTTTAATGGCATATCAACCTTTGTAGGTTATTTAATGTCAAAGCTATTCTCCTAGAAAAACATTAGTGGTACCATTTTACCCACAGCTGGGAGAATAAGGGGGTCCATACCTTTCCCAAGGGTATTTGCCCAAAAGTGAATGTAATAGCATGACTGGAGTACAAACTCGCTTACAACAATTCCGCAGTCCATCGCTTTAACCATTACACCATGAGGACACCCCCACTAAGAATCTTGAGGTCTATTTATATACTAGATTGATTTATATGGTATAATCAATGGTATTTCAAATAAGTTTTTGGTGTGATGGCTTTAATTCTTAATTTTATTTGTAGACTTCATGATAATGACCTTTCTAGATTGGCACAAACCAGACGCAAGTTTTCAGTCCTGTCTTGTTGAATGGTATCTTTGACTTAGAAGAAAATTAACTTTTTCATAAAAAATAGTTGGTAGCTTCAGTATATTATTATTTGGATTTAATAAAAAAAAGTCAATGTGATCAAATGAAATGTTAATAATGAATTATAAAACATTTTGCTTTTTCATCAGTATTGATTAATAATTACATTACAAAATAATAGCAAATATATACAATTATTGATTATTACATTAATCCAATCAATATATTAATAGAGACAAGATATATTTGAATATTAGATAATTTACAATTGCAGAGATCATTCTAATCCTAAATAACTGAAGTATCTAATTTTGTAGAACAAGGAGACAAAGAGCAAAATTTGGAGTGGAAAGTCAGAAAGTCTAAATAGGTTCTTTTCTTATAATATAAACTAGTGATCACCTGAACCTATTCATTAAGCTGGAAGGTCCAATTTGTTCTGATGAAGCCAGATTTCTGGTACATAGTTAATAATTAATTAACACTAAGATCTTCAAGAAACGTACATAACCTAAGCAGAACCAGGAGTGAGCAGAAACTTGGATTATTCAAAGATGTATTACAACACTGAAGAATATTTAAGCTTCTATTTGGTTTTATGGCATATCAACCAATGTAGGTTATTTAATGCCAAATCCTCTTTATATATATATATATATATATATATATATATAAAATATATAGGATGTGGTTAGGTTTTATGGCTTATCAACTATTGAAGGTTATTTAATGCCAGATCCTCTTCATACATATATATCAAATATATGGAAATTTGTTGGGTTGGGTTTTATGGCATATCAACCATTGTAGGTTATTTAATGCCAAATCCTTTTTATACATATGCATTAAATATATGTTTTGGAAACATTTTGAAGATAATATTTTTAAATAGCCTGAACTCATTTTATTTGCACACAGTTAAATGGTTTCAAGTATTGTTATATGTCAAAATTTAGCATCGGTCATTGTATGCACTCATAGTTGTATTTTCATTTTTGAATGAGTGAGAAGTAATTTGTTCACACACTAATATTGCTATTGTTTCTACAGTTAAATGGTTTCAATTATAACTATCAAACGCTAATAATTCTATTTGATATTAATTATTTGTTTGCACACAGTTAAGTGGTTCCAAGTATTGCTATTTAACACAAGTACCGGACATTGGTGTAATGGTTAGAGTGTTCTCCAATGGCCCGGGAGACCTGGGTTCAATCCCAGGTCGAGTCATACCAAAGACTTTAAAAATGGTACTTGATGCCTCCTTGCTTAACACTCAGCATTATTAGGTACGGATCAAGGGTAAAGTGGAGAAATCCTGGGAAAGGAGTAGCGTCCTCCCCTACACCTTGGTGTAGTAGCTATCGAAAAAGGTGCCTTCGGGTCACCCTCGACTATGGTCGCCAACTTACTTATTCTAATCAACACTTTTCATTTATTTGCTCACAGTCAAATGTTTTCAAGTATTGCTATGTAATATGAATAATTCAATTTACACACACATATAAAGCGTTTCAAGTATTGCTATGTATTACAAACAATTCAGTTAAACAGTCATTTGTTTACATATAGTTAAATCATCATACAGTTCTATTTCAAACAATTTGGTTTAACGAAAGTCATTTGTTTGCACACTGTAGAAATGTCAAACTATTCTATTTGATGCATATGAAGGACCTTATCAGGTGCTACCACTCTGGGTCATAATGGACCTGGGAGTAATGGTAATGAAGGAATACTCTATTTTCTCCTGAGTTCCACTGACTGAAGCCTCATCTCAGATCATTTAATGTCATATCCAGGACACCCATTGGGGAAGTCTTATCCCTCTGTTGAGATACATTCTGTGTATTCTACAGTCCTTGTCAATGAGGATATTTTGTTTCTGGAAATATATGTGTCAGTATACAAAAATGGAAGAGGTATTCAAGCATTTGTATAGATATATACTCGATCAATCTATAGCTTTATCTGTATTCTTATCTCACACACACTGTGAGAATATATAACTAAAGTAAGTAAAGTTGGCGAACATAGTCGAGGGTGACCAGAAGGCTCCCTTTTCAATAGCTACTACACTGAGGTGTAGAGAAAGGCACTACTCCTTTCCCTGGATTGCTCCACTTTACTCTTGATACATACCTTATATTGATGAGTGTTAAGCAAGGATGTATCAAGTAACATTTTTAAAGTCTTTGGTATGATGCGACCTGGGATTGACCCAGGTCTCCCAGACCATTGGTGAACATTCTGCCAACTAGGCCAATGAGCTAGACATAATATATATATATATATATATATATATATGGTTAGTATCCAGAAACTAAGAGTTTAGTATATTCATATATAGAATATATGAGAAATTTCAAATAATTCAACTAGAGCACTTAATGTGTGGCAATAAGTATATAGATCTATCAGGATATACATAAAAAAAAACACTCACATACCAAGTGAATATGTCTGTAATGCAAAGGAAGAAAACTTAATGTATCCCATCTTCAGATGTGGGGAAAAACTTGTGAAAATAAATCTATGATGGCATAGTAACTGTACATTGAGTTTTCTTCCTTTGCATTCCAGATATATATATATATATATGTGTGTGTGTGTGTGTGTGTGTGAGTGTGTGTGTCTGTGTGATATTATAAAGATAGAAGAACGGCCGATAAGAAAAGTTGTTGGCGTCAAAAGAGTGCTTGAAGTTCTAATACCAGAGCAGGTATAAACTTAAAAATATTAGACTTACAGAGACAATAAGTCTGTTACTTAAATTTCATATATTTTCAGTCATTTTCTAATTGTTTCCATTCATATATTGTATCGGGTCTATACCGACTGCATATTAGTTGTCTAAATTTCTGAGATGAAGCTTGTTGATTTTCATCATTAAGGGATTTCAGACTATTGTCTCCATCTTTATTGTTATTTGTGTGTATGTGGAAATATATATTGTATCGGGTCTATACTGACTGGATATTAGTTGTCTAAATTTCTGAGATGAAGCTTGTTGATTTTCATCATTAAGGGATTTCGGACTATTGTCTTCATCTTTATTGTTATTTGTGTGTATGTGGAAATATATATTGTATCGGGTCTATACTGACTGGATATTAGTTGTCTAAATTTCTGAGATGAAGCTTGTTGATTTTCATCATTAAGGGATTTCGGACTATTGTCTCCATCTTTATTGTTATTTGTGTGTATGTGGAAATATATATTGTATCGGGTCTATACTGACTGGATATTAGTTGTCTAAATTTCTGAGATGAAGCTTGTTGATTTTCATCATTAAGGGATTTCGGACTATTGTCTCCATCTTTATTGTTATTTGTGTGTATGTGGAAATATATATTGTATCGGGTCTATACCGACTGCATATTAGTTGTCTAAATTTCTGAGATGAAGCTTGTTGATTTTCATCATTAAGGGATTTCGGACTATTGTCTCCATCTTTATTGTTATTTGTGTGTATGTGGAAATATATATTGTATCGGGTCTATACTGACTGGATATTAGTTGTCTAAATTTCTGAGATGAAGCTTGTTGATTTTCATCATTAAGGGATTTCGGACTATTGTCTTCATCTTTATTGTTATTTGTGTGTATGTGGAAATATATATTGTATCAGGTCTATACTGACTGGATATTAGTTGTCTAAATTTCTGAGACGAAGCTTGATGATTTTTATCATTAAGGGTTTTCGGACTATTGTCTTCATCTTTATTGTTATTTCCAAATACACACAAATAACAATAACAATGAAGACAATCGTTCGAAAACCCTTAATAATAAAAATCTTCAGTCACTTGTGTTGTAAAAGTGGCTAGTCTAGCATTTCTATTTAGTCATATAATAAGTTGTTATTGCATGATATATTTGTATTAAAGAATAAAAGTAAGTAAAGTTGGCGACCATATTTGAGGCTCCCTTTTCAATAGGTACAACACTGAGGTGTAGGGGAGGGCGCTACTCCTTTCCCTGGATTGCTCCACTTTACCCTTGATCCGTACCTTATAATGCTGAGTGTTAAGCAAGGAGGTATCAAGTACCATTTTTTGAGTCTTTGGTATGACTCGACCTGGGATTGAACCCAGGTCTCCCGAGCTATTGGCAAACACTCTAACCATTAAGCCAATGTCTGGTTCTAACCGCTAAGCCAATGTCTGGTTAAAGAATAATATGCCAAAATAACATTCAAAAGAGGAAAAAAATAAACAAATAAATAAAAAAGAAATCAAAAATTGAAAAATAATTAAAAATAAATATTGATAAATGAAAAGATAATTTTTCCTCTTTTTTTTTCTTTCCTCCTATGTCACTTGTTTCTTTTTTTTTTTTTCTTGGCATTCCAAAAGCGAGGTTAATTAATCATGGGATAAAACAGGGTAAAGTTGTTGATGACATAAGAGAAATTTGTTGATATGTCTACACTTAGGTACTAATTTGCTTCTCTTGTTCAGCAAATTGTTCTCAGCATGTTCTAGGATGCATTATTTTTCCTCCAGATGTCATCTGCATTTTATAGAAGCCTTCTTTGTAAGTTTGGTCTTATTTCATAATATCCCATTTCAAAATGGAGACTTTGCCCATTACATCCTTAATATGCCAAACATGTTTGGATATAGAGGTATTGTTGGAATATCTTCTCTTGCTGAAAATGAGAATGCAATTGTACCATCTATTTTTCCAATTAAGTTCAATTGCATTGACATATATTTTTTCATAGTGGTTATCTACTCAAAGGATGTTGAGTGTGTAAATCATATTGTTAATTAATCCATTACTATTCAGAGGCATCTGTCTCTATCTTTGCATATGCATCTGTTATTCATGCTATCTCTTATCATTTTTATTCAGTATTTTAAAACTAACATTGTTGTTAGTTGTTTGATGTATATATAATTATATATATATATATATATGGAGGCGTCTCCATGGCATTATGGCTAAACTGCTGAATGGCAGCCTCTAAGTAAGCATGTTTGAACTCCAGTCACGCTGTTACATGCATTTCTGGACTAATAATCTTGGAAAAGGTATGAAGCCTCTTATCTCTGAGTTTTTGGTTAAATAGTGTCTCTACTATTCTTTTTCAAGACTTGCTTTGGCATCAAATAAACCAAAAAGGTTAGTATGGTATAAAAATAAAGAAACAAATAAATATATATGTGTACATACCACCATAGATACTGATTTAAACTCATATGAAAAGGGTTAATAATAGAAAAATTGATAATGATAACAATAGTAGGATAAAATTAAAGGTATCAGTATTGCTGTTGATATTGTTGGTGATAATAATAGTAATAATGATGATTGACATAATTATTAATGATTAATTATTATAAGGATATAAATTAATTTAATGGTAATTAAAATGGCAGTTTTATTAAAAAAAATATGTAAAAATATAAAGAAATTAAATTAAGTCTAAATTTCGTGGTAAAAATTTTTTGACTAAAGATAAGTTTGATATTTGTAATTGTATTCATTGCCAGATTTTTTTAAATAAATAGATAAATAAATAAACACATTTTTTCTTAAAATGAAATGGGTTAATTTATTGAAAAGATTTTAGCTGCTAAAGGTTCTGTGAGCCCAGTTAAAAGTTTTTGGACACATAAGGATACAAGACACGAGACGATGACATTACATCAACTTTGACATCAACTTCTAGCCCATCTCTCCTTGTCCCTCCTCTTTCTTTCTTTCTTTCTTTCTTTCTTTCTTTCTTTTTAAACAAGTAAAAATCCATTGAAAGAATATTTTCATAAATTTTTTTCTCACCATTGTGTGATAGCTATCTGAAGAGATTGCTTGCTCTTATGAGAGGCCAGCTAAAATAAATTTATAATAGCTGTATGACAGTTTGTTGATTTTTTTACAATTATATGAGTTTGCTCTGAATGAAATTTATATATTTATCATCATACATTTAGCACTCCTGGAGATTTATAAGAATCCTTATATATATTCTCAAACTGAATCATTCCCAATTCATCTTCTTAGGAGGTATATATATATATATATATATATATATATATATATATATATATATATATATATATATATATATATATATATATATATATATATATATATAAAACAGAGGTGCTTGTGGTGTAATAGTTTCTGTTCAGGGAAACAAACATGATGACACAAGTTCAAACCCTGGACAAGACTGTTGGCTCTTCCTCCACTTATGCATAAATAGTAGGCTTGACTTACTGTTTAACCTTAGTATGGCATCCAGTCTAGGAGAAGGAAAACACTGAATTCAAACCTGTTAAACTCTGCTTAAAAAGTGACATTGTGTTTCATCCCACTAGTGCAGAGGTGTTGTTAAATATATATATGTGTGTGTGTGTGTGTGTGTGTGTATGCTATATATTGACCCCTGACCAAGCTGTCAATCAAGAGATGCACCTGTGTAAATAAGCAGAAGAACAGCAGAAGCAGGTGGACATTAGAAAATAATATAACTAGGCGCCTGGGCAGTTCGAGTCAACTGGAGACAGTGATGCTAAAGTGAGAGCCAGCTCCAGACAAAGGGCTTTGGGCCCTTTGTGACTCCCCTTTGAGCAACCTAAGCCAAGATGCGAAAGAAGTGTTGCTATGGTCGAGGAAGAACTTGGGTCAATACAGCAGTCCGTCCTTGTCTCCACTCATTTCTCACATAGAACAAACATCACCCTTTCCAAAATAAAGTTTGAGAAATTTATATTTTTATAAGGAAGTGTATTCGTTCGTGTTATTGAAGTCGTCATTATCAGTTGATTATGTTCCCGTGTATATGTATACAGTTGTATGTGGCTATACAACATATATATATATATATATATATATATATATATATATATATATATATATATATGCATACTCACACACACTGATATAGAATAGCAAGAGGAAGAGAGAGGAGAAATATGGGATTCTTTCTGTGTCTTTCAGACAGGAATCTTCCTTCATGACTGTCATCTTATAGAAATATCTTCAGTAGATTATGTTCTTAACTACATCACATGACAACTATGTTTAAAATAAGCACATATAGTGTCAGCTGGAGCCAACCACAATCTACCCAACTTAGGTAATGGATTTATTATATTAAATCTTAGAATATGCGACTGAATACTATCAAGTGGGGGTAAAACAGGGATTTTTTTAAAATCTGGGTTTGGAGAACAATGTTCAAAAGTGCAGTATGAGTAATATTTTGATTTTTTTAAAAAAAGCCTCCTTCGTATTTTTATATTATATAATCTTCTTAGAAATAGAGGAGGTTACTAGTACCCAAGTGAACATGATATTGGTTATTGGTTACTAAACTTTACAAAAAACAACAGCAACAATAATAATGATGAATAATAATAATGATTATGATGATGATGATGATATAGAGTATTCTCAAAAGTTGTAATTTACTAAGCCGTTTGCTTAAATGAAGCACAAGGCTCTATGAATGGAAGTATTCTCGGAAGTTGTAATTTACTAAGTATTTTGCTTAAATGAAGCCCGAAACTCTATGAATGGGAGTATTCTCAGTAGATATGACCATTAATAAGTCCACTGCCTAATGTTGAAAAACACATTTGTTTTATATGGCAGATATTTATTTTTTAACAAAATCTTCTCCATTGTTAATTAACTCAATTTAGGTGTCAATTTTAATCATGTAGCCAAGACGTGAAACATTATTAAGTGAATATTTAATATGAATCCATGCCTGCCTATAGATATATTAGTTTGGTTTGGTTTCTTGGTAATAATATATCAACCTTTGAGGGTTATATTATACCAAAGCCATACTTGTAGAAAGAACCGCAGTGATACTATTGAACCCATTGCTGGGGGGATAACTCCAAAAGTGAATCTATTAGCATGAATGGACTTTGAACTTGCTTACCTCAAGGCCACAGTCCAGTATATTAGTCATTGTGCCACAGTGACTTCTGCTATAGATATATTGAACCACTTTTATAGATAGATAGATAGGTAGATAGATGCATACATAACTATATAGTTCTTAAAGATTTTTTAGCAAATGAAAAATACTAACTACAGTGGGATTGATCTGGAAAATTATGTTGAGCCAAACCTGGTTGCTTTCAAAATGAACATTTGAAAAACTAACATTTATCTGAACTTGAACATGGATTATTTCTACCTGAGATAAATTTGCAAATATTTCAGCCGTCAATCAAATCTAGCCATTGAGACAGATATATCAATTGTCAAACATGTATATATATATATATATATATATATTTGCTCTGTAATAAATTACATTGAGCTCTCTACCAGGAAAATTTAAATGTTCGGCTCTTGAATGATTTTCTTGTCCTGAAGGAATTAATCCAAACTCTGGTTTAACTTGACCGAATAATACCTATATATATATATATATATATATATATATAATAATAATACCTATATATATATATATATATATATATATAGGTATTAGTGCTATGTGAAATGCAATAAGTCTCATCTAGGGTTTGAACTCGTGTCGCTGTGTCCATTTCCTACGACAATCCATTACACCACAGGCACCTCCATATATATATCTATATATCTATATATATCTATATATCTATATATATATATATATATGGAGGTGCCCGTGGTTTAATGATTATCATCGTAGGAAATGGACACAGTGACACGAGTTCAAACCCTAGATGAGACTTATTGCATTTCACGTAGCACTAATACCCTTGGGAAAGGTATGAATCCAATTATTCTCCCTCCAACTATGGGTAAATAGTAAGGCAGACTGGATTCTTCAACCTTGGTGAGGCAACTAGTCTAAGAGAAGGAAAGCTCTGAATTGAAACCTGTTAAACTCCGCTTAAAAATTGACCTTGTGTCATATCCTTCCCTACAGGAAGGGTTGGTAAATAGGATATATATATATATATATATATATATATATATATATATATATATATATATATATATTGTTACATCCTCTTCTCTTGTGTCTGGATGATATTCTGAATATTTTGACACTCCTTGTCTTGGACACCTTGACGAAGAAGTATGTAAACAAATGAAATTTATTATTTGTCCTATTTCCCCAGTTGACATGTAGGGATATTCCATGGATAAAAATGATGATAAAACAGGCATCAACAACAGGTTGAGGAATTATTGCACGGAAACAATATATCAGAATGACCAGTAAAATAAAATTAAACACAACGCCAATTTCAACAATATATAAAATGCATTTATTTTGTCAGCATTCAACAAACAAAATAATATAAAAACATAATAAGGCTCAAAAATTGTATGGATAAGACTTATCTTAGGAATGATGTTTAATGCGAATACTTGATATAGACATGATAGAAAATTATTTTCTATAAGGCTTCTTCCTTGTTGCCCATTTTCCACACGTGTTTATGCCTTTTTTTCCCAACTGCTCATGCTGCATTTCTCTTCAACTGTCTGTGCTGCGGGTCACTGTTCAACTGCCATTTCAAACTATCCTAGGCCTGCCTTCCATTTCGCACTAGTAGGCAAAAGAGGTCTCATTCTTTTTACTCCAAGGGCTTCTGGTCAACAAACTCCTGCTACTCCACTCCCAGTGTTTTCAGGCTGCTGGTATGTGAAACATCACAAGTATGCCACAATATATATATATATATATATATATATATATATATATATGCGTGTGTGTGTGTGTGTGTGAGACTACATGAACAGATAGAGAGATTTAAGACCTGACAAGAGTGCAGCACCCCTTTTCCAAGCCCCAGACAATTCTAATTCTTTCTGATTAAATATATTTTGCATCATACTGACTGGGGCTACTATGCATACAATGTTGGGAATGTTGAGTGACATTTCATCATTACCCGAAATCTTTGACCAATTTTGACCAAATTAGAAGAATGTATTTTGAAAAACTGTAAAAGACTCAGGCTTTTATGGCTGCAGGTCTTTTAGATAATCATTAAATTGTGCCAGTATGAAAAAATTTCATGATATTATAATGATTTCATCAATTGTGGGAAAATTCTTCACAATTTTTACAAAGCTGAAATATTCTAAAATCAATGTTAACCCCTAAAGATGGTATTTCAGCAAAAGAATTTTCATTCATACAGAAAAAGCCTTCTCCCTTGAGGTTTACAAAAATCACCTGAAATTAATTTTCCTCTTTTTCTTTCCTGAGAAAATCAGTAAAGTTTGATTTAGTTTAAATTCTTTCTTTAATGGCATATCAACTATTTTGGGTTATCTAATACCAAAGCCATCCTTGTAGACAAGTAGTAATGGTACTATTTAATTCATAGCAGTGGTCATAACAGGGTTCATACATTTCCTAAGCTTATTAGTCTGAAAATTAACATAACAACACAACTGCAGTTCAAACTTACTTGATATGCTGTTGGCATCTAGCACATTAGCTGCAATGTCATGTAAACTACTCCACGAAAAAAGAACCAAAATTTAAAATGATGAAAACAAGGAAGCTTAATTTGAAACCTGCGAGCTATTGCTGGAATTATGGAGCAAAATTATTATTGTTAAGACTAGATTAGGTGTCATATCTCAAAATGTGGCAACTTGGGGACCCCTACCAAAAATAACCAAAATCAGAAAAATCAGGAAAAAATGCTAAAACATTTTACTTGCTCAGTCAGTTTGGACTGTAGAATATACCAATTGTTTCTCTGCAGAGCAGTAACACTCCTCCAATGAGTGTCCTGGATATGATACAAAACAATCTGATGGTGAGGCTCTAGTAATGTCGGAACTTTAGGAAATGTAGAGTACCCCTTCACTGCCATTGCTCTGGCTCAGAGTGGTAGCACCTGATAAGGGTCCTATCTATGGGTCAAATCGAACAAAACTGTGTGCTTATGCTAAACTGAAGTGCCTGGAAATAGAACAGGTTTTTGACATTGAAACTGTGTACTTATGCTAAACTGAATTGTTTGAAATAGAACTGTTTTGACATTCAACTGTGTGTAAACGAAAAACTGTACTTATGCTGAACTAAATTGTTTGATGTATATGTATTAAAATGGATTTGGCATTAAATAACCTACATTGGTTGATATGCCATAAAACCAAACTAAATCCAATTAAAACATTTTACTGCCTCAAATCAAAAAGTAGCCTGCCAGTCTATTGACTTGTTTTTTCCTCAAAGATGTTTAAATGTTAGCAGAGGATGTGAATACTATATATAAAACTGATTGGTCGGACTGTTTGGCCGTCAGTGGTCAAGAGTTTAGTCTATTCAAAGATGATTATCTGAAAATTTTCTGGCACAAAATACTTGTTATTTTAAGTGTGACATTTCAATAAAATATAATTCTGCAAAATTCTCTGAAATTTCCCTTCCTGTTTTTAAATAAAAACACTTAACATCTCATGTGTTTTACTTTCAATTTGAGTTTGAGTTTAAAAATAATTATTTCAGTGGAAAATCTTTTTGTTTGAGGTAAATAATGCTTTTAATGGCTTTCATGACTTAAAAAAATTAGCCTAAAACCTGTAACTGAAAGAGGCTCTGTAACACAACCATTTTGATTCTGTATCAGATAGATAGATAGATATGAACAAGATGAGATAGAGGGATAGATAGATTGATAGATATGAACAAGATGAGATAGATGGATAGATAGATTGATAGATAGATATGAACAAGATGAGATAGATGGATAGATAGATTGATAGATATGAACAAGATTAGATAGATGGATAGATAGATTGATAGATAGATATGAACAAGATTAGATAGATGGATAGATAGATAGATTGATAGATATGAACAAGATTAGATAGATGGATAGATAGATTGATTGATAGATATGAACAAGATGAGATAGATGGATAGATAGATTGATAGATAGATATGAACAAGATGAGTAAGTAAGAAAAAGTAAAGCAGTCGAGGGTGACCCGAAGTCTCCCTTTTCAATAGCTACAACACCAAGGTGTTGGGTAGGGCGCTATTCCTTTCCCTGGATTGCTCCACTTAACCCTTATAATGCAGAGTATTAAGCAAGGTGGCATCAAGTCCATTTTTCTGAGGCTTTGGTATGATTTGACCTGAACCCAGAATTCTTGGGCCATTGGCAAACAATCTAACCATTATGCCAATGTCTGGTATACAACAAGATGAAATTGATAGATAAATAGATAGATAAATTGATAGACTGATAGAAATAAACTAAATCATTTAAATAAGTAATCATAGATATGTACAGAGAATAAAGCCGGCCAGGCAACTAAAGACCTGTCGATGAAAGAAGTGCAGTAATACCACTATTGTGGTTTTTGTGTCTGACAAATTGATAGATAGAGAGATAGATTGGTAGATAGAAAAACACTGAATAGAAGCTTTTATACATCAGCCACCACATTGAAACATATTAATGAATTGTAATGACTCATAAGATGGCTTTATATAAATGTATAAGATAAACAGAAAGTCACACTTAAGAATAAATTGACAGAAATAGAAATAATAGATAAACAGGCAGATAGATAAATGTTTACTTGGAAAGATAATGCGTAAATCTATTTATAAATTGTATATAATTTTTCTCTCAAAATCCGATAATGATTTTTAACAAAAATTCCCTTCAGTGATTCATGTTTCCTTTCTTTGCTTGCTTCATCTCCCACAAAAGCTCAGCAGTGCCACCTGGTGTCAAAAAAAAAAAAAAAAAGATGGAAAAAGTTAACTAAATTTCTCAAAATGAAGAAACTGCCTAACAACTTTTGAGTAAGATTTGAAAATATTTTTATATCTGCAGGAAATGCTGATATTCAAAACAGAGCAAGAAAAAACAAAAACAAAAAAAAAAACCCATAAAAACAGCACAACAGTATTTTCAGAAAATAACTTTTGTTTACCAGCTGAAAAATAATCATGAAACTTCTTTTTACAAATAGAAACTGGAGATGTTCTGTTATTTACTTGGGTGAGTCAAAAGTTTTGCACAATTTTAGTAATATGAGGCACAATTCAGCAGCTTTTGGTGCATTTGCCAAGATTATGAGGGTGATGAACTCAATTGGACGGTGAGATGCTGAGCTTGCCTGATACTCTCCAAGTGCTACTCACTAGATTTGCTTCTATAGTTTGAAGCACAGCCTTAAAATTTATGCTTTTAACCCTTCTCCACTTTGCCTGATCACTAAAATTCTTGCAACCCGAGCAAAATTTCTTGAACATTCTCATGACTACTGTCATTAACAGCATTTTCACTTTTTACACAACAGATGTTTTTTCCTTGATTCTCTGGTATTATAGAGCGCCTTGTTTAAACTTGTAAAGCCTAAGTTCCCAAATTAGATTTGGGCACATGCTTAAAACATTCACCTGTGCAGCTTTCAAATCACACATGGAGTGAAGTAATGAACAATATTTCTGGCTCAGTTGGCCAGGGCTGCAGAATACATTGACTGCATCTCTGCAGAGGAGTAAGACTTCCCCAACAAGAGTCCTGGATATGACACTAAATAATCTGATGGTAAGGCTCCAGTAATGCTGGAGCTTTAGGGAATGTGAATTACAGCTTTTATTGCCATTGCTTCCAGGTCCACTCTGGCCCAGAGTGGAAGCACCTGATTGGGTCATATGTATGGGTCAAATCGAACTAAACTGAGTACTTATGCTAAACTGAATTGTTTGAAATTAAGTATTTTTATATTTAACTGTGTGTAAACAAAAAACTGTACCTATGCTAAACAGAATTATTTGAAATAGAACTATTTATATGTATAAAAATGGACTTGGCATTAAATAACCTACAAAGCTTGATATGTCATAAAACCCAATACGACCAATTTCTATATATTTAATAAATATGTATAAAGAGGATTTGGCATTAAATAACCTATAATGGTTGATATGCCAAAAAAAAACAACCCAACCCAACCAAATCCTGTATATTCAATATATATGTATAAAGAGGATTTGGCATTAAATATCCTACAATAGTTGATATGTCATAAAACCCAACCCAACCAAATTATATATATTCAATATATATATATATATATATATATATATATATATAAAGAGGATTTGGCATGAAATATCTTTCACTGGTTGATATGCTATAAAACCCAACCCAACCAAATCTTATATATTCAATATATATGTATAAAGAGGATTTGACACGAAATAGCCTTCAATGATTGATATCCCATAAAACCCAACCCAAACAAATTATATATATTCAATATATATATATATATATATATATAAAGAGGATTCAGCATGAAATATCCTTCACTGGTTGATATGCTATAAAACCCAACCCAACTAAATCTTATATATTCAATATATATGTATAAAAAGGATTTGGCATGAAATAGCCTTCAATGTTTGATATCCCATAAAACCCAACCCAAACAAATTCTATATATTCAATATATATGTATAAGGAGGATTTGGCATTTAATAACCAACAATGTTTGATATGCCATAAAACTAAACCAATCCAAGCCAAACAATTTGTCAGCATGTTAACTACAATAATACTATACACAACACCAGATAAATATCACAACTGGAACTGTTTCAATTATGTGATATACATGTCGCAAACTTGTACTAACCAAAATAATGCAAAACTTTTGACTCTCTACAGTATCTTTCGACATTGGGTATTTGTATAATTTTGCCAATTAAGCAAAATTTAATTTTCATATCAACGGTTTTTCAGGAATTTTATTTGAAATTGTCGAAGAATCCAATTCAATACTAATTTTTTTTTCTCTTTGAATTCTTGAATAGGATTTTTTCAGAATTATCTGATTTGATACTAATGGATTCATTGCAGACATATAGAGGTTCATGTTTAACTTGTAATGCAAGAAGTTGACAATGGTGATAAAATGGACCTCAGGAGTAGATTTCCTCTATTCAATATCTATAGGATATATCATGTTACTTGTTCTTTTCAAGAGAAGCATATGGAAAGAACTTTAACAGTGGTATTTGAGCAGTAAAACATGAGTCAGAAGAATCAATCTAGTGTTTGCTTCCTAAGCATCTACCTATCTATCTGTCTATCTATCTATGCATATGTGTGTGTGTGTGTGTGTGTGTGCACTTGTGGCTATAGATATACAGAGCATGCTTAAAAATATGCATAGAAATGGAGTCATTTTAAACTCTTGAAATATGAACTTCTTAAAGATACAAAATGCTTTTTGTGTATTTTCACTTTCAATTAAGATTTTCTTGAATTAAATAAAATTTATTATTAACAATGAAAATTGAATAAACATTTTGGAGGAAAGCTTTAATTCTATATCTTTTCTTTTTTCTCAGTTCTTTTCTCTCTCTTTTCACTCCCTCTTTCTCTCTCTCTCTATATATATATATATCATCATCATCATATCGTGCTGGCAGCACGGATATCCCTGACCCTCTCTCGCCACTCCTCCCTATCGTTCATCGCCCTAGGTAGGTCTTCAGGACAACAACCTGTATCCTCACATAGCTGCTGAATGTACGTTCGTGCTGGTCATCCTGCTTTTGCAAGGCCGTGTGTGGGGATCCATAAGAGTACATCTCTTATGAGTTCATCTCTATGAAGTGTTGTCAAATATTCTGCTGAATATGATTAAAGATAGTTTGCTGTTCACCAGTTGTTTTGTAAAGTTTTGTATAGCATTCTGTTTAAATACAATGTACAAATTCTCCGAATTCAAATTTTTGTACTGCATCATAGAGAAAGAGAGAGGGTGACAAATATATATATATATATATATATATATATATATATATATATATATAAACAATGGATGAGAAAAACTATATGCAAAATGAACACTGAATTCAGATTCTCATGTACCATTACATACACACACACGCACATATATATATATATATATGAGAAAAAATATGTGAAAAAAATTGTTATTAGATGAAATAAAGTGCTCACGTGCCAGCAAGTAAAGTCAGTATAAGAACTAAAATAATTATTTACCTTACATTCCCTTGCACTACTTTAACCGACAATTTTATACATTCTTTGTTCATTCAAAAAAACAAAAAAAAAACCTAATCATCAGACACGAATTTTTGAAAATAATACATTATTTTTTTTTAGATGTATAACTTCTTACAAACTACTGATTGTAGCTTTATTTAAGCCCCTCCCTTCAAAAAACTTCACTAAACTCATAATAGCAGAGTAAGGAGATATAAGGTTAATAATTATATAGTTTATATATAGTTAGGGTGTCTCTCCTACTGATGGACTCGCCCTTGTGTAACATATATTGGCTAAGCTCTCTTCTGTGCAATCTCGGCAAGCCGTCACCAAGAATGGATGTAATGTTCATGATTGTGATAAACTAAGGAGAGGTTTCTCCCAGCTATCGTTTATGTATATACTATTTTTCTTTAATCTATTTTATATGTATATATATATATATATTTACAGAGAGACCCAGAGAGAGTGAGAGGAATATAGGGGAAGATTTTGTTCTCTATCTTTCATTAAAACCTGTTTTGCACCAAAGATCAGGTCTATTGTGTCATGGCTAGTATAAGGTATAAGCCCCATTTTGAGATTCAGGAGGGATATTGGTAATTATAGTATGAGTCAATCGGTTGAAGAAACTTTTGGATAATACTCTACCATCAACAGAGAAAAAAAGGAATTCTAAAGTTTTCACAGACTCACTAACTACCTAATGAAGAAAAACAATTCAGTATCTATACAGTCTTTTCGTAGAATTCACCCCACCCATAGCTGGACTCAAATTTGACTTTTAAGCAGCGTTTGAATTTAGAATTTTCCTTCTAGACTGGTTGTCTAACAAAGGCTAAAGAACCCAGTTTGCTCCAATTTTTGCCCTTAGCTGAGGGAGAAACAAAAGAACAGCAGCAATGTCATTGAGTGAAATGCAATAAAAACTCATTCAAGAATCGAACTCAGATTGCAGATTCCATTTTCTATAATGATTATCCAAAGCTCAGGATATTTCTTTGTCTCAGACTAACAATGAACTTATAAAGGACAATTGGTCATTCTTTCAGCATGACACTTGAGAACCTAAGCTAGAATGATCATCTGTTTGACAACAACTTTGACCTCATCTACAGATGAACTGATGCAGTACCATATCTAGCTTTGGGAGGAATTCTTAGTTGGACCTTTGCTTTGAAAAGATGATGGTTAGATCAACAATACACACTACTTATAATGCTGACACTCCATTGATCTTAGGGGGTCACATCTGTGAAGAATCATATAATTGATCAAATGCTAATGTTTTGACCAAAAATGTTGCCAAGTACCTTTATACTTATCAATCTGCTGAAACCAGGTGTTTCCAATAACCAGGTTCAGCTTATTACGCAGCTGTTAGAGCTAGAGGCCATTGCTATTGAAGTTACCAATTCCATTTGAAGTGAAACACCTTCAGAAATTGAAATCCCACCCTACTCTGACATTTAGATCATCAAAAAGTATGACCTTATCCCCTTTAAGAAAGCTAGTTATCAATTGCTTTAAGACAGAAAAGAAGAAAAGTATTTTAGCTTCTGTGTGGCCCATACTGGGGGCATAAAAACTTATAATGATAAGCAAACACATATTAGCTTAGAATGAATATAATATCCGATTTTAGAGTATATATCATAAATAAAAATAACTTATGCCTAAAGAAATATTTAATCATTAATATAATCTTCATTGCTTCTTAGATTCTCATTCTATCTATCAATAAACTTATACCAATCATACTTGTAAAGTTCTTTAGGTTTTGATACAAAATATAAGACCAAATTGTATTCAACATCTCTTGATTCAAATGATTTTGGAATCCTCTAAATAAGATAATCAGCTGGAGCAAGATCAGGGGAATATAAAGATGAAGCAATTTTTCCCAATCGAGTTCCTCTAAGAGATCTTTAGTCAATTGAGTTATGTGAGGATTCTCCCTTTTTTTTGTTTTCAACCACTGAATCTTTTCAAATCCTTTTCAGTTGCTATAAGACAGTGCTATAAGTTATGTTAAATTTCTCAGTGCATTCTCAAGTAGTAGTAGAAAGAATCAAGTCTTTTTGGATGACCCTTTTGACTTGTCCTGTAGACTGAAACCCTCACATTGAAAATGGGAAAACCAGCTCCTGCAACTTCTTTCATTCATGGTATCATAGCCATAAGTACTCTGAATGGATTTTGCTGCTGTTCTTTTATAAAATCTTCATGAAACTCATAGAGTAAAAGATGTCTAATGTGTTGTTTATTTGGGATAAACATGGTGGTGGGGGAATATCGAAGAAGATTACAAACAATATTCTTATGATCTGCAATGAAAAGATAAAAATTACTCATGGTATCAGTCCTAAATGATAACTAGAGGCAATACTGTAATAAATGGTGTCTAAAACATTAATCTAGAAAACTGGGCATTACATTCCTTCAAAACTGATATTTTCTGAAGCTCATAAAAGTTCTTAATGATTGACTTAATTGCTGACTCTCTAAGTAAAGACACCAAATGCTTTTTCTTCTGTGTGTATACTATCCAAACTTAGATCTACATATGCCCTATCCTCAATATCAACCACTGTTCATTTATAAGTATAGCAAACTACATTATATATATATATATATATATATATATATATATATATATATATATATATATATATATATATAATATAATAAAATGTAAATATGATATAAATTAAGCCTATCAACAGATTTAAGAGGAACAATCCTTCGATAATATATAGAGTTAACATATTCAGACTGATGTCTCAATGCTCAATATAAGAATATATAAATATATATAAGGTTATAAAAAAATCATGTGCAGATCAACTGCATCAGTAATATTAGGTAAAACTTAACAGATTAGTTCCATTATAAATCTATTTCAACAATCTTTTTACAAGACTGTATCTTCAGATGCAATGCAAGATTATGTAGTTTTTACCAGGGTATATATATATATATATATATATATATATATAGTACATTATGTTCCCTGCATTTTAGAGTGGCACCTTATATACTGGCCACTACTCAATAATTACAGGATACAAAATGTACACAAAGCTCAAATTATTCTTCAAATTCAGAGAAAGAATATGAAGATATCATTCTGAATAGTTTATGTAATAAAATACCCATCTTATTTGATGGCATATAAGATCCAGAGATTTATTGGGTGACAATGAATATACATCACCCTTAAATAATGACCATGTTTATTGGTTGCCTCATGGGGTGTCACATGACAGACCCAGCAAACTGTCCTCAATTTCTTTTGCCTTTGAACAGTAGAAACTTTTTTTCTTCTACCTTGGAATAGTAAAGTCACATAGCTGTTGCCATTTTCCCTACCAACATCAAGTAAACTTTTTTCATTTTTGTATCCCTTCTACATACTGCTTGTTCATAGAATAATATGTGGATATTCCTTCCTGTTAGAAGATATTTGTATGTTCTTTCTTGTTAAAACCATAGGTATGTTTATCATGTATATAAAATGTTAAATGTTCTTATATATTTGAATGCGTTTATCTTGTCTTTCATTCAGTTGTATAGAGTTTTGAACCGAGCCATGGGCCTAATGAGTAGAGTGTTTGCCAATGGTGCGAGAGACCAAGGTTCAATCCCAGGTTGAATCATACCAAAGACTCAAAAAATTTTACTTGGCGCAGCCTTGCTTAACACTCAGCATTATAAGGTACAGATCAAGGGTAAAGTGGTGCAATCAAGGGAATGAAGTGGTGCCCTCCCCCTACACCTCGGTGTATTAGCTATCAAAAAGGGACCGTCAACTAAGGTCACCAACTTAACTTAGTTTTCTTAATGCTAATATTGAACCATGGGAAGTCGAGACTCAACTAAGATATCTTAAGCTCCCAAAAGCTCCATTAGGAAGATGGTATTTGTCTTCCGTCCCACCAACCGGACGAGTATGGCACAAGGCCTTTTTTAGGGTGGGTGGGGCCAGGCGCAGGGCCGTAGCGCACACGCGCCCGGCATTTCCAAAAATGCCTCAGACCCCATCGGCATTCCTCTTAAAAGGGGCGCCTCAGGTGCCGGGCGATAAACCCAACCCCTCCGAAGAGGGTTAAAGCCTGGGGGGACGGCCCCCTGAGGCCAGAGGTACATCCAGTGACAAGACACATCCGACCTGAACCGCCCATCGCATTACGACCGGCAAAATGTGCCTCATCAACTGGATACAACGCTTCTCGAAAGGCCGAGAAGCAATAGCTCCATTAGGAAGATAGACTGCCTGTGGTTTCAAGGCCATATTTTCATGGTTTATCAAAGCAATTCTTCTGTGATGTTTAATCATTATCTTTACTGCTAAGGAGAGTCAATATATTCTAAAATACTAACAGGGTTGGTAAAATATTTGGATTGTTGAGCTGTTCTGGGCTTTTATTTTTATTTTGCTTATGTTTGTTAATCAGACTTTCTTTAGAGTTAGTTGTTTGGTACCTTTGTAATTTGGTTGGACCTACTAGAACATATACTCAACTAGCATAATTACCAAACAGCTATTGCCACAATGAGACATGGAAGTAGGAATTTCCACTCAGATACACACACACACACACACACACACACATATATATATATACACAAGAAAAATCACACCTACCAGAATGTCCAGCGTTCTTCATTTATCCCAACATTTTCTTAAATTACATAAGTTTGTGCCTTGAGGCTTATATTCGTATTTAGGATTTTCTGAGGCATATACATTAATATAAAAAAAAATGAAAAAAAACCCAGACTTATAGGATTTGAACTTTGTTGAAAACAAGGAATGATTCAAAATCTCTTAATGAATGAACGGAACATGGATTCTGCACAATGTTTTTATATGTCAGGTGACAGTTTAAAGAAATGAACGCTGATCAATTGATCAAACAGCCAATTTTTCATGTCATACACAGCCAACTTTTTCTTGTTAAACAACTTTTCCAAAGTTTTTATATATTTTTACACTTTTTATACATTCATCGTTAACTTAAAATCACTAATATAACCCCTCATAGTCCTGATGATGGTTCAGCAGAACCAAAACACAATAGTGTTGACTTTATTCCTCAATAAATCTCCCCCTTTCTATTTGGATTATTTGTTATCAATTTTTCTTCACAAACTGTCGCATTTTATTTTCTTCCATATATATATATATATATTGTGCAAATAGTGGAATATTCTCCCTGAACCTTTGAGTAGTACCTTATATACTGGATAATACTCAGTGGAGAACAAACCTTACTGAAATCTCTCATTGTTCTTCAAAGTCAAACATAAATAAAGAAATGAATATTTTATTCTGAACATTTGATGCCATATAAAATCCATAGATATTGTGTGAATGTATATATATATATATATATATATTTTTTTTTTTTTTTTTCATCATACAATGTGTGAAAGCACGTGTGATACCATGTCCTCATCAGCCGCCAACCAGGGGTGATAACACAGTTTCGATAGCTCAAGGCGGTACTGCCACTCCTGGCACTACCAAGCAGCTTTTGCCACTGGACAGGGTATTAAGAGAATTATATATATATATATATATATATATATATATATATATATATGTCAGATCAATTAAGAGCAGAGACTACATTGGACATTAATCTTCATTTTTAGTGCGCAGTTTGTGATTTAAAAAACAAAAAAAAACGCGTTTACTTTCAGCGGTTGATGTTATTATGCGTTTACAGTTACCGTTTATTATGTAATCACAGGGGAAAGGTGGTTCTGCATGTATTTTTTTCCTGCTGAAAACTTCTCGCTTTCGACCAAATCCAACTTGATGCATATTGCGCCACAGTCTGAAGACGATATATATATATATATATATATAAGATCATATATATAAGATATATATCAATTGTATTGATATACAATTGTACTGATATATAAGTTCAACTGATTTTTATCTGGGAATCTTAAGAAAAAAGTTGTTGCGTGTTCTATTGGATATCATTGGAACCTTTTCCATGTTCAATATCTGTAGCTATTCATCCCAATGTTTTTTTTACGCATTTAATTAAAAAAATGGTAATTCTATTACAATGGGGTATTAATACAAAAAATGGCAGAAAAGCCATTTAGTATGCACAATTAAAATGATGGAATGGAAAATTAAATGATTAAAAAGACCAAATGACCAATAACAGCAAAAAAAAAAAAATTAATATAGTAACAGGTATAGTTAAAACAAAGGAGACACTGGCAGGGATTCCTACAATGTACCTTAGAAAGAGATATTAACAGAGACAGACAAGTGAATTAAAGAAACCAGCAATGGCGACAATTTGGTGGGGACACTAAAGTGAAGGACAGAAAATAGTGACAATAAATTGGAAGGGAAGCAATGGTGATGAAGACAGGAATCAATGCAGAATAAAAGAAAGAAAGATTGTACAGAATAAAACTCGCATGATATCAGTGATGGGAGTGGTGATGGTGGTGATGGTCTGGGGGGTCATAATGGAAAAGAAAGATTGGGTAAATGAGACTAAATGCAGAAAAAGATATGATTGCTGCCATTGATACAAAAATAGAAATTCTTTCCTCGGAAAGATGCGTTGAACAATTGAAAGACGTAAGGTTATTAATTCTGCTCGAACGGAAACCACAAGACAATAGATGCTAACTTGGTCCCCACTGGAAAACTGGTGGGCTTTCCACAGAAAGTAGGTTAGGGTTGGGATTGATGGTAAAGGAGTGGTGGAAGGAAGGAGATAGTGAGTAGGAGGAGGAGTAATCAAAGATTGTAGGAAGTAGGATCTATCAATGCAAAATTAAAGAAAGCAGAATAGGAAGGTAGAAAAGTACCGTTTGGTATAAAAAATTTATTAAAATGCCGTTTATTAAAATTCATTTTCAAATTAACTTTCTGAAAATGTTTATCGTTTGTTTTGTTGTTTTTTTTTCTTCTGAGAAATTTTTGTGTAACCTAGTTTTGATTTATTTTGTTACTTTGTATTTTTTCATCACCTCAAGTTGCCATATTTGATGATCTCAGGCCCCTTTTGTCCCCAAAATTGTGTCGGCAGAGCCAAAAACAAACCATCTATAGGGAAATAAGACCTCCTCAAAAAGGGTGTTATGGCTCTTACTCTATGTATTTTGTGGTGAGGTTTCAGTTCTGAAGATATGAGAAGTAGGGATGCATCCTATTGGGACCATAATTATATACTTGTTAGGTTACCATATAAGGACAAATACATTTGTTTGAATAAATGTTTAAAATGACTATTAGATATATTAATACATTGGCTCTTAAAATATTGATATTGCAACTAATTATCCAAGTAGGTAGAGTGTTTGCCAAGGGTTCAGCAGACCAGGCTTCAATCCCAGGTTGAGTTATACCAAAGACTCAAAAAATGATACTTGATGCACCTCTGCTTAATGAAATAAAGTTGGCGACCATAGTCAAGGTGACTAGAAGGCTCCCTTTTCGATAGCTACTACACAGAGGTGTAGGGGAGGGTGCAACTCCTTTCCCTGGATTGCTCCACTTTACCCTTGATATGTACCTTATAATGCCGAGTGCTAAGCAAGGAGGTATCAAGTACCATTTTTAAAGTCTTTGGTATGACTCGACCTGGGATTGAACCCAGGTCTCCCGGACCACTGGCAAACACTCTACCCGCTTGGCCACTGTAATTGGTTAACCGACTATAGTCCGCTTAATACTCAGCATTATAAAGCAAGGATCAAGGGTAAAGCAGAACAATCCAGGAAATGGAATAGTGTTGTATACTCATAATACATATACATAATACATATGCAAATATAAGCGGAAACATAGTCAACAATAATATATGAACTTCAATGAATGAACGAACACACTTCTTTATATAAATATATCTCTCACATTTTATTCTCGAAAGGGTTGATGTTGGTTGTGTGTGAGAGGTGAGTTGGAGACGGTGACAGACTGCTATATATTGACACTTCTTTCTCATCTTGGCTGGGTTGCTCAACTGTGGGTCACTGAGGGCTCAAAGCCCTCTGTCTGCCGCGGGCTCGCACGCTGGCATCTTGTCCCCAGCTGACTCCAACTCCAACTGGAACTGACCCAAGCCGTCTGTGGCACCTGGTTATATAATTGTCTCAAGCCCACCTGCTTCCGCTGTTCCTCTGCTTATTTACATAGGTGCATCTCTTGATTGACAGCTTGGTCAAGGGTCAATATATAACAATAGCTCCCTCTCGGTGTAGTAGCTAATTAAATAGGCGCCTTCAAGTCACCCTTGACTATGGTTGCCAACTTTACTTTATGAAGTGTTTACCCATTAAAGATTATTCACTTTCGTACCTAATATTTTGGAAACTATAATAGTTAAACTGAATTGGGCATGAACTAACTCATTAAGTGTTGACATGCTATAAAACCAACCAGCCAATCAACCAATCCAACCAAAATTTATTCAAGATTATCTTCAGGTTTGGTTTCTTTGTTTTAATGGCATATCAACGTTTGTGGGTCAATTAATGCCAAAGCCATTCTTGTTAAAAGACAATAGCGATACTATTTAAGTAATAGCTGTGGGGATAAAGAGGTTCATGCCTTTCTCAATGGCATTTGTCTAAAAGTGGATGTAATAACAGGAGTTCAAATTATTTGTTTACTATGATGTTTCTGTCTAGTATTTTACCCAGTAAGCCACGGGAAATCTCTTCTAGATTATCTTCTTGGTTTTACATGCTAAGTTGTCATTATAAGCTAATGTTTGCTCAGATGCTATTGACAATCATTCACTGTACCTAGTTTAAAACTATAATGAAATAGCCTTAAATGTAAATAAGGTAGAATATTATATGCTATCAAATATGGTTAATGCTTGAATATATCTATTTGTGCTATACAGAAGGGTATGTGTTTGTGTTATACAGAAGGGTATGTGTTTATGTTTGCAGAAGGGTATGTGTTTGTGTTATACAGAAGGGTATGTGTTTGTGTTTGCTGAAGGGTATGTGTTTGTGTTTGCAGAAGGATATGTATTTGTGTTATACAGAAGGGTATGTATTTGTGTTATACTGAAGGATATGTGTTTGTGTTATACAAAAGGGTATGTGTTTGTGCTATACAGAAGGGTATGTATTTGTGTTTGCAGAAGGATATGTGTTGGCAAGGAGATGGGCATTATCATGCACATGTGCATATACACATAAAAGCTTATTTGCTTATCGATGCATTTGGTTTGTATATGTTTTAATAACCTTAATTTAATTGTTTAAAATTTTAAAACAATGATAGATTCTAATGCATCCTTAATTGTATTGCAATATTATGAATACAATTTTTATTTGTTTAATCTATATTCCTATTGTTTTCACTTGCTCCCACTCTTTTTTCTATAAATCTCTCTCTCTTTTACTCTCCTTCTCTCTCTTTCTCTTTCAACTCATATACAAGCATACTCATACGTTAATATCTGTATATGTACAGATCAGATATCTCCATTAAATCAAACAGAAACAGGAAATTTTATTTTCTAAGTTCTTGTTAAAGGCCTTTAACCTTTTATTCATATATATATATATATATATATATATATATATATATATATATATATATACTGAATTAAATTGAAAATCCAATGGCCACCATTCAAAAAAAGCTAAAATAGCAATAAATTCAGTTTAAAACCTTGAGAAAAAATTCAATATATCAAAAAATAAAAAAGTTAAAAGATTCCGTTTCAAGTCTGCAATCATTGTCTTAGATTCAACAAAACTTATATATATATATATATATATATATATATATATAGGCTTTACTACTTTATATATATATATATATATATATATATATTTGTATATATATATATATATATAGATATCCAGAAAGAGAGAGATAGAGATAGAGAAAGAGAGGGAATATGCATGATATAATGGTTATTATCATAAGGAAATGAATGTGAGAATCTGGGTTCAAACCCTGGGCAAAACAGTATTTCCCTTTGTATGAATCCTTGGTGAAAAAGTATGAATCTTTTTCTTCTCTCTCCAACTCTAATCGAATTATAGGACAGGCTGGGCTCTCTAACCTCAATGAGACAAATAAGCTCAGACAAAGGAAAACTCTGAATTCTAAATTTGAGGAATGTTGTTTGAGAGAATCTGTGGTACATTGGTCCACTATGCACAATTAACTAATCCCAAAAATGTGGCTGATTCTACACAAGCCTCCACTACTAAACAGATTTTTGTGTTGAAAGTAAAATGGTTCATATATTTGATTAAACCCTTTTTGAGGTAGTCGGGTCATGGCATAGTGGCAAGTGTGCTAGACTGTGGCATTGTTGTCACTGAAAAACTCCAGTTGTACTATCATGTTCACTTTTCAACTAATACCCTTTTGGAAAAGGTATGAACATCCTTATCCACCTTCCAGCTAGTATTGACTGTCCTTCTACAGTGATCGCTTTGTCATTAAATAAACCATAAAGGTTGATATGCCAATAAAGAAACCAATCCTGAACCATTAGGACCTTTTATGTCAAGATCAAGAAGAGTCCATGAACTGTATTCTCTTTTAAAACTTCCTCTGAAAATATTTTCAAATATACTGAACCTTTTTTTTTTATTTCTGTGAAAGAAGCAAAATAAATGAAAATAAATTCTGACAAATTTAAAATCAGGAAAATCAACTCATCATAATAGCATCAGAAACACAAATGAAAGTGATAATTTAATATCAATTTAATTATCTGTTGTCAGAAACAACTTGAAGAAAGACGAATAACTGCAAAAACATCCTATTTTTTAAACTTGGAAAATAAGATAACAGAAACAAAACAAACATACAAATACACACACGAACACTCACTCTCTCACTTTTTCTCTTTCAGTCATACAAACATACACATACATACTTGCACATTTGCACACATACATACATGCACAAATAAAAATGTCCTTCGTATACTTTTTCTAACAAGCTACCTTATAACTTCAGCCCACAATGTCGAGTGAGTTTGGTAACTTTTGGTCAAAAGCCTACTTTTAAATATTCAAATGTAATTTTCATTTCCTTTTTTTGTAACTAACTTTATACTATTGAAATTAAAACCAAAATTTAAACATTGAAAAAGCTATTCAAATTACTGCTATGTTTTAAAACAACCATTTAAAACTTTGTAATCATTGATAAAATAATCAGCTCATTGGTCTAGTGAGTAGAGTGTTCGCCAATGGTCCGGGAGACCTAGGTTCAATCCTAGGTGGAGTCATACCAAAGACTTTAAAAATGGTACTTGATACCTCCTTGCTTAACACTTGGCAATATAAGGTACTATGAAGGGTAAAGTGGAGCAATTCAAGGAAAGGAGTAGCACCCTCTCCTACACCTCAGTGTAGTAGCTATTGAAAAGGGAGCCTTCTGGTCACCCTCAATGAAGGTCGCTAACTTTACTTTATTGTGTTTTTTGGTACCTATCTAGTTAAGATGGACACTATTTGTATTATACCATTTAAAAACAAACGTAGAGTCAGGGTTACATTTGCAAGATATGTGTATTATTCATCATTATTGTCATGGCTTAGCTTCATGAACAAATATATATATATATAAATATGTAGCTTATGGTTAGGCTTCATAAATGAAGACTGGCATTAAATGACCTCTTGTGGTTGATATGCCGTAAAACAAAACAAAAAAAAAAAAAAACATGAATGAAGATGAAGCAGGCAGTGGTCACATATAAAAAATGGGGTAGTTTTGATTGACTCTGGGCAAGTTTGTGGCAGATAAAGCCAATTCAGGACTGGTTGGCTGCAAGGGCTGCAGCTGAAGGTCCGGTCAAGGTAAAATGACATAGTTAGGGATTTCTTTGTCCAGCACCTTTTGTCTTTGATGATGGCACTGTGAGTGTTTTAAAGATGAAGATAACAAGTTGGGTGGAGAGATAACTGACATCACAGTTC
Organism: Sepioteuthis lessoniana; assembly: GCA_963585895.1. Taxonomy (NCBI): domain Eukaryota; kingdom Metazoa; phylum Mollusca; class Cephalopoda; order Myopsida; family Loliginidae; genus Sepioteuthis; species Sepioteuthis lessoniana. The sequence goes on from OY757905.1 coordinate 20,887,965, forward strand.
ATCAGCGATGGTCTATGTGACAGGCACCAAGGGATTTTTTCAAGCAGAGCATATATTGCTTCCTTAGAACTCATCAATTGCAATGGCCAGTGGAGAGTTTGGCATACAGTGAAATCCAGAGCAGGACACATCTCCTGGTTATGTCCTGCCCAAAAGCCAACATTGTAGAAAAACAGTAGTGGTACTATTTAACCCACATCTGGGAGAAATAAAAAGGTTCATTTCTCTCCCAAGAGCATTAAAAGTGCTGAAAGTGAATGTAATAGCATAACAGGAGTACAAACTCACTAACGACCATGTTTCAGTCCATCATGTTAACAACTCACCTACTAAGACTTGATGGCCCAGTTGGCTGGGACTGTAGAATACACTGACTGCATCTCTGTAGATGAGTAAGACTCCCCAATGTGTGTCCTGGATATGACAATAAACAATCTGATGGTGAGGCTCCAATAATGCTGGAGCTTTGGGGAATGTAGGGTACTCCTTCATTGCCATCACTCCCAAGTCCAGTCAGGCCTGACGTGGTAGCACCTGATAGAGTCCTATCTATAAGTCAAATAGAACTAAACTGTGAGCTTATGCAAAACAGAATTGTTTGAAATAGAACTGTTTTGACATTTAAACTGCATACTTAAAGTAAACTGAATTGTTTGAAACAGAACTATTTCAACTTTTAAACTGTGTACTTATGCTAAACTGAATTGTTTGAAATAGAATTGTTTTTACTATTAGTTGTGTGTAAACATAAAACTGTAGTTATGCTAAACTGAATTGTATGAAATAGAACTGTTCATATGTATAGAAATGGATTTGGCATTAAATAACCCACAATGGTTGATATGCCATAAAACCAAACCAAACCAAACTAAAAAAAGTTTTTATCAAAATGACTTGATTCGACATTAAATGACTCGAAAAGGGTTCATATGCTGTAAAATAAAACAATGGGCCAACCAACCAACAGAGACTTGATGCTGGTGATCTACACCTATTCAAGGACTTCAATATTGGTGATATATTATTATGTATACATTAAATGAAGTTTAATTCTGATCTTACTAAGATTTGCAAGTTCCAAAAACGTATTGAAATGGAGGTGTGTCCTAACAGTTATTATCTTTGGAAATTGACATAGTGATCCAAGTTCAAATCCTGGATGAGGCTGCTTACATTTCAATTCTCAATATTCTCAGGAAAAGCATTAATCCATCTCTTCTGCTTCCTCAGCAACAGTAGGGCAGACTGGGCTCTTTAGCCTTGGTACAGCAACTGCTTTAAGAGAAGAAAAACTCTTATTTCAAATCAGTTGTTCTCTGCTTTAAGAAATTGACTTTGTGTCGTATCCTGCGTGTGGTGTAGAGGTTGGGAAATACATACAAATTGCCAAGATATTCTTTTTTGAACGGATTTAATCAGCTCCAAAAGTTACTTTGTTCCTCACTGGCTCATTATAGCAGGATAAATTAGCAAAAGAATACAAAGATAAAATGTTTTAATTTATCAGTGTGTTTCTAGATAAAAAAAATGCAACAAATTTTTATAAGTTTTTATTAAAGAAATATCAACAAATCTGGAGAAGAGAAAATTTCTAATTGAATTTATTTGTTGAATTTCATATTTAAACATTATTATTTTTATTTTTTAACCTTGACAAATGAGATTATTCTCCCTGAGGCTGAATTGAGTAATTGGAGCTTTTTACACAAAATTTCTTGGAGAAACATTTTACAAACAAAACTGAATTAAAATTATAACAAATTCTACAAATTCTTTTATTTTTTATTTTAAAATCTTGTTGTTTTGCAGGAAGTCAAGTGTTTATTACTGACTGTTAGCATGAACAAATTATGGAATGTTCTAATTAGTAAACAATACAACAGGCATGACATGAGGTAAATTCTAAGTGGAGAACCACAAGTTTGAATTCAGAGTTTTCCTTCTTCTAGAAAGGTTGACTAACCAAGGTTAAAAAACCCAATTAGTCCTAATATCTACTTGTAACTCGGGAAAGGACATATGGAGTTGTGCCTTTTCCAGGTTTCCAAAGTGGAACACTTACAGCCTCATCTAGGATTTGAACTCTGGTTGCTAATTCCAGTTCCTACAGTTATAACCATTTCCCTAAGCATGTCTCTTAAGTGTGTGTGTGTGCGTGTGTGCTCACATCAATATTACCAATAATATTATCAGATAGAAAAGAAATTTAAGAAGAAAGAAAATTCCATGACAAATGAAAAAATTTCTTCAAATGGATTAAAGATATATCTGCATAATACAAATTCATCTGGCCCAGTCAACTGAGGCTTTAGAATACACCGACTGAATCTCTGCAGAAGGGTAAGACTCACCCAATGAGTGTCCTGCATAGGGCCACTAAACAATCTGATGGTGAGGCTTCAGTAATGGTAGAGCTTTCAGGAATATGGAGTAGCCCTTCATTACCATCACTCCCAGTGTTGCATATTGACCCTAGACTGAGCCCTCAATCAGGGATTTCTCTTAACAAGGTGCAGCCATTTAAATAAGCACAAGCAGTCAAGTGGTTGATGGGAAGTTGTGGGCATAATGAAATGATATATGCAGATGCTGCATGAGGGTCCAAGTCAGTTGGACGCAATGTGAGTCTGTGCCAGCTTGCAGGTACAGAGAGTGCCTGCTGGGGCAGTGGCCCACAACAGCCTCTGGTTGAGTACTTCCAGTCGAGAAGCAGAATTATATTCTTATAAAGAAGTGTTTTGGTCATTCTTTCGCCATGTATACAACGTCAGGTCCACTCTGCCCCTGAGTGGTAGCACCTGATAGGGTCCTATCTATAGGTCAAATAGAATTGTTTGATATTTAATCTGAGTGCAAAAAAAATGATTTTGCAAAACTAAATTGTTTGAAATAGAGCTGTTTGATCATTTAACTGTGTGTAAACAAATGACAAATGTTTAATTGAATTGCTAATGATACAAAGCAATACTTGGAACTATTAAATTTTGATGACCTATGTTTCCAATCATATATATCTAATACATATAAACCAGATTTGGCGTTAAACAACCTACAATGGTTGATATACTATGAGACCAAATGAAAAGAAACCACCCCAACAACAAGTTCAGCTGTTGGGCATGAGTGGCAACCTGTTATACTTGAGGGTGGGGTCCTGGTGGCCTAGCAGTCCTTGACTTTTGATTTGTATTTTCTTTCTATGTGATGAACTTTAAAAAATAATCCTTTAATTTCTATCAAGAAATCCTTCTCCGTTTTATTTTTAAAAATTTGGTGAGCTTCCTAATTGTTTAGCTAGTCCTTTAATAATATTGGGTTTCCTGGAAGTAGGTAGGATATTTTATGGAATCTTCTTTCACCAACAGCAATGTGATCAATAGTACATCCAATGATATATTAACTTGGAATAAATAGAAGGAAAGATATTATAAGCTCATTTACACATGTAGAAACATTTGATATATGTATAATATATCTACTAGTATTAACAAGAATACGCAAACATGTTCCAACTGATAAAATATGCTTATATTGATCTATGAACAAGCAGTATATGAAAGGGATACAAAAATAGAAAAAAGACTTACTGGAGTTTGCTGTGAGCTTCATGTTTCAATAGCAAGGTGAGAGGAAACATCTCTATTGTTCAAGAACAGAATCAAAAAATGAGAGTGTCTTTACAGTTTAGAGATAAAAGAGGGCAAGAAATGTTTTTCCCAGCTGTCATGTTACAATTCACAAGGTCTCCAATGGATATAACACCATTCTCCAAGGGAGACAACTATTTATTATCTCCCTCCAATACTGTTATATGCACATCCATATACATACATATATGCTACACCAATGTTTATTCATACTTATACAGATACATTCTCACGAACTATGCATATGAGCACTGTTTCTTGCTGTTGAAATATGATGACCCAAGTGAGTTAGTATGAAATACATTTATCTCAACCAAATAAACTACTCATGGCCATTAGAATCGTCTAGTGGTTTTTCTCATCTCTGGCCAGGGGTATTTCATATTCCTTTACCAATTCACAACCGAGAGGGTGGAAGAAAAGAAGAACAATTATGGGCTTGGGTTAGATCCAAGTGCAAGAAGGGAGAAGTCGGTGACACTTTTGTGAATTCTGTGTTTCTGTGGGCTAACGGAAGCATGAACTCAAGCAAAACACCCACAAGCCACAAGCAATGCTGACTTATCTTCTCGTGCTGGTCAACCCAGCATCTGAATATCAATAGCTCTTAGCGTCACCTTTCTGAATTCTGTTGACTGGTCTTGTCTCTGCCCTGCTCTCATCTCTTGACAGATCTTCACTTGACTGCCCACTCCAGCTGACTGGCCCAAGGACTTTCCTTCCCTCGTACTCTTCTGGTCTCGTGGGAGATATTACGTGCTAGACCTTTGTGTGGGTTTCGCACCAAAACAGACAAAGGAATCTTCGGACAGGCACTTACCCACACTGACAGAAATGAATGCCACTCATCGTGTCACATCATGTCACGCTCTCCTGCTATCGTCCATCACTTCCAGTAGTTCTTCAACGCAACATCCTGTATCAGCACAGAGCTGTTGTATGTAGGTTCTAGCTTGTTGTCCTGCTTTAGTTTGTCCATGTGAAGGGGTCCACAGGTGTATGTCACTTATGAGTTTATCCCTACTTATCCTGCAGTGTTCCGCATGTCTGGTTCATGTAACTTAAATATTTTACGTGATGGGCGGTAAGTGGTGTACAGCAGCTGTTTTGTTGGGTGCTGCTTCCTGGACTTGTTCAATATTGCTCTCAGCATTCTTGTGTAGTTGCCGTCAAGGTTTTTCTCCATGTGTTTAGTTAGCGTCCATGTAGTACATACATACAGCAGTACTGACATGACTGCTGCTTGGAAAAAACTGCGTTTGATTTTATCCAAAACCGCCAGATGAAATGTAATCAGCAGGCTAAATTCAAATCCTGGTTGCCCAGTCGGCTGGGACTGTAGAATACACTGACTGCTTCTCTGCAGAGGGGTAAGACCCCCCCAGTGAGTTTCCTGGATATGACACTAAACAACCTGATGGTGAGGTTCCAGCAATGCTGGAGCTTTGGGGAATGCGGAGTACCCCTTCATTGCCATCGCTCCCAGGTCCACTCTGGCCCAGAGTGGTAGCACCTGATAGGGCCCTATCTATGGGTTAAATAGAGCTAACAGCATACTTATGCTAAAATGAATTGTTTGAGTAAACCAAATAGCTTGAAATAGAAATGTTTTGGACAATTAAACAGTACTTACATTTAAACTGCGTGCTTATGCTTAACTGAATTATTTGAAATAGCACTGTTTTTCGACATTAAAACTGTGTTTACTCTTAACTGAATTGTTACATATAACTGCTTGAATAGATTGAAATAGAGATGTTTTTGACAATTAAACTGTGTACTTATGCTAAACTAAATTGTTTTAAATAGAACGAATTATTTACATAAAAATGGATTTGGCATCAAATAACCAACAAAGTTTGATATGCCATAAAACCCAACAAGACAACAAACCAACCTATCAAATCCGGGACGAGACTATTAGCATTTCATTGCATGCTGATGCCCTTGGGAAAGGCATGAATCCATTTCTTTTCCCTACAACTATAGTTAAATAGTTGGACCAACTGAGCTCCCTAATCTTGGTAAAGCAACCAAAATAGGAAAAGGAAAACTTTGAACTGAAACCAAAATTTTGATGAGTATTAGGAAGAACATCAAAACTGTAAAAATCTCTGCCATGAAAGCAAACTATGCCAAATTTTTATAAACTCAAAAGCTGACAAAACTTGTATTGAAGCGGAAACCCTAAAAGTCAGAGAGGGTTAAAGGTGAACTCCAGTCAAAATAAATATATTAGATAACATTTAAGCTAAAAATAAACACCACTAAAAGATGCTATAAATATTAATAGTGTAAAAAATCAATAACAATATGGCACAGAATAAGATATGAGTTGATAGGTTTTATTTGGCTTACTACAAACCAACGGCCCTTTGAGCAACTGGTTCATTCAACCCGGTATTCATGGAGGAAAAGGGAATATTGGTTCAAGTCTCACTAAGAGATTGTTCTTTATTGTTTCTACTTCACATTGTTTCAATGTTGCAGTAAAATAATTTTAATGTCATTGTAAGGAAACAACAAATAAATATCTCCTTTAGAAAATGGGTATATCTGTCAGGTACCTTGTTGGGTGTCAAATGACAGTTCCAGAAATTAATTCCCAATGTCTTTTGCCTCTGTTCTTTGAAAAGAAGAGATGTGTCTCAAAACCTTTCAGAGAATGGTAAAGCCATGTGTCTATTTTAGTTTTCCTCACGAAGTAAGTTCTTCCACATAGTACTGTTCATGGAATAATGTGTGAATATTTCTAGTTGTTGTGATACATTTGTGTATCCTTTCTTTTTAATAACATTTGTATGTATATTATAAATATTGTCATCATGTCGTGCTGCTAGCACAGATTTCCCTGACCTACTCTTGCAACCCATCCCTATTGTCCATCACTCCCAGGAAGTCCTCCAGGCTGCATCCTGTATTGGTACAGAGCTGCTATAGATATGTTCTAACTGGTCGTCCAACTTTTGCTCATCCATGTGAAGGGGTCCACAAGAGTACATTGCTTATGAGTTTGTCTTACTTCTCCAGCAGTGTCCAGCATGTTTGGGTCATTTAATTTGAATGGTTTTCATGATGAGTGGTAGGTGCCTGTACAGCTACTGTTTTGTCGGGTGTTGCCTCCAGGACTTGTTCAATACAGCTTGTAGCATTCTTGTGTAATTGCCGTCAAGCTTTTTCTCCATACGCTTAGTAAGCATCCATGCGGTGCATCCATATAGCAGTATTGATAGAACCACTGCTTGGAAAAAACTGCATTTTATTTTATTGGACAGGTCTGACTTCCATATAAATGATAGCCTATTGATTGCTGTCCATGGCTTTGCTATTCATGTGTTGATATCATTTTTGTTTGATAAGCTACTACCTTGCTAGTTTTAACTTGTCCACTAGTTCCAGATGACCTCCATCTAGTGTGGATAAGTCAACTCTTTGACAAAAGCACAAGTAATATGTTTTGAGGCCTATGCCACCTGCTGCCCATTCAAAGCTATGTAACAGGGTTTTGAATTGAGCTGGTGTATTTGCCAGAAGCGCAATATCATCAGCATAGTCCACAATGTTCTTTTCTATATAAATGTGCTTAGCTTGTTCTTTCTTTCTGTTGTGTTTAGTGAAAGTATATCCATGATATACTAATGCTAATATTGGTCTTTGGTAAGTATGGATATGACTAAATATTTTCCTAACCTCCAAGTTCATCAATACAATTATGAAGACAGTAAAGACAGAATAATTAGAATTCCACCATTTATACTGTGTGTGTGAGCATTGATATAAAAATCATACTAAGACCTTTTTATATTTTTGAAAAATCTTTCAAAGTTGTGGATTATATTTTTGACAGTAGTCTCTGATAATGAAAAAAAAATTGCCTTAAACTTCTTTTCACTGCTGTAGAGAGAGATTTAAAATAGTTTTATAAATAGATCATCTTTAAATAAAAGTTAATTAGGGATTAGATAATTCTAAAATATTTGAAGGAAAATCTAAAGATACACATATTTATAGAGTTTAAATAAAGGTTAATTAAATTAGATGAAGAAAAATTGGTGACAGGAATTTGGTGTTTTTTCTGCCTTTGCCAATGTGTTAAAGTATATTTGTTATGGCTTTTCAAAGGTAATCAAAAAAAGTAACAAGATCACGTAAGTGATCTTATGGTTTATTTGTTAAACACAGAAAATATTGTGTCCTCAAGGGCTTAAGCTCTAAATCTCAGAATAGGGCTGAACATTCCTATGAATAAAGAAATTATATCATTTCAGGGTCTTCTAATGAAGAGCAATAGACATCTTATTCCCTAGACTCAATAAGAACCCCCGCAAAAAATTTATAGATTTGTCATTTCAAGAATGAATATTATTTACAGGAAACAACTCAAGCTAATTTTTACAAATAATGAAAAGCAGATTCACAAAGGTAGTTTGAATCTGATAACTTATGAAAATGATATTTGTTAGAATAAAAAAAATGCAAAAAGTAAGGCTGTATAGAGGTAATGGAATCAAAATGGTATGAAAGGACAAAAATAAATGTATTGGGGTAGATGGGTAGTGGATTATGAGCCTCCCCCCACACACACACCAAGCATTGAGGTCAGTTCAGTTCTAACAGGAGTTCAATTGGATGTAAACGTAATCAGATTGGAAACCTAAATGAGGATTTAGAATCCCACTAAAGATGTTTTTGAAACATTCAAAGTGAGACACTGGAATAGTTTTTTATTTTCATAAGTTGAATAAATGAATTACAGTTGCTTCAAGATCTTTCAGGATTCCTTTAACTAGAATGATTCTGTGGCTCATCTAGTAAACACAGTTCCTTATCTTTAACAAAAAATCTTGAATTTTTTTTCAGCATTCGTATCTTAAATACAAGTATATTTTGCTTAGCTGGTATCGTCACAAAAACTGGACTCATCTTCAGCCTGAGTTCAAATCCTAAAGGACGCTATGTGCTTTCCACCTTGTGTTAATTCCCTTGGAAAAGGCATGAATCCAATTATTCTCCCTCATGCTATGGTTAAATAGTAGGAAAAACTAGATTTTTTAATCTTGGTAGCACGACCAAGCCAGTTGAAAGAAAACTCTAAATTAAAAAAGCAGTTGTAGACTAAAAGAGAGATAGGCTATATCAATCTATTCCTACCAAAGACACTCTCCACGGACAGAAATTGACACAAGGTCAATATTTAAGTTGAGTACAGCTTGTTTGAATTCAAAGTTTTCCTTCTCCTAGACTAAAGAACCAAGGCTGCCCTACAGTTTACTGTTAACTTGAAGGAAAACAGATGGATTCCTGTTTTTTTTAATTAGTATTAGCATAAGGTAAAACACAAACAGCTTCGACCAGGATTTGAACACAGGCTGCTAATTTCATTTCCTACACTCATGAAAATTACTCTAAGCACACCTAGATATCATGTAGGTATTTTAATTATCTTGAGAACTATTTGATTTGGCTCTTTATGATTCCTAAGAGGCTTTTGTCCTCAGTAGGCTACTTTTTTGTCAATATCAAATGACTTGATCCTTTACAGACCGACCTCATACACTGGAATACAAAGCAATAGACATTCATCCCGGATTATATAAATAAATGAAATGATAATTAATAAGATAAAAGACTTTCTGGTAAGCAGATGAGAAAGTTGCTGCTCTGAAGCATATTGGTAGGTGAGACATAATGGATATTGATGTTTCGTATATGATAAGTGGAATGGACTGATTAATAAATGTTTGTGTCTTGTAGTAATCTGGTATGGTAGGACAAATTAGAGGAGGATAAGTTGTGAAATAAATAGATAGGAAGAAATATATGTGATGTCTACAAACTTTTTACAAATGGATTGATATTGAGGTCATAAGATGGGCAGATCAAAACGTGAGAGAGATCAATAGATAGATGAAAAAGTAGATCAAGGAAGATATATATATATATATATATATATATATATATATATATATATATATATATATATATATTAGATCCAAGGAAGTCCTGTTATTTTTAGTGTTATTGATTCATATCAATACCCATAACTGGATAGAAATAAATTTATAATCCTAATGTCACCGGTTTTTGTTTTTCTTAAAGAAAAAAAAAAATATATATATATATATATATATAAAGTAAAGTTGGTGACTTTGGGTCATATCTTACCTATGGTGGGGGTATTGGTCAAATACTTGCCCACATACACATATAAGCATGCAAAAAGACACAGATATATATATGCATACACAGATTCATATATACACACACCCACACACCCATACACACGTGCATGTAAATAAACACATGCACTAACATATATGCATATATATATATGGAGAAAATAGAAAAACAAAGTAATCGAAAAGGGATGAATTTATTATGAAGGAAAATCAACATTAAAATGTTTCAGTTTTATTCATCAGGACTTTTAGATAGTGAGAAAAATGATGTTTAATCAAACATCCATCGTCCTTCAATCAACACTTGTTTCACCATCTTAAAGTCCTGATTAAAGATGACTTTCCTTCATAGTAAATTCATCATTTTTGGATTTCTTTGTTTTTCTATTTTCTCCATACTGTTTCCTTTCCATTATTTACTTCCAAACACACACACACACACACACACACACACACACATATACATATATATATATATATATATATATATATATATATATATAAAGTAAGGGCAAATGTTTTGGCATTTTTCCTGTTTGCTTTGCTCACTTGTGTCTATTGAGTATTAGTTGTTTTTTATCTTTTCCTATTCTAAAAAAGATGTATATTTTTATCATTTGAGTTAAAATCCTAACACAAACATCTGAGACATTTGAAGTGGATTAGATTTAATACCAGACTTCATTTAACCATCTGTAATACTCACTGGCTGTCATTTGCAAAGTGCATATTCAAGTGATTCATTTTCACCTGAAAACCTTTCGAATCACTTATCAGAAGTTTGGTTACTGACCTTACCTTCAATAAACTCTGTGTATATTCTCTGAGATTTTTTATGATTTTAATGTTATATAGTAGACAAGCTCACTCTCTTACCTTTTCATTCGTCTGGTAAGTTTCACTCGTTACTACTTAGATATATACTATTGAATGTTAACAGCTAGGAAATGATACAGGTTGGTTGGTTGGTTGGTTATTTTGTTTTACTGAGTATCAACCCTTTTTGGGTCATTCAGAGCTGAATTAAGTCATTTTGATAAAAGTACAAATTCAGTTTAGCATAAGTACAAATTTTTGTTTACACATAGTTGAATGTCAAAACAGTTTTATTTCAAACAATTCAGTTTTGCATAAGTACACAGTTTAAACACACAGTCAAATGTAAAAACAGTTAATTTCAAGCAATTCAGTTTAGTGTAATTACACAGTTTAGTTATATTTGATCCATCAGGTGCTACCACTCCAAGCCAGAGTGGACCTGGGAGTGATGGCAATGAAGGGGTACTCTATATTCTCCTAAGCTCCAGCATTACTGGAACCTTACGATCAGATTGTTTAGTGTCATATCTAGGACACTTGTTGGGGGAGTCTTACCCCTCTGCAGAAATGCAGTCAGTGTATTCCAACTGGGCCAGATACATGTAGGTTGTCAAAAATACTTACAGAGACACTACTCTTTTAATGGTTTAACTTTTTAAAAAGTTTATACGTACATATACATATGTGTGTGTATGTATGGGCATGTGTGAGTGTGAGTGCAACAGAAGCAAGATCAAATGTATATCAGTTATCAAGCAGATCTTAGATAGATAGATAGATAGATAGACTAATGGATATAGAAAAATGAACAGACCTAGATAGGTAGATAGATGGAGAAAGTGATATAAATATGTGAACAAACCAAAATAGATAGAGAGATAAGTAAAGTTGGCAACTATAGTTGAGGGTGACCAGAAGGTTCCCTTTTCAATAGCTACTACACTGAGGTGTAGGAGTGGGCATGACTCCATTCCCAGGATTGCTGCACTTTACCCTTGATCCTTACCTTATAATGCTGTGTTAAGCAAGGCGACATCAGTTTTTGAGTCTTTGGTATGACTCGACCTGGGATTGAAACCTGGTCTCCCGGACCATTGGCAAACACTCAAACCATTAGACCAATAGCTTGGTTGATAGATAGATAGATAGATAGATATAAATAGAGTGAGATAATGCTCAGTGGCAAAACAGAAAAATCAAAATATAACCCTTAAAATAGATGAATATCATTAAATAATATAAAGTGTTTTTAGACTGTAAAAACTAAGATAGATAGATAAATAAACAAACAGATGTAGATAAATGAACAGATCAATAAAGATAGATTGATTGTTTGGTAGATATATATAGATAGATAGATGAACAAACCTAAACAGAAAAAAACAGCAAAACAAGATAGATAGATAGATAGATAGAAACAGTGAGATAATGCTTAATAAAAGAACTTAATAATTGAAATATAACCCTTAAAACAGATGAATGATTTAGTGTTCTTAGACACTGGAAGCTAAGATTAGATAGATACATAGATAGATAGATATAAACAGGTGGTGGTTGTGCTCAATGAAAGAATTGAATAATTGAAATATAACCCTTAAAACAGATGAACATCAGTAAATAATATACAGTGTTCTTAGACTGTAGAAACTAATATAGATAGATTAATAGATAGATAGATCAATCTCCTAAAACCAAGTCCAAATACACTGCTGTGCAAATATACATGTACACTGAACGAAAAAAAAGCTGGTTAATATTAACTACCATGGTATTAAATTGCCCCAAGGATAAATAAAAAGTATGAAGAAGCTATAAATCCAGAAGTAACTGATAAAGAAAGAAATACGGTGAAAGCACAAGTGTACAAATAGAAAGAAACTGCTCTTGTCCTTTAAATGTGTTTATAAACTAAGTACACATTCTGTCAGGCACAAACAGTTTCAACAGCAAATACAGATGCTGCAATGCACACTTTCAAGTGACAGTACCTTCAATCGCTTCTGTCTGGTTATTATTTTCGTTCTTTTTTTATCTGCTCATATACAGCAGATGTACGATGGCATTAAAGAACAAAGATATAATATTTTAAAAGATGTTCACAATTTTGAAGCCTAAATGATCCAAAAAGTATCCGTTGAGTCGAAAGTTTTGCAATATTCTGACCGACGCTGATCAAGCCATGGTAGATACCCACTCTGGTTGGTAGTATGGTAGTCATTGGTGTACTGATACATTCTGCATTGCTTCTCTACAAATTAAGAGATTAAGTGCAGTGTTGAGTGATTTTGGAACTTATACTTTATGAGTATAAACTGGGCTATAATACCATCGAAGCAACCCAAACCATCTATTGTGTAAATTGTAAAGGTGCAATTGATCATAGTACATTTAAAAGAAATTTTGTTTAAACCTTGATAAGTCTAGAACTGGATTCTGAGGCAATGCTCTGTGTTCACTGAGCCAAATCTGGCAAGTAGCACTCTGAGAGTATCAGGCGAGCTCATCATCTTACACTTTATTGTGCTTCATCACCTTCATAACCTCATCCAATTGTGCTTCATATTATCAAAATATTGCAAAAATAAATTGCATACATTTTTATTCCAATGTTTACTTGACTCATACTCAATACAAATACAAGAAAATGATTGTTTTGATCATTAACTACTGATTATAATGCATTTATATAGTAGAATGATTAGCATTCTATGCATAAGGTGTGTTAAAAGAGAATCAAGACTGATACTGATTATACAAAGATAGAAATAAACAACAAATATACAGTAAATTTTCTTCCGAATAATCTTTTGCCCAGTCGGCGGGAGCTGCAGAATACACCGACTGCACCTTTGCCAAGGGGTAAGACCCCCTCCCATTGAGTGTCCTGATATGACACTAAACAATCTAATAGTATGGTTCCAGTAATGCTGGAGATTTGGGGAATGTGGAGTACCTCTTTATTGCCATTGCTCCCAGGTCAACTTTGGCCCGAAGTGGTAGCACCTGATAAGGGTCCTATCTATGGGTTAAATAGAACTAACCCATGCTTCCTTCACAATACTGATTTTTGCATTTGAACTGCGTATTTATGCATAATTGAATCGTTTAAATAGAAATTTTTTTACATTTAACCTGCGTACTTATGCTAAACTGAATTATCTGAAATAGAACTGTTTTGACGTCTAAACTGTGTACTTATACTCAACTGAATTAGCTGAATAAGAAGTGCTTGATTAAACTGAATAGCTTGAAATAGAAATGTTTTTTACAATTAAATTGTACTTACTTTTAAACTGCATACTTATGCTAAACTGAATTGTTTGAAATAGAACTGTTTTCATAAAAATAGATTTGGCGTTAAATAGCCTATAAAGGTTGATAAAAACCAACCAACCAACCAACCAATCAAAATAATCTTAACATTCTTGCAAATTGTCTGTTGGTTGAAGCAAAAATTTTTCTTTTGTTATGTCTACAAGCTACACTGGCATGTTTTTTTCTTACATTTTCTTAAATATTTTTTCAGTTTAAATTGATTTATAGATTGATCTTAATGGCATGTCAACCTGTCTAGCATTATTTAGAGTATATGCACATTTTATGTTTATATTTATATTTTTTGTGGAGCTGTTTTTGGGGCATATAAGTAAAGATGGTGAGCTTAGTCAAAGGTGACCTGAAGGCTCCCTTTTCTCATAGCTACTACACCGATGTTCTTCAACACATGTTTCTAGCATTTTACATCATCATCAGGAAGTGAAATGTTTTCTCTTTGTGCTTCCTATATATATATATATATATGTATAGTGCAATTAGAAGGAAACTCAACCTGGTTAAGTTGTCATTATAAATTTATTTTGCCAGAGAATAATATTATACTCTCTGTCTCGTCAGATGACTTAATATTCTCCAGCGAATTTAATTTAATATGACAACTTAATCAGGTTTGAGTTTCCTTCTAATTGTACTATATATGCTCTGAATGTGAATTTTGTAATATACCTGTAAGGAATAAGTGATGTAACAATAGCCATACATCGAGCACTCACAAAGATTTATATGATATTCCTCATATATTCTATACAAAAATAATCCACACCCACTGTCTTCGGACACTGACTGGATATTACTTATATATATATATATATATATACTTATATATATATATATATATATACTTATATATATATATATATATATATTAAAGTAAATAAGTTTAAAAAAACATACTAAAAAAACATCAAAAGAAAGTGCTCAACACTGGCCAACATAGCTGATTAAAACATAAAAGATACTTCTTCAGCAGTCCCATTACTACCACTTTCATGCAATAATTTTGTGGGCGTAAAAAAAATTCCAGTCTGTATTTATATATGTGTGCATATATATATATATATATATATATATGTAATACAATATTAATAGCATTAATGACATGAAAATATAATGAAGACATTATGAATGTTATGACGACAAAGATTTTTGGAGATGAAAATTTTCAGATTAATTTTTTTCCTATTGGCTGAGTGCAGCAGTTCTAAAGTGAATTACTCTGGACCATTCATGAAATATTCGCTAAAAAAGAAAAGATAAAAAAGCATGTCACCCAAACAAATATATTTATCAAATTTTGACAACTTAGTTTTTGTCTAAAATATCATTTTTTTTTTTCATCTCAGCAATTTTTTCTTTTCTTTATTTTTTTTTTTTTTTTTACTGTCTGGATTATGTTCTCAGGCTCTTAAACCTGCAATTCTCAAGAGGCAGACAAAATGAGCCAGGTGGTTAGTTCATTTGACGTCTTTGTTGATATCCAGACACACAAGTAAAGTACCTCATGGGAATTTAGAGCAACCTTATATGACTATTCCCCAAATGCTTTACTAGTGAAATAATATCAGACATTAATTCTGAGAATTGCAAATTTGTATAACCACTCATAGGATTACCTATCTTTTTATATATATTGTATCAAGCTTCTATACAAGGCTTGATTTGGTTTGGTTCCTTTGTATAATAGTATATCAACCTTCATGGGTTGTTTAAGGCCAAAGCCATTCTTGTAGAAGAACGGCAGTGATACTGTTTAACCCATAGCTGGTGGGGGAAAGGGGTTCATACTTTTCCCATGGGTATGAGGTGGAAAGTAAATATATGAGCACAAGTAGAATTCAACCTCGCTTACTTCAAGACCACAGTCCAACACTTTAACCATTCCACCACAGAGACTTCTTCCTAATAGACAAGCATAGGCTGAAAAGTTCATAGGCTGACATCATATCCGCTGCTGATGACTTTTTGACCAATGGGATTCAAGCACTGCAACATCAATAGAAGAAGTGTGAGGACTACAAGGAGAACTATGTTGAAAAATAAACCTCATTTGGTTACTTTTTCTCAATCGATGAATTTTTAAGCTTCTGTTTGTATGTATGTGACTGGTTTTTGTCAAGGCTGAAAATGTGTACAACATCTATATGCTGTTATTATTTAATGAGTGGTCAGGGAGTTACGAAAGAATAACTTGACCAAGCACTCACTATTCTACCCTTTTTTCTTTCAACAATGATGACATGACAGTGACCAGGTAATTTTGTTTTCTGGCAATATTACAAAACATAGGGTAAAGGTGATTTCATGCATTTTCATTCTCAGTGACTTGATGAGATGTGTTGAATGGAGAGAAAAAGGAGATGATCAGAAAGGAAAAAAAAATAAGAAAGAAAGAAAAAAGGAAAAAGGAAGTGACAATCAAAACTAAAGAAAAACAGAAGAAAGAAAGAAAAAAGAAAGAAACAAGGCACAAGAGAGCAAAGAAAGAAAGATAGAAAGAAAGAGGAATAGAAAAATATGGCAAGAATAAAGACCAAACAAGATTCAAAAGAGATCAAGAAATAAAATAAAGAAAGAAAGAAAAAAAGAAAAAGGAAGTGACAATCAAAACTAAAGAAAAACAGAAGAAAGAAAGAAAAAAGAAAGAAACAAGGCACAAGAGAGCAAAGAAAGAAAGATAGAAAGAAAGAGGAATAGAAAAATATGGCAAGAATAAAGACCAAACAAGATTCAAAAGAGATCAAGAAATAAAATAAAGAAAGAAAGAAAAAAAGAAAAACAAAGCAAAGACTGAAAATAAAGAAAGACAAAAAAATGAATAAAAAAAAAGAAAGAAGGAACAAAAGTGACCAAAGAAAAAGAAAGAAAGGAAGAAAAAAGGGAAAAAAGAAGCAACGACTGAAACTGAGGAAAGACAACAGAAAGAAAGAATGAAAGAAAGAAGAAAGAAAAAACAAAACAGACCTCCTCCAAAAAAAACTCAGAAGAAATGAAAAAGAAAAGAAAGAAAGGAAGAAAGAAGAAAGGAAAAACACAGCAATGAAAAGGGTATGAAAGAAAGCAAAGAATGAAAGAAAATTAAGTAAATAAGAAAGAAAAAAAGAAGCACCAAAATTCAGAAAAGACAAAAGAAATGAAGAAAAAGAAAAGAATGAAAAAGACTATAGACAAAAGTAAGAAAGAAAAAAGGAAAAATAGAGAAGATACCATATGTAGAAGAACTTCTAAACTTACTTCCAAGAACATTTCTTGTATCATATTTGCAACTTGAAGATGGTCATTGTCATGTAGAAAATTTGACAGTTCTTGGCTTTGTCTAAAAAGAACTAAGTCCTCTTCCAATTTATCCTATAATTGAAAGGAGAAATGGTCAAAGAATAATGGTCATGGTCATTTGAAATGGAATCAACAACCTGAGTTCAAACCCTGGACAAAGCTATTTGCATTTCATTTTGTGCTAATGCCCTTGGAAAATGCAGGAATCTAACTCTTTTGCTCAGCCTTGGGTAAATAGTAAAGCTGACTGAGTTCTTTAACTTTGGCTGCCCAGGGGCTGTAGAGTACAACAACTGAATCTCTACAGTGGGCTACCCACTCCTAATGAGTGTCCTGTACATGACATTAAGCAATCTGATGGTGAGGCTCCAATAATACCGGAGCTTTGAGGAATATGGAGTACCTCTTCATTGCCTTCGCCCCCAGGTCTTCTTTGACTCGGAGTGGTAGCACCTGATAGTGTCCTCTCTATGGGTCAAATAGAACTGTTCCACATTTAAACTGAGTGTAAACAAATGGCTTATGGTAAACTGAATTGTTTGAAATAGAACTGTTTGATCACTTAACTATGTGTTAGCAAATGACTGTTATTTAATTAAATTGTTAGAGATATATAGCAATACTTGGAACCATTAAACTTTGTTGACTAATGTTTACAAATCATATATATCTAATACAAATGTATCAACTGGATTTGGCATTAAATAACCAACAATGGTTGATATGCCATAAAACCAAACTAAATCCTTAACCTCGGTTAGGCAAACAGTCTAGAAGAAGGAAAACCAGCTTTACTACACTTAAAAATTGACCTTGTGTCATATCCTGCCCATGTCCTCTGAGGTTGGGTAAATATATCATTTCAATGAAATCTGGCACTGGGCTGTAAAAATTTATCCTGATTCAAGTAATTTGTATAAAAGAATTCTGTTTGAATCCAAACAAACATAAATAACCTTTTTTCTTTGTAGAATATATCCTGGATCTTCTGATGATTCATTTTGGATTTTAAAAATAGACCTATTTTTCTCTTGCAAGGACAATCTTATTCCCCCAAATCTTTCTGTGTTGAGGAAAAAGTGAAGATAAGTGTCTAAATGCTGATAACCCTGTATGTACTTTCATGTGAAATACATTTAAGAGTTTCTGATTTTTCTTTAAAGCCTGTATACAATATATTATCATTGTATAAGAAAAAAAAATCTAACTTAACATCAGAAATACTTATCAGAAATATATATATATATATATATATATATATATATATATATATATATATATATATATGTAATATCATTATCAATACTCATGATATATATATATATATATATATATGTCATGAGTATTGAAAATGATATATGTATATATATATTTACCGGGCCATTGGCCTAATGCGCAGAGTGTTTGTCAATAGTCTGGGAGACCGGGGTTAAATCCCTGGTCAAGTTATACCAAAGGCTCAAAAAATGCTGCTTGATGCCACCTTGCTTAGCCCTCAGCACTATAAGGTGTGGATGAAGGGTAAAGTGGAACAATCCTAGGAACAGAGTAGTGCCCTCCCCTAAATCTCAGTGTAGTAGCTATTGAAAAGGGAGCGTTCAGGTCACCCTAGACTAAGGTTGCCAACTTTACTTACTTATATTTTAATATATATATATAAAATAATCAATTTGGATAATGATATTTTATATATATAGATATATAAGGTACAGTTGAATAGTATTGATAATGCATATATATATATATAATATCATTATCCAAATTGATATTATATATATATATGCATCATCAATACTATTCAACGGTATCTTATATATATATATATATATATATATATATATATATATGCCTGCAGATTCAGAAAAAATCTAACTAGGTTTCACCTAAAGGGATCATCGGGACATTTCTGACCCTTTATTTCAAAGTATATATATATATATATATATATAAAAACTTTGAAATAGAAATCTGTGAAGGAGTAAATAATCTTGATATGAGCTAATCTTTCCTTATTTACTTTCTTCTATGCTTTCTTCTTTTGTTTTTTTTTTTTAATTCTGGTCAATATGAAAAGTATTGGCATAATTCCACAGAACAAACTTTCCTTTTCTTTTCCATCTCAAAGTATATCATAAGACTATCAGAATATCATCAATTTAATGGGATCAGGTTTTTAGGTCAGTATGAATAAACACCCTTCTTCTTACTTCTACCCCATCACAAAAGTTTCATTTATATAAATCTATACACCTATCTATTGCCAAAATCTGCATGAACCAATCTTAGGGACATATATTTCAGTATTTACTCTTTCGAAAGATAGTTTCCATTAACATTATTTTCATAACATGGTAAATCTTGATCCAAAAATTTCATAGCCATTATTAACTGCTTTTTTTAAATCCCTATTTTATCAATTTTCAACTCTGTCTTCAATCTAGAGCATCTTTCAAAACCAATATCATATTTCATTTTTATGATTTTTGATAAATAATCATCAATCATACTTAGTTCTGACTAATGTTTTCTTTATACAAGTATTGGCTGAAAGGTTCATAGGCTGACTAAGATACCCTCAGAGAATGTAACCAAATGAGGTTTAATTTTCAACATTGTGGTTGATACTCTTCTTCCATCGGTGTTGCAGTGCTTGGTTAAAAAGTCATTAACAGTAGATATGATGTAAACCGGTGAACTCTTCATACAATAAACTTTTCAGCCCATGCTTGTATTTTAATTCTTTTTTTTTTCCTATTATAAATAACCTTGATGATATTTCCAGGACAGCACGGAGCAGTACTTATCATTTTAATTATGTATTCTGTGTTTTTTCTTCCTTTGCACTTTTGATTGTTATTGCCATTTCGTTATTTGTTCTTCTAGCCTAATTCCCCTTCTCGGTTTTGTATTTCTGTTTGGATGCCTTAGGGAGATTACAATTCCATTAACTAGTTGTACTCCTGACTAAATTAGATTTTTTAGTTCATTTATGCTTTCCATTGTGATATTTTTTGTTTCTTTGACTTTTTCTAGTGTTAATTCCTGAGAGATAGTAATGTAGTCTTCCTCTCAGTCAAGATTTTCTTTATTGACTCTGCATTTTTTCTGTCTTCTTGAGTTAACATTGATGTCATGGTACTGTGGTGTTTTAGTTTTCAGTATTATGCGTTTCAGTTCTTTCAGAGGCCTATTTTTGAGCATTATCTTCATGACTTACCTGTCTATATATTTCTCGTATCTCAAGGCCAGAAAACCAACCTTTCTCAAAAAATCATTTTTGTTTTGTTAACAATTCTTTGGCTTGTTCTATTTATTCCAGTGGATTCTGCACAAAATTCAAACATTCTTTTTCTACATCCATTTTGTGCAGAACTGATCTTAAAATAACAGTGGATTGTTGCTTTCTCAACTCCAATTTTTCTATTGGTGTCTCAGCAGAATTGTTGCTATGGTCTTTGTTTGCATTCCTGAAATTAGAAAAGTCAACTTTCATAGAATGTCAACTGGGTCCCCCATGCAAGCTATCAGGGGAGCACCTGCCAATTGTGATACTCAGACCTGTTATCTGAGTCCCACATTAATTTGGATTTGACATTTTTCATGGGTAGTATAATAAAACTATACCCTACCCTGGGATTGATCATTATCTGTGCTCTTGTTACAAATGTAACTGGTTATTCTTTCAAGAGAGAACAAAAATCAGTGGGCCCTAAAAAAAGAGGCAAAAAAGAAAAGAGATTCATCTTTAAAATATTCAAGTTTTAACTAAGAAAGAATCCACATTACTCCTTTATTCAAATCAGATTTTGTGGTTCATTTTTTATGCTACTTTTTTCTTATGGATTTTTACATTGACTATGTTTTTCTTCAATTTAAATATTAAAAGAACTACATAATTTAAGACAAATTTCACCACCTAGCGACAAATTCACTCAACTAATTTGTAGATAATATTTACAACAAATGCAAATGAAGAAGAATGACAGTATGATTCTACTGTGATTTTCATCACGGGTGAATAGTTAAAACTAATAGTTAATATTAATTTGTATCATTTATATTTTTCAACCAGCCTTTTCAATCATTTTTTCACAAAAGTGACTTACAGCGATGGTAGTGATTGGGTGATTCATTTTAAGCCTTTTTTAAAGTGTGTGGATTTTGTTTTCATTTTTTGTTTTATTTTCAAGAAGACTGAAAAATTTCAGCTACATTTTACCACCTTGCAATAAATTCCCACAACTGCTATTTTCTGTCATTTCTTAATTCTAGTTGTGTTTTCATTACTACTGACACCAGTTTTTATTTCTATGAGCTATTTTACATTGTCAGAAATATTTAGTAAAAACACTAAAAGAAAGCTTTCATCAAAGTTAGTAATAATAATAATTGATAATGAATAATAATGATAAATATTTTAAAGACCAAGTTCATTTATTTGGTTTGGTTTTATGGCATATCAACTATTGTTGGTTATTTAATGCCAAATCCTGTTTTTACATATATATTAGATATATGATTTGTAAACATATTTCATAGTTACACACAGTTAGATGATCAAACAGTTCTATTTCTAACAATTCAATTTAGCATAAGTCAACAAAATTAAATGGTTTCTAATATTGCTATGTACTCCAAACAATTCAATTAAACATCAGTCTTTTGTTTACACACAGTTAAATGATCTAACAGTTCTATTTCAAGTGATTCAATTTAGCAAAAGTCATTTGTTTGCATTCAGTTTAAATGTCAAACAGTTCTTTTTGACCCAAAGATAGGACTCTATCAAGTACTACCATTCCAGACCAAAGCGGACCTGGGAGTGATAGCAATGAAGGAGTAATCTGCATTCCCAAAGATCCAGCATTATTGGAGCTGCACCATCAGACTGTTTAATGTCATATCTAGGACACTCATTGGGGAAGGGTGTCTTAGCCCTCTGCAGAGATTCAGTCAGTGTATTCTGCAGCCCCAGCAAACTAGATATAATCTATGATATCAAATGTTAACTTTATTAAAAAAATGTCCCATGTACCAGATTATCCAATACATAATACATGACAACTCTACAAATTCCGAGAGTTGAAAAAAATAGACTAATAATCATGACTGCCTTTTTGAAGACAATGTAAATTAGAAGGTTTTTGATTCTTACATTTGCTTGCTTCTTACTTGATCGCTACACCTCTTCTCATCCTATTTTCTTTAGTCATTTTTTACTTCAACAAATATTCCTGGCCGTAAGAAAAAAGGATCAAATCCTGAAAATTTGTTTTTGCAAGTTTTGACTATTATTGAGTATTGAAGAAAAAAAATAAAGAAATTGTTTGTATGTGGTCAGGAATTAAGTTACGCGTTACTGAAAATATAGAATGTTTATAAATTTAATTTGTTAAATCTCAGTTACAAAAAAAGACTAAAAGGTAGTTTTTTTTCTATTGTTTTATAGTGATATTATTTTCTATATTCACCTTAGAATATTATTTTAAGTCAAAGGAGAATTATTGTAATGAATAAAATAGAAGTTTGTAGTGGTTGTTTTACAAGTGGTAGATATTATTTGAACTTGATCTGCAATTCTTTTTACCGTTAGAAGGTTAACAGTTATTAAAACTGTTGTGGATCAGTAAAGGGTCTTGAAGAATAACACAACTCGGGTTTAAGTGGAACAAAGTATATTAACGAAGTATAATACAACATATGTATAAAAGTGTTAGACATCAGTCTGGCTGCCAAGTGTTAGGCAGGGATAAGTTCAGTTTCACTGAGATGACTGTTCTCCCGGAATTAATAATCAAGGAAGCGTTCATTACCATCCACAGGTTGGGTACAAAAACATAAACAGAAAAACATTTGACAAAGATATCATAAATAGTTTTCTTATGATGAAAAGACCTTTTCATCTGAATGAATATTTAACAAAACAAGTGTAAACAGAGATCCGTTATACTGAACTTGAATAAGCCATTGATGAATTTGATTGATTATGTAAAGACAATCTATCAATAAAAAAAAATCTTACAATTCAATGAACTGCTTGTTTTTTTTACATCTAATAATAATCATTAGAGATATA
This sequence comes from Sepioteuthis lessoniana, assembly GCA_963585895.1. Taxonomy (NCBI): domain Eukaryota; kingdom Metazoa; phylum Mollusca; class Cephalopoda; order Myopsida; family Loliginidae; genus Sepioteuthis; species Sepioteuthis lessoniana. The sequence goes on from OY757905.1 coordinate 20,911,295, forward strand.
CAGAAATACTCAGAACCATTTAACTGTATGCAAAAGAATAAGCTTAGGCTCGTTTAAAAATGTTATCAACAAATCATATATGTTTGATGTATTTGAATAAAGAGGATTTAGCATTAAATAACCTAAAATGGTTGATATGCCATAAAACCAAACCATATTACCGAAGCCTCACTATCAGATTGTTTAATGTCATATCTAGGACTCTTGTTGGCGTGGGGCTAACCCCTCGACAGAGATGCAGTCAGTGTATTCTACAGCCCCAGCTGACTGGGCCCTCTATGCTTAGAGTATAACTATATGCCTTTTATATATATATATATATATATATATATATATTAGGTTAAAAAGAACTGAAAAGGGAGAATGTATAAATTTTGAAAAAAATCAAGGGAGTATAAATCCAGATCAAATGGTTTTCATCCCTTTTATATCTCAGGCATTTTCAAGAATGGTACAATTTGTTTTATAGAATTTAAACGACTTTAATTTTTATGGTCCGTAGCCATTTAATGTAAGGTGGGAACTGACTTTTTGCAAATCTTTTTTTAAGACAAATATGCATATATATAAAAAACTCAACAAACCGTCATTTGGCTATTATAAATTTATTTCAGCTGGCAACTCAATAAGAGAAACCAACTTCTTCAGATAGCCACCACACAATGGAGTGAAAATTTTTTTTCTTTAATCTTTAAGTATTTTTTCAATGGATTCTTACTCTTTTAAAATAAAAAAGGGGTCAAGGGACAAAAAGATATGGGCTAGAAGTTAGTGTTAAAACCGAATGTAATGTCATCATCTGGTGTCAGGAATTAACTCTGTATAAAATTTATATATTAATTATCATACACTGAGCCCTCCTTGAGATTTATAAGAATTCTCTTACATAGTCTCAAATAGAATCATTCCCAGCTCATCTTCTTTGGATATATATATATATATATATATATATATATATATATATATCTGGGTATACATACATATATATATATATATGTATAATACACACACTAATATATATATTTGTGTTTGTATATATATATATATATATGTATATAATTACATATTCTTCAGGTTGTAATTTTTTTTACTACTTACTGACTATTTTGGGATGTTGATGTCAGAGTTTTAGAATAATCCCAAATCTCATTACAAACTGAATGAAAAAGAAACAACTTTTATATTACTTTTCTTTCCTGAAAAACATTTCATTTTTTTAAAAAATAGAAATAGAATAATTGATAACTTTGGCATTATTACTCTATTAATCTTTTCATGTTTTCTGCATTAGTTGTTAGAGGAGATCTTCTCTGAAGTCTAAATAATAACAAGTCTCTTCGATTCTCCCAGATTTTTCTCAGTATTCTAGTTGATATCAACAATTCTTGACATTATCATCATCAACATCAATATCTATTTTGGAAAGTGTTGATCTCAACATAATGAAATAACAATGCCAATGACATTAATCAATTTTTTTTTTCCTTTTTATCTTTTAAATAATTGGAGGTGATTCTCCTGAAAGAAAAAAAAATTAACATTCTTTGTTACCGCCATCACCGCCGCCATCACCACTATTGATAAAGAAGATGGTACATAACATCCTTTGTTCAATTCTTCTTTTGCTACTTTATGTGTTGTTGTATCGTGGTTAGGAAGAGATACACAGTGAAATAAAGAGTTAATTATTTATTAATTGAAGTGTTACAGACCAACAAATATTTCAAGTCTCGCTTTAGGTGTTACATCCGAAGTTGGTCTTACTACTGACCGAAATCTTGCAGAACCCTCATACTTAAGAAAAACGATGTCTTTTATACCTCTATGCTACCAGAAGTCTTGTGGTATGAGCTACTATAAAACAATGTGAAAATATTCTATATTTAAGACAAAAATTTCAAGATTTAAAAAAAAAGGATAAGACAATGCAAATGTCCAGAAAAAAAAGGATAAGACAATGCAAATGTCCAGAAAAAGAAAAGGATAAGACAATGCAAATGTCCAGAAAAAAAAGGAAAAAAAAAAAAAAGAGAGAGAAAATGAGCAAGATACACATTATGATCAAGTCATGCTTATAACATGGATTCCCTGGATTCTCTCTTTCCATCCATCCCTATCATCTATAACACTTGTTAGGTCATCTTGATAACACCCAGTTTCTGCACAGAGCAGATGAATGTCAGTCTTTGTTGGTCAGCCAACACTAGTGTGTCCATGCAAAGGAGTTCACAGGAAAATCTTCCTCATGAGTTTTTCCCTGCTTCTCTTACAGAGCCTTGCATGACTTGTTCGTACTTGGATAGTGTGTTAGATGAGAGACAAGTGGCCATACAATGGCTGTTTTATAGGATGCTACTGTCAGAATTTGTTCAAAACTGTGTGCAGTGTTCTTGCATAATTCCCATCTAGCTTTTTTTCCAAGCATTTGATTAGAATATGTGTGGTGCAGCCACACAGTAGTACTGGCATAGCTACTGCTTAGAAGAAATCCAATTTTATTTTATCTAAAAGATCAGATTACCTTATGACCATTAAACTGTCAATAGCAGTCCTTGCCTTTCTTATCTGTATGTCAACATCAATTTTAATAGATGAGATCTTGCTACTGAGGTATGTGAACTGGTCTTATATACTAAACAGAACTAATTAGAAAGAAATAAAAAAGGGATGTGTAAATAGAAAAGAATAATGGAATATGATGTTTGAAAATGCAATAAAAATGAGAAAAGTGGGATTTCTGTATATAGAGCAAAACAGAAATAATGAGAGTAACTTAGCTATGGGGTGATATTGAGACTGTTATTTCTTATTGCTCTGAATTGGGGAGACTAGAAAGAAAGTCATGAAAATAAATAACATTGGAATGTTGAGAAAAATTGGACAATATTTAAAGTTCAAAGATTAAAAATTCCTACTCTCGTAGTGGTAAAACTGACGATAATCTTTTTATCCTTCAGGGTATTATACTTTATAATCCACTGATGATAGAATTAAGACTGACTACTGATTTCATCTTCATAAATGATTTTTCTATTATTATAAATGCTTTACAAATTTGTTTTTTTAAATAGCTTAATAATTTGTTCATTTCAAAAATAACAATTTGTAAATTAATTAGTATTTTCATTTTAATTCAGCAGTGATATCAGTAAAAAAAAGTCATCTAAATCAGAAGATATTGAACCTGTGGAAATATAATGGTATAATAAAAGAAAATCATCTCACATCAAAAAAAAAAGAAACAGAAAAATCCTTACTGCATAGCCTGGAGCAATTAGCAAGATGCATTGGTCTCTACACGAATGCAAATCAAACAAAGTTCATGGTTTTAAACAAGAAAGAGCTATCTCCACTTTAAGTAGCAAGCCTTTGAAATTACTTGACCTATTCACATATATTGGCAGCAATATCTCATCTAATGAAAGCAATGTCTTTATATGCATAGTAAAGATGGGGACGGCTATTGTTTGTTTGTTTGGGTTTTATAGCATATTTACCTTTGTAGGTTATTTAATGCTAAATCCATTTTTATACAAATAAACAGTTTTATTTCCACCAGTTCAATTTAGCATAAGTACACAATTTAATTGTCAAAAACATTTTTATATTCAGTTAAGTCAAACAGTTCAAATTCAAACAATTCAGTTTAAAAGTTTAGGTTTTGTTTACACACTGTTAAATTTCCAAAAATTCAGTTTAGCAAAAGTACAGTTTCAATGTCAAAACAGTTCTATTTCAAACAATTTAGTTTAGCATAAGTACACAATTTAAATGTCAAAACAGTTCTATTTCAAAAAATTCAGTTTAGCATAAGTACATAGTTTAGTTCTATTTGACCCATAGATAGGAATCTATCAGGTGCTACTACTCTGGGCCAGTGTGGACCAGGGAGCATTCCCCAAAGCTTCTGTGGTTAGTGAGACAGACGGACGGGGGGAGACAAGACAGATTGCTAAATTGAACCATAACTTCTCTTGACCATAGCATGCTGTGTTATCTTCAAGACCCTCTTAGCACTTCTTCTGCTTCTGAGCCAGGGTTGCTCAAATGGAGACCTGGTATGGGCCACAGGCCCCAGCAGACACGCTTTCAGTGACTGCAAGCTGGCTTTCACTCAGCCCTCAGTGACTCCAACTCTCTCAACCAGATTAGATCACATGATTTTCTTCCGCTTATTTACACAGATCTGTCTTTAATTGACAGCTCAATCAAGGGTCAATATATAACAACTCAAGGCCAATTTTTAAGTGAAGTTTAACAGTTTTAAATTCAGAGTTTTCTTTCTCTTAGATTTGTTGCATAACCAAGGCTAAGGAACCGAGTCTGTCCTACCATTTGCCCATAGCTGGACAGAGAATAGTTGGATTCATATTGTATTAGTGCTATATGAAATGCAATCAGACTCTTCCAGGATTTGAATTTGTGCCACTATGTCCATAGCCTACAATGATAATCATTAAACCAAGGGCATCTTCATATATGTGTATATATATATATACATACTGGGCTTGTGGGTCGAGTGTTCGCTAATCGTCTGGGAGATCAGGTTTCACTCCCAGGTCAAGTCATACCAGAGACTCAAAAAATGTTGCTTGATACCTCCATGCTTAACACTCAACATTATATGGTATGTATCAAGGGTAAATTGGAGCAATCTAAGAAAAGGATTTGTATCCTCCCCTACACCGTGGTGTGGTAGCGATTGAAATGGGAGCCTTCAGGTTTCCCTTTACTACGGTTGCTAACTTTATATATATATATATATATATATATACATATATATATATATATATATATATATATATATATATATATACTGTAGAAACTTGCCTTATTTTGAAGCAATTATTCTATTATAATTTGAAAAATTTCCTTTTATTGTATAGATCAGGAGCAAATCAATTGAAATTAGATCAATTTAAAATGGAAATATCACTTTGGTTTGTATCAGTTCTAACAGTGTCCCCACTCCACCCAAAGAAGCAATTATTGTTTAAGGAATGGTACCACTGCATATTGCTGAAGAAAATATATTGAAAGGGTTACATAATTATGATGACAATAATAATTATAATAATTATAAGAAAGAAGGATTAAACTATGATATGAGAAAAATGATGAAAACAATATTTTTTTTTAAATATTGTATCAGTGCTTGTAATAACAAGGATAACAATATGATGATAATGATTATTATAATGACACAATCTGAGGTTTGAACAGTTTAGCTGAATAGACAGAGGTGAATTCTCTGACAAAAAAAAAATATTAAACATGGCATGACTTAAAAGACTGTAACACAAAGTTAGGATTACTAAGATAAAGAAAGACAAAAAGATAAGAAAAAAATGAAAATAAATAAGCTACAAAGACAAAAAAAAGTAAAGAAAAGAAATAGAAAGAAAAAAAAAACAGCAAAAAACTGAATGAATTAGGAGACAAAGGAGAAACAAGAAGTTTACAATAGAAATGTTATCAAAGGAAACAGCCAAAAAAATAGATAGAAAAAGGAAAAGGATCTATGTTTAATAAGACAGAACATCAATTTCCAGACATGAAGCAAACTTCCGATCAGATAATAACAAGGTAGATGTTTACTACATAGCAGTTTCAGCTTTGTGCTTTTCAGACATCTGGGTACATGTTTACCATATTCAGTTTTGCCATCTACCAAAAAAAAAGTATCCAAAGATATCTCTCCATAATGGAGAAAAAAATGCAATTTCAAGCTGGAATATACAAGATTTACCCACTATCTTATTTAAAAATATCACAAGACCAATTCCATTTTTAACATGCATAAAATATATCCAAGGTTATAATTGACTGATTTTAATGGCATATCAAACCATCTGGCTTATTTTATGCTAAGGGGTAAAGGAATCACATTCACTGTACATTCATATTTACATTTTTTTGTGCAGTTGTTTCATTATTGTTTTTTCTTTTGGATATGGTTCTTATCAGATACAAATAATTTTTAAACAGATTTACTTAAAAAAGATAATCTGCCCTACTATTTTCCCATAGGTGAGGGGTGAGGGATAACATCATCATCATCATCATCTTGTCGTGCCACCAGCACGGATATCCCTGACCCTATCTCGCCACTCCTCCCTATCGTTCATCGCTTCTGGCAGGTCCTCAGGGCTACACCCCGTATCCTAACAGAGCTGGTATATGTAGGTTCTAGCGGGTCGCCCTGCTTTTGCTTAGCCATGTGAGCGGGTCCATAGGAGAACATCACTTGTGAGCTCATACCTGCTTCTCCAGCAGTGTCCTGCATGTCTGGTTCGTTTAACGTTGATAGTTTTCGTGATGGGAGGTAGGTGGCCGTACAGCTGCTGCTTTGTTGGGTGTTGCCTCCTGGCATGAACGGATTTGAATTTGGCCTTCCAAGTCTATTTCTTTTGATAATGACCATCATACCACTAAGAGTAAATTCAATAATATTTTGATAATTGTAGGAAATGCTAAGAAGACAGAAGTTAAGCAGATAGTCATGAACATGGACAAGCCAATTAATTCATAAGAATTTACTATATATGTAATCAAGAAGAAACATTATTATCATGCATTTATTAATCAGGAATTCTTTCATTAACCGAAATATTTAGATCAGTAATGACAATACACACAAATAAAGAAGCATCCAAATGTCTTTTAATGATTCATTCTAACTTTATTCCTAGTCTTCAAGCTTTTTTGGAAAAGATGGTTAACAAACCAGTTGTTTCAAAGAAGGAAAGTTTTTGCAATTCAGCTAATACTAACCCTTGCAAGAAACCATTCCCTCTCTACATAATTTGTTCTTTTTGCAGGATACATAGCGTAATGATTTTTGGCGTTGGTTCCCTAGGTTTCTAATGAGACAATCATCAGGAGGTTGCAGGTTCAGTCCTGACTGCAGGCGAGTAACAATACAAGAATACTTAACACTTGTACTCGGTTATTCTCCCTCCAGCTATGGGTAAATAGTAGGGCAGACTGGGTTCTTCAGCCTTGGTGAGGCAGCTAAGCTAGGAGAAGGAAAACTCTGAATTCAAACTTGTAAAACTCCACTTAAAAATTGACCTTGTGTCATATCCTGCCCATGTGGAGGGGGTGATAAATATAGTTATGGCTAATGGAACCAGAACAGGCGACATCCATGGATTCAATAAAGGATTTAGTTTGAAGCTCTGTGTAGGTTCCTGAGTTCAACAAACACCTGAAGAAGGCAGGAGGACATATCAGCCGAAATGTTGTGGAAATGACAATGAAGATGAAAACAATAATCCGAAACCGTTAATGATAAAGAGGAATTATAACTCAGGCATATAAGATCTGTTTGTTTGTTTGTTTGTTTGTTTAATGGCGTATCAACCTCATCGGTCATTTAATACCACATCTAGTTAAGGAAAATAAGTCTGAAAAGAGCTTCAAAGGAAAGGTTTTAGGAATTAAGGATAAACTTTAGATAATTAGTTGGTTATTTGTTTTTTTATTAGGAGTTTATTAGTAGGGAATCCTTAACAAAAAAAAAAAAAAAACAAGAAAAAAACTGTGAAACAGGTTTGTTAGAATATATCTAGTAAAGAAAGGATATCAGTTTGTTAAAATTTGTCTAGTAAAGAAAGGGTTTACAGGAGAAATTTGATCTTATTGTAAATTTCTTTAGATTTTTGTGTATCACTTCACTGTTTTTAGAAATGATACCACATTATTTATTTTAGTGTTTTGGAACAGTTCCTTCATATTGTTTGCCCTATAGAAGGTTTTCCTAGGGCTAGGTT
>OY757905.1:20924069-20926569 GCA_963585895.1 Sepioteuthis lessoniana
TTGCGTAGTTGGCGTCAAATTTTTCCTCCATGCATTTAGTTAGTGTCCATGTTGTGCATCCATACAGTTGTATCGACACAACTGCTGCTTGAAAAAAACTATGTTTCATTTTATCAGTCAAAAGTATTTGTGAGGGGGTGTAATGGTTAAAGCGATGGACTGCGGAATCGTAGTAAGTGAGTTCATACTCCAGTCGCACTATTACATTCACTTTCAGGCAAATACCCTTAGGAAAGGTATGAACCTGCTTATCCTTACCGCTATAGGTAAAATAGTACCACAACTGTTCTTCTAGGAGAATAGCTTTGGCATTTAATAATCGACAAAGGTTGATATGCCATTAAACAAAGAAACCAAACCAAACCAAACCAAAAGTATTTGTAGTAGTAATAATAGTGGTGGGAGTAGTAGTCTTAATACCAAAAGTTGTAGCAGTATTGGCACTAGTATTGAAAGTAAAGCAATTCTACCATTACTTATTAAACAACTGGTAGTATTAAAAAAAAACTATAGAAACAGTAGTATTTTATACTTTGTGCATGCATCAGTATGACCGATAGCCTTTCAAGAGCTGTCCATGCCTTTGCTAGTTGCGTGTTGATGTCAGTCTCGGTTGATGAGACACTGCTTCCTAGGTAGGTGAACTTCTTTACTAGTTTCAGAGAACTATCATTTTGAGTGGAGATGTCTCCTCTTTGATGAATCTATTTTTCCTCTCCCCAACAATGAGTGAATGGTTAGACAGACTGAGTTCTTTAGCCTTGGCAAGGCGACCAGTCTAGAATAAGAAAAAACAGCCTCACTCAGCTTAAACATTGACCTTTTCTCACATCCTACTGGTGGGTTTGGTAAATACATATATATGTTAAATTTGCATTGTCATGAATATATATGCAAATATTGTACTTTCCATAAATAAGTACATCCTGACTAATTTTAAAAAAATATAACGGTGATTATCTTCTAAATCAAAGATATTACAATTTTATTATTTTTGTGATATATATATATGTATAAAGAGTGCTCAGTATAGCAGATAAATCATATAACTTAATTTGACGATAGCATAGCCAAGAAATTAGCAGTCACCAAACACCACTGATTCGAGTTTGTTAGTAGTCAGGCAGACTGGGGTTCAATCCCAGGTCAAGTCATATCAAAGACTCAAAAAATGGTACTTGCTGTCTCTGCTTAACACTTAGCATCATAAGTTATGGATCAAGGGTAAGTAGAGCAATCCAGAGAAAGGAGTCATGCCTTCCTCTATGCCTCAGTGTAGTAGCTATTAAAACTTATTAAAAAGGAACCTTCAGGTTGCCTTCAACTATGGTCAGCCACCTTATATATACATATATATATATATATATATATATGAGGGGCATACAATAAGTTTCCATCATTGTCACAGATTATTTGAGCAAGATGGGTATCAAGACAATTCCTCAGCCTCCCTATAATCGAGATCTTGCTCCCTGTGACTTTTGGTTATTCCGTAAGCTCAGAGGCTGTCGTTATAAGAAAATTGAGGAGATGAAAGAGGCTGTGATGCGGGTCATTGACACACTCACACAAGAGGACTTCCATGGGGCCTTGAAGAAGTTGTTGGAATGGTACAACAAGTGCAGTGCAGCCGGAGGTGATTACTTCGAAGGGGACTAGAGGTTCATGTGTGCTATCAATAAAAGTGCCCATACGAAAAATGTCTGGAAACTTATCGTATGCATCTCATATATATATATATATATATACCCAAGCCAGGCAGGATGCAATACAAGGTCAATTTTTAAGCTGAGTTTAACAGGTTTGCATTCAAAGTGTTCCTACTCCTAGACTGGTTGCCATACTAAGGTTAAAAAGCCCAGTTTGCACAAGAGGGAGAATGATTGGATTCATATGTTTAATAAGAAATGCAAATAGAATTTGAATTCAAGTCACCATGTCCATTCCCTATAACAGTAACCATTACACCATGAACACTTCTTATATATGAGGATCATTAAATTAGTTTCCCTCACAGACTCCCTGCCTTCCTTGAATCTCTTATACCACTCAAAAACTGATGCTCGATTCATGCAAGATGCTCCAAAAGCAGTCTGAAGCATTCCATACATTTCTGTGGCATTTCTTTCAAGTTTAAAACAGAATTTTATTGCATATCGTTGTTCTTCTAAAGTGTCCTCATGTCCAGATTGCGTTTTTGAGCTTCACCAACTGTGATAATCAGGCTTTTGTAGGGTGTATTCCAATTATTTATTGAATGTACCTCATAGTAGTGTCAACTAGATTTTTTAGCCTTGGTAGGGTACCCAGGAGATAGAAACCAACAGTACTTAAAAACTCCCCAATCTATTGACCCTCTTATAAATATAGAGTTGTACACTATCACATAAAATCCATGAATGCCTAACAGTTTCGATGTGGACTGTTTTGTAGCTTCCAAGTGAAGATTTATGTAAAATCAGCCACAGTTTTTGGATGAGCTGATAACAGAAAATTGATG